>JBCFXI010000159.1:35513-266335 GCA_038496175.1 Ampulex compressa
CACGTCCTTGAATTAGGTTTACCCGAACCACGACTGTACGATTAATATTGTTGCGCGTTGCAAACTAACCAACAACATTTTTGCCTACAATGATGCTGAGAAATGATTAATAATAATGATTAAAATGATTTAATCGAATGCTGATAAGTATCGTTTCATAGAAAGATAGAGAAGAAAATTTAAGTATACGTTTAGAATGTTTAATCGATGATCGATCGTCCGAAATTCGCGATTACATAAAAAAAGAATTAGAAGACGTCGACTACCTTTCAATGATCTGCAGTCCATAAAGTGAGTGTGCACAAAGTGTGGCGCCTTGCGCAAACTTTCCATGACTATCTTACAAAACGTCGTCTTCCCTGAGCCGAGATCACCGCAAAGAAGAATATTCTCGCGATCGTATTTGAAGCTCAATGGCGGGCACAAATTTAAGCTCAACTCCAGTGTGACGTCACACTCTTCTAGGATATTTTGCAAATGTCTGAAATTGAAAACGTAACAGACCCTAACTGTACGATTCAAGTTTCGTACTCAATGCAGATACAAAGAACGCTATTACGAGAAGACTATTACCGCGTAGATATTTTGTTGGATTCGAAGGTCTCTTTGGTTCGATCCTCCAGAGAGGATAAATTATCCGTAAATGTCGTCGATTTGAGATGGATCCTCAGATTCTTCAGAAGCTTATCGTCGATCATAGCAAACTTACAATCCTGCGGTGAGAAGCGCACGGTGCATCGCCTCTCATCGTCCAGAGCAACGATCGAGCAGGAATTAAGCAACAAAGCAGACTCCTTTGATCGCTCCAACGCGTAATTTTCAAACGCTTCCACGGTCAGTTTGTCGTTCGAAGCAAATAAGTCCATAGACGAAGGAGTGGCTGTCCGATGGGAGTCGAGCTGATGTAAGATCACCTTGCTACCCACCTTCAGCTTGAGACTCAACCTCAAACTCTCAGATATATACACCGTACTATGAATCGAGTCGAGGTTAAAGTAATTTCTATCTAAGCCGTCGCAATTCGCGTCTAATACATCCTCGAGGATGAAAAGCTTTACGATTAATTCCGTGGACGAAGTTGGCAAGGGTTCTTCATCGTTCGTATTTGTGTTCGCTGTCTCCGTCTGCTGTCGATCCTCGTCTATTCTCTTTATGGTGAACATTGCGAATCCGTCCGTGAAATTTGTATACTTTGGCACGTATGTTCGCGGGACGAAAACGTGACTGGGACATTGTAGGATTAAATCGAAGGCGGTGGGCGAGCTCGAAGGTTTGACTTTTGGTAGATAGTGAACTCGACATATTCGAGGTCTGCTCTTTCTGCAGAAACTCTGCAGGAGCTCGTAATCCCTGGCTGCCTTGGCCTTGTCCTGTACAACATTCGACTCCTTCAAGGACGATGAAATCATTTTTCTAAACGCGCTGCGTAGATTATTTGTGCTGGCTGCTTTCTCGGAAGCTTGCTCCTTGGACTCGATTGATTTTGGGTTTAGAACTTCGTTGGACACGTGCACCTCCGTAAATTGCTCCAACTGACCGTACGCGCAGTTTGGATCTAAAGATACTGATGCGCGAAGGGGAAATTTAAGAAGAAGAATTCCATCTGGAATTGTTATTGAGCAGGCAACATGTACTCTCGTCGTCGCATCAAATATTAGAATATGTGAGCAATATAAATGACTCTTGTTTTGATTTTTATAATGTAATTTGATGCGAAGGATGATAATACAATTAGCCTTTTTGCACCAACCTTTCCGATCGCTCACGTGCAACCTTTTAATTAGTGGACATTTAGTACGGCAGAATTTTTCATAGAATATATTATGCATTGCAGAGTAAAAAAAAATGTAAGAGAAAGAGCTACGGGTGCAAGAAAGTAGGAGCGGAAAGGTCGATACAACTACTGCATTGCACTTGCCTGTTGTCACTGTAACGCAAGAAAATTTCGAAACCCATATGACGAGTGCTTGTTGTTTGGCCACGATGCGAACTTGGTTCAAAAGAGTAGATTGCACTTTATCCATCTGAAGCTCCTGAGGAGTTAATCCTTTATGTACATATTCACGCATTTATCCCGTATCTTATAATATTACAAGAATACTTTAGAAGGAAATTAGCAAGAATGTATGATCTATAATGGGTGACTATATTTACGAACAAGTTCTTAAGAATCAAGAAAATTCTGCATAGAAGACAAAATGCTTATAATATCGGCATTATATCTTAGTATGATTATTTTTTAGCATATACCAAAATTTGACGGTCGTGCGTACTATATGGAACGACAGTGATACTCGATAAGCGTGGGACATCTTTTAGAAAGGACACGATCACCACGTCCCCGTGCTGTATATTTAAGCTCCTGGCAAATGTTGTGCCAAGGTACATCGTATCATCGGAAATCGGCCTTGCAATACAAGACGCATAATACCTCGTTCCATTATGCAATATCTCGATGACATGATCCTGCAATTCGTCGCAAGTATATAAAACCTTAACATTATAATATTTAAGACCCGCATTCCGTGTCTAATGTACACGATTTTAAGTGACTAATATTACTTCTATCCAAGTCAAGATAAAATGATAAAATTATCTCATAATCCAATTAGTTATAATAGCCGGTATATAGAAATCTTCATTATAACGTACGGTATAAGAGAGTCCTATTTTATCGACCGTTGCTTTACTCTCATTTCACGTGAGCTTAATAAAATAAAATTACTTCTATTTAAACCAAAGCAATACGGTTGAGACAGTTATTAAATCAAGGATATAAACACGAAATAATACACTTCACGCAGGCACCTTTTTTACAACATACGATACGAAAGTATTCTATTTTACCGACGGAAAAAACTCGACCACTATTCTAGCTCTACACGAAAGCGCGCTCTGCCTTATCGGTACTCTACCTGGCAATTCGTACTAGCGCGATCTCGATCTACCGTCATTTGCGTGATACGTGTTCACACGCTCGAGGCATACACCGTACGTACGACACCGACCTTAGTTTCCAGCTTGCCCAGCCAAGTGTCCGGTAGAAAGGCGAAACAGTTGTTCGCTGTTATGCACTTGACGATCACTCGTCCCCTCTGCATCTTCCATAAGCCGTTGCTCCAATCGGGGTTCAACCTGGGGAGGACTCCAATCGCGGCGATGCACTCGTATTTTCGAGGGAATATGCACTGATACTTCCGGTACGTAAGGAAATAGTCTTTCAGGACGAGACTTCCTCCGAGAACATCCTAGTCTAGGTTAAGACACTCCGTGTAGACGAGATCGAATCGTCGATTATCATTGCTCGGTATCCGGGCGCTCCTCGTAACGGAGGACGAGTGAGAGGGGTCAAAGGTTGGCAGAGAAAACGGTTTTGTCAGCCCGGTGAAAAGGCGCTTGTGGGTGGGACAAAGGTACACACGTGGTCTTGTTTACGCGGAGGAAGGGCGTGGAGGTTGAAACATTACGATCTGGGTACCTTCGACGAGTTGCAATTGCACAGAACCGGTCGACGACTTGCGAGCGTCGGTGAATCGTGGTGTGATTGTATGGATCGTTGGGATTAAACGGACGGCTCGCTTTGGAGCGCGCACTGGTCGATTCGGTTTTCGGTTCGTGGAGGTCCATCAAAGAGAGACTCATTTCTGAGTTGGGTTTTACCGAATTTATCGAACGTTTACGGTATAAACGTGTTATCGATGTCGATATTATAAACTTTAAGCAAAATTAAAAATTTGGTTCATATTCCCGAAATATAAATTCATTAGATATCAGTAGTCCTTTTAAACACTCTACAGATGGATATTCTTTCCGACATAAATCGTTCCAGTTTTAAGAACTTTTCACATTCTAGTCAGAGTCTCTATCTTTGGGATCTCTTAGACGTGGCGGCTGATTTATTTTTCGACAACGGCTGCGAGGATCATCTGTCTCGGGTGCTATTCTTTAAGTAGGGTGCTTCTCCACCGGGCCTACGGTACACATATCACGTGGAAAAATCCATAACCGATAGGTGGAATTCGAATCGGAGTCTTTCTTTTAGAAATTCGTCTATCTATCGTATTAACTTTTACGCGTTGTACAATGTTGGTGATCTTACGATATGCGCAAAAATCGGACTTTTTTTTATGATAGTATATACTGCGCATAAAAAAGATTTGTCGGATATAGACGATATACAACAATTTTATTTTGAACAAGGACTCATGATCGATTTTCTCGTCGCCAGGTGGCAGGGTGCAACATATTCAAGCCCGCGATTGGTCCCTTTAGTGGGTCTCCGGCCAATCAGAGCATGCGTTAACAGTAACTGTGATATTTTGAACCAGCGTCAACTTCAGTTGCTCTCGCGAAGCGAATGGACATTAATGTAACGTACTGGTGACGCAAGAACTTCATAAATGAGAAATTATACATTTTCTGGACTCGTGAACGGTTAATATTATCAACAGGTAATGTGGTCGGGCGGTTTATTATCGAGCTATAAACGAATTAGGAACGATTTTAACCTCATGGCGAATAAATCCGCGAATGTTTTGAGTCAACTTCATGGTGGCTTGCCTTTGTGGCATCCAATATTTACGTTACTTCCTTCGTATTCCTGGACGCGCGTTTTGTTCCAGAAAAATTGGTTTTTGTGAATTTTCCAATTATTTCGAGAGCTCAGAGTCAGATATATTCCGTTCTATTAAATACGAGCTCCTCTCACAACGTTCCCGCGTTTTTTCCCTCGATGCACATTTGTACACATTCATCCGAAAAGGATGACTGGACCATGAATTTTCCGAAGGATCTTTCGATTTCTCACTGAAAGTGCTGTTTTTTTAAGGAAGCATATATCGTAGATTTCCCGAAGAAGTAATTAATCTTCTTGGACGAAGTGAATCGCGAAAATTTTTAATAGATACTCGAAATAAAATAACGGTTCAAGAATAAGTCCTTTATGGATGATGTCAATATTTTCAATGCTTCGAATAAACGTATTCTTCGGTAAAAGCGCGGCATTAGTATTTTTTGCTTTATTATTTTAATCTCATAAACGCTTAATCGATTTTATTTCTGTGTTACAGATATATAAAACACTAAAGGTAGCAAATTTCATTTAATCACTAATAATGGCACCGCCAAAAGTACTAAACCTACAAAACAAACAGAACGTTACTAACATAACTGTTAGAAAGGGTATAACAACTAGAAGTCAAAATTCTATAGTGAAAAATGTATTGTTGAAACCTACGATTCTTGGTAAGGATCCACGGGTTAAAAGAAAAGCAGATGCGTCACCACCAAAGGAAAAAACTACAAAAAGATCGGCATTGGGGAACATTACAAATGTAAATGCATATTTCCTATTGAATAAATAAAAATAAAAAATATATATTCACTGAAATTTTCTGAAATTTCAGGCTATAGGAAAAACATTGGGAACACAACAGGAACCAAAGAGGGCGGCAAAAAAGGCAACTGTTACACAAGTCAAACCAGCTACTCAGACAAGTTCACTTCGAACGCTCGACAAAATTACAGCAAAACCAGAAGTTGTACCCGTGAAACCAAAGCCAGTGCCACGTGTTAAATCAGTAAAGAAAGATGATGAAAATGTTCAGATACCTAGTAAAATTGTGAATGTTAGACGTAGTTTAGATTTAGAAAAATCGGAGGACAATTCCTTGTACGTGAGTGCATTGGAAGATGTTGTTGAGGAGAGCGCAAAGAAACCGCAGAAAAGTATTATTAAGGTAATATTTTTTACATCTATCGTGTAAAGATTTAATTAACAACTAACATATTTTAAGATTATGTAATATATTTTCGTATATATAGATACAGGAAAAGGAGAAGAAGCATGACGAAAGTACGGATATTGAATGTGTCACACCCAAGGTGACAGAAGAAAAGGTTTCTATTGCCGCCAGATTAGATGCTGTACCTGACAGAAAGATGCCAAATGGCGTTGAGTGGGACTTTGATGCCGAAAATTGGTTGGATCCTTTCCAAGTCTCACAGTATGCCATGGACATTTTCAATTATTTGAAAGACAGAGAACATCTGTTTCCGATTGGCGACTACATGGAGAAGCAAGTGTGTCTCTCACGATTTATGAGAGCCTTACTCGTTGACTGGATGGTTGAAGTTCAAGAATCATTCGAGCTAAACCATGAAACATTATATTTGGCTGTAAAATTAGTTGATTTATATCTAACAAAAGTAACGGTAGGAAAAGAGACTCTACAATTGCTAGGTGCTGCAACTTTATTCATCGCCAGCAAATATGATGTGCGTACTAGTATCACGCTTGAATTACTGAATCGTGTTTGGCACCTTGTACTTTATGTGTGACATTACAGGAGAGAATACCACCAATGGTTGAAGATTTCTTATATATATGTGACGGTGCTTACACACGGAAACAGTTGATTAGAATGGAAATGAATGTTTTAAAAGTAGTTGACTTTGACCTTGGTATACCTCTCTCATATAGGTTCTTGCGACGATATGCCAGAGTATGTACTCTAATACATCTAGCTATTCTCTTTGCATTTTTCCAAAAAGCATATACCATTAATTGATTTTTTCCCCAAAACAGTGTGTGAAAGTATCTATGCCAACATTGACATTAGCTCGATATATTTTGGAGCACTCACTAATGGACTATACGACGATCATGTTCAGTGACAGTAAAATAGCAGCAGCTGCACTCCTTTTGGCACTACAAATGAAAGATCTAGGAGGATGGACACCCACTTTAGAGTATTATAGTGGTTACAAAGTAGACAACATAAGGGATATTGTAAATGTTTTAAATCAGGGATTGCATCGGAAGCACAAGGAAGCTCTCATGACAGTGCGCAATAAATATAGCCATAAGTAAGTGTATCTTCTTACTTATTTACATTACATGACGTTTTTACAGCAACAGAGTGCTTGAGTAAAACAATTTTTTTTCCTTCCAGGATTTTCTATGAAGTAGCGAAGCTGCCACTAAAAGACACATTAAATATATAGATAATGTAAGTAAATATTATACGTGTAGACAAAATGTATGGCTGATACTGAATGTGCAGGTCCTAGTAACTGTTATTACTTGTTTCAAACAAAATTGGTAAGTGATTAAGATAGTTTGAATGCTTATGTGCGAATCATGGCAGTCCTATTTAGAGTACATGATATATAGAAAAATGTATGAAATAAGGCAAAATCTCGATTACTACCATAGGTCATAAGATATTTTGTAAAATCGAATGACTGTGACGATCACTCTTAAAATTACATATTCATACTATAGTCACAATGAACGCTGCACTCTTTTTTTTTTTATATAAGTATTTATACATATCAATATTCTCTATATTACTATACAATCTCAGTATTTGTAAGTTATTTTAATTATTTTGTTGAGAAATTTATTTTACCGCCACGCTCTTTTATTTCAAGAGAAATTCGACATTTGTTACTAGTGAATTATTACTTTTCTTTTCCTTTTGATACGAACCACTGACATACAAATGCTACATACTCAAGAGTGGAGTTGATATATATATTTATATATATGTACATATACATGAACTAACACAAAATTACACAGTATCCTGTACATTCCAAGATGCTGTCATATCAGAAATGTGGCGTATTGTTATACATTGTTGTTGCACTTTATAGACTGATCATAACCTGTAGAATTTTGCAGAAATCTGTAAGGTACATTTAAGAACTACGTCCATAAATTTCTGGGTATAATGATTAGATGTATAAATTTATCATCCGAATTGCAGAAACATCTACTCATAATACAGGAACGAATGTCAGAGCTAAACAATTGAATCTTGTTGACTGTGCATAAAGAGAATTTGAGATAGATGTATGAATTCATTGTACGCATAAGCTGTAAGTCAACTAAGTTTACCATAACATTCAAGATTATATTTACTTTTCTGAATCTAACTGGTCTTATGTATTCCGAACCCAACAACGTTGAAGGGTATATATCCTAATATCTTTGCTAATTATAGATAATAAATATTCAGGTATTTCGCCTTAGGAATTAAAGTGCCACCTGTGTTATAAGTATTTGTGAGAGACTCTACACGTGTACAGGATTTTTGCAATTTTTATAACAACCGCACAATATAATTATTCCTGATGAACAAAATATTTAAAAGTCAGAGGAATTGTACATACTGGTCACAATTATCGATATGTACATATAAGCATAATTGTTAGGTCAAATCGAGGACAAACATTTTAGTATAAAAAATAGACATACAGTTGTGAGCAGTCATAAGACTTACTAAAATTAGGTGGTGTAAATAATGTCATTATAATATATTTTTTTTACCGTCAACGAATGTATTAGTGCTTATTATGCTATAAGATGTGTGTATGTGGATTATTTTAAACGAGATCTAATTTAATAAATGGCGATTATGATTTTTTAGCACGACGTATATCACTTCTTACCATGTAATCACAAAATTAGCTTTGAGGGGGGAAAAAACATTAGATTTTACATTATTTCAGATAATTTTATTACAAAGTTAATTTTTTCAACAATTTTTATAAATAAGGATAACTTAAGTCTAACAAAAATCAGGTCCTGCCTTTGCTAACATTGTCACTACTGCCAGATCATAAAGACATATTCATGGCATTTGTACTCGTGCATAAAATAAATGCTATGTATTAAAAATTCTATTGCCATATAATATTAATAATATATGTTTGCTCCACGTCGTACGTTGATAAACTCGTCCCCCATTTGCGGTAGCAAAACCATGGAAAGGAATTGAATTGAAGGGCAAGACTTACATAATTTAAAGACAATATCAATATTACCTCGTGTATCTTACTTTTACATCCGCCGACGAGTCCATTTCCATATCTCATGCCTGCAATATGCTAATTGTGTATAATGCACATTTCCGAAAACGTAACACGGAAAGAATAACTTCCATAAATAATATCAAGATTTACTACTAATATCACAATTGATCAGTCTTAACTACACCCGGAATATGCGTGATCTGGTATATCCCTTATTTATAAGACGCAGCGCGTGAAGTTGCTTATTAATGCAGCGTTCCAGGTCCTATGTGCTTCTATGATTTACAAAGTTTAAGCTGTTATCGTTAAAGGATAGCGATTTGTGCACCGTTTTATATCAAATACCTTATCCGCCAACATGAATGATATTCATTTTCACCGCCATATCTACTTTATACAAAATACATCCCTCCAGGTGCTGTCACCGTGTACGCCCGAATTCGACGGACTCCGTTACGTGAGATACATTAGCGTCGTGTCAGAGTTCCTCCTTCCTGGATATCAGCCGTGCGTGCAAACGCTTGCATCGTGGGCACTTCGTTCTATTAGACGCGTTCTTGCATTCGAGATGAAAGCACGCACCGCATAATTCGCACCTAATTACTTTGAGTAATTCCCATGGAAATATAACCTCTTTGGAGCAGCATAGCTCGCATACGAATCCTCTGGCTTGGCAGAGCTGAAGATAAAAAATGTTGGTATGCAAAAATTCAGATCTCGTTGAAGGATATTTCTAACACGATAATTGGTGCATTCTAATTTTACCTCGCAACCGGTTACGTGTGTGTTACATATTTGAACCAGTTCGTGCAGTCTTATCGGCAGGACACCGTACTTAACATGCATCAGATCTTGAATAGAGTACATGTGTGGATCGCTTATTATATAACTTGGCTCCTTCTTCAACGTATCCTGAAGACTGAGAAGGCGTACAATTATATGCCACATCTGCATATAATAGTAGAGGGATACGTGCACGAGACTCGTACCTTGTTGCAAAACGACATGTGAACAAAAAATCCTTGAGAAAAAATAGCTGCGTACGAAGGACTCTAGTTCTATCCAGTTGTTTTATACGTCTATACAATAAAGGATTTAAATCATTCACTTGGAATAAGGGATCCACCGTCATCTGATCCAAAAGTCTGTACGAGAAGTTTGACACGGGATACCTGTACGTAAAGAAATATTTTGCAAAATATTTCCTAGCAATTTATAAATTTACTCACAAATCGATAAGCATACCTATTAAAATCCCATTTGGAAAGTATTTTTCCCGGTATTAATGACACTTGATTCGTGTGACATCCGGTGCAGAAGTATCTCCCTAAATATTCGCAGTAACGGAATCTAGCAGAATACTTAACGGCCACCTTCATTCCACAGCCTGCGCATCTGTAATTCTGTTTGGCAATGAGCGTTCTGCGCCTATGTTGGAAAATTATAGCAATTTATCCGCAATTGATTAATGCCTATGATTGCATATATTTATAGCTGGCCTTAGAAACTCACACTGGTGGCGGATGTGGCGTGAAGATAATCTGCGGTCGTGGCGGCGCCCATTCTATAGTTCCACGCAGCGGTATTGCCTGAGAATCGTCCGCCTCCACCGACTCGGGACTGATGGGCCAACTTTTGGGCAATGGCAGTAACCTCTGCGGCGCGTCCTTCTCAGAGACGAGCCACTGGAGCTCGCTCGCTCTTGGCAGTTGCTTCTCGCTGAATCTGCTGATCAAGCACAAAGCTACACCCTCGGCGGACATAATGCTGTCCATTAATACTGAATCGGCCCCGTGTTTGGCCGACGATTGGAAAATATCGTCGTCGGAAGACGGAGACGCCATGGACATCGAAATCTCAGTATTTTTGAGCTTGCTCGCGTGACGCTCATCCTCGATTTCCAGGTCCTCCACGTCGTCTGTGGAAATGCTGTCCGACTGCGTGCCGGACGACGTCGAGAGCGGACTGACGCTCTGATCGGTGGTCGTAGTGTCCGTTTTGCCATCGCTGAGCAAATCGCGATTCCAGATTCTGGCACGGCAACGTTCCTCCTGCCGCTGACGACGCCTTAGTCGTATTCGTTGTTTCAGTTTATTTATCTCCTCGTCACTTTCGTCCGCGGCCTCGTCCATCAGGCGCCACTGTCTGTTGCACTTAACCTGTTCGATGGCAGCTATCATGGCTTCGGAGATACTGAAGTGGGCATTCTCTCGATCCAGTTCTGCGTTGGCTCGTGAAAATTGTGCCGAGGATAGAAAGCTCGTCAGGCTTTGCCCCTCCATGGGACGTGGAAAGTATCCCGTGGCCATTGGCTGGACACTGCTTCCTCCGTCTTCCATGAAACTCTTCTTCGGCGTCCTGATGTCCTTCTGACCCTCGATCTCCAAGCTCCAGGGGCCCATGAACTCTGGCGCGGATCCTGGGAGGAAGGACGTCTTTCTTTTCTGCTTCTGATCGATGCCGATACGTGTCGAGTTTGTGGACTGCATTTTGGAGTCCGTTTCCGTAGATGTGCTGGACGTAATGCGATATTCCTTTACGGAATTTCTCGTGGAATCTTCGTAGCCGAACACGTCAGAACTCTCGCTGGATTTCTTCACTTGGCACTGTTTACTTTTGGCCTTGTTCCTGACTTTCCTCGTTGGAGTTCTTGGCTTCGCTATTGGTTGTTCCTCAGGGCATG
Organism: Ampulex compressa; assembly: GCA_038496175.1. Classification (NCBI taxonomy): domain Eukaryota; kingdom Metazoa; phylum Arthropoda; class Insecta; order Hymenoptera; family Ampulicidae; genus Ampulex; species Ampulex compressa. Next base: position 47,017 of record JBCFXI010000159.1, read on the forward strand.
TTACAAATTGCTTCAGCTCCGCGTAATTTATGTTAATTATATTTGATAGTTCTACTGGGCAGGGCGGATTAGCATTATGAGTATGCGAATTATCGTTAGTAACGATGCATGACGGGATCGCGTTTTTATCCTCTTTACTCAACGTGGGAAGGCTGTCCCATGTTTTTAAAGGTATATCGGCTTCCTCTTTGATATCGTGCTCTATTATTTTTGCACTGTGGCACTGAGCGAGCTCGTCCATTCGATTTTCAGGGCCACTAATGTCGGCAGGAATTTTTAATGGGTCTAATTGACATTTTCCAAGGGTGCGCATGCTTTTGTCCCTCGTTATGCCGAAGCTGGCGCCCGAAAAATTTGTGGGGTATGACGAAGACCGCCGATGCCTCTTCGGGCTTACCTTCGGAGAGACCCATGAAGGCAAAAACTAAAAATTACGAAATAATCAAGCAACAAATCACCGACCATGGACTGAGATCATATAACTTACTAAGCACGGATCGATGTCGGTAAGCAGTATAGGTTGATTTCGCTCGACAGCTCTCAAGCAGAACAGCGCAGCCTCTGCCAAATTCTCTTGACAAAGAAAGGCCCATGGTTCTAAGCAAGAAAGTAGGTGCTCCTTATCGGTCAAAAGCCAAGATAATTTGAGGGACAAAGTGTGACTCTCCAAGCTATAAATAAATACACGTATATAGGTCAAGAGTACTCGCACGCCGCACACTTTTATCTATCTCTATCTACGTAAATACAGAATCGCCCAAATCGTTTCCTATCCACCTTTTATACAACCATAACATATCCTTTCCAGACTTTATACGAGGTGGCAAATTGCATAGGTAATCTTCGCTGTCCGCTATCGTGGGCGACATCGCCAAGGAGGGTTGAAGCCAATTCAGTCCTTGAATGAAGATCCAACAATCCGGTTCCCCCTTGCGAAAGAAAGCCAAAAGGATAACGATACCCGTCGTCTTCCAACATCCATTCTTAAAAAAAGTCCCTTACATTAGGATTGAATATCCTACATCCGTGCTTAAATATCCTCTCCATGACGTTGTGAAGCCGATTAAGGCCGCCGTAGACGTTCCAGACGTTGGGCACTCCGTCGACCAACAGCCACTCCACGGTGGACCGGAGGGTCTGCAGAAGATCCCATTGCTCCTTCACGTGGCTTTTCTCACACATAACGATATTCGATTCCTCCTTCACCAGCTATTCTCTCCTTCACTCGCGACTTGCTATTATCGTCGAATCTGCCGGAGTCACGGTGCCGATTCGATAGCGAGGTATCTTGAAAGGGAAGTACCAGGCATCGGATCACGCGACATATAATTGCCATGGATTACCTCATCGTAACATTTCACTTCGTCCCAGTGACGTCCTACATAGCTTCGTGAAAGTGTATCTGGGTCGGATGCACCGAGATGCGACTAGAGAGCTGCGCCTATACGAACCTGCATGATGCACCCGCGAGAGGCGGATGCGAGGACGAGGAAAAATTCGAAACTGCGTACATCGATTCGTGACCAAAGGCGACAATGGCAACGACAGCGGGCTTAGGTTAGCACTCGATCCAGCGAGAGAGAAATTTCGGGACACTGGATAGCAAACTCCTGGCGATCCGAGCGTCGAGGTTGCGAAACCGATTCTCCATTTCTCGCAGTGTCGATAAGCCCTATCGGGGATAAGGTGGTTCCAAGACTGCTCGAGGAACGTCCAAGGATTGTACGCCAGAGTATCGATGGGCTGGAATGCACGCTTTATCGCATCTGGTGCATTCATCGTGACGCAATCCGCGATGGATAAACATAGCCGGGCGATTCGTTGCATAATTTTTGGCAGCCGCTGATCAATGACGATGTTCTGAAGGTCGAGATTTGTGCCTTTGTTCTCTGGTGGACGTGCCGCATGAATTGATCGTATTTACATTAGCATTTTTTTTTAATGAAATCTGATAATCCTCGGATCTGCGTCGATATTATCGTTGCTCCACTTTATCCAATGTAGACTTCGAGGTGCATTGTTTGGAGATGCACCGACCGATTTGATTTTATCAGGTCTTCTTTATGCATCGATCTTGTTAAGAAAACTTTCAACCGCAGGATAATTCATCGATCGATATCACATTTTTCTCATTAGGTATTTGAAATTTGTGGTTCTCAGCCAAACGATGTCTCGGATTTTGGAAATTAGATTTACGAATCGATTAAGTTTATATATTTATTTTATTTGGAGATTGGTAATTGGTTATAAAAAATAATACGCCGGGTATATTTTTATTCTATATTTGGCTGATGTACGTAAAATATAATACTCAAATATTAGGCCAGAAGACTTTTCAGAATTACATAATAATTTATATGAAGTCTAGGGTAGAAAGACGAAGCCATTTCCGACATAGACATCACGTCCAAATGTATCATGATTGATAGGAACTAAAAAGCTATGTTGTACAGATCTTTTATTAAAATAAACTGTTAATATAATTTTTTGAGTATTTCGTGGTTTTGTTTATAATATATTACATTTATTAGTCGAGGCTAGGGTTGGCATACAGTATAATCTCGTTTCTTCCTAAAGCAAAGAGTAAAAAAAAAAGGATATAGAGCATTTTTATAATTTAATTTTGAAAATTAATTAAATTACATGATACACGTACATTTTTCTCCCGTTCTACATTTTGACCTTTATTTATCTAATAGGTAGAATCTATTTTCAGAAGGACATATTGCCGACTACTGTCCAACCGATATCTATAATTATCTTTATCATCTACGTATGTTAAACATCGAGAAATCATTCAAAGTCAGCTCGAGATCCATGCAAAAGCTCGATCGAGCGCAAAAACTCAAGCGCTCGCTTCTATTCGCCATTACTTTTTGCAACTGCTATCGTTTCTTTCGCATCTTCAATATCGGAGCGAGCGAAGAACAAAAAAAAATAATCGAATCACGGAAGTGCAAAGCGTCCTGGACGCAGACGGAAGTACATCCTACGTGGGCGCCAGCAGAATATATTAGAACAATTTCCACCAACACTCCTTTCACAATTTCCCCTAATTTTCGAATTGCACAGCATCCATAAAATTCCACTTAGAATATCCCCCTCCTCCTTTATCCAAATTCATACCTTTTAAATGCATCGACAACTCCTCGAGCTTCTTAACCCTTATCACTCCAGGTGCGTTCACAAATCGATATCCAGCGTTTCGCATTGTTACCCATATGATATTACCCATAAATCCCACAAAGATCCCCTTGGAACTATTCCAAGATTAATACGAGCACCTCGACAGTCGCACTCTCGAGTGCGTCTCAGACCGAGAATAAATCCGGGGTGATAAGGCTTAGACTCGGCTGCATCATCGTAAAATTCGAGAGGACGAGGCTTGCAAAGGGCGAGCCCGCGTCGCTTCGCGGCATGGCGTGGGCCTTCATAAAGACACGACAACCCTAGACCCGACGCTAAGTCTAATAGCCTCGAAAATTGCCGGCCGGCCTTGCACCGTCGAAGCGCGGATTCCCGTCGTAGGAAACCTGAGCGCTGAAGCCGTGCTTCCAATCGGCGGTGTAGCGGACGATTTGCAACCTGCCATCGGGGAGCTGCACCCGGTACTCGCCACGGACGATGTCCCCGTCGCTTATGGCGTTGTGTGAGTAATCGTTACCGAAGGCGTCCTCCTTCACGGCGTAATTGAAATCGAACGGCATGCCTGGCTCGTGATGATGGTGATCGTGCTGTAACCAAGGTGTCTTTGCTCATTAGAGGCCTCCGGGTAATGCACCCAACTCTCTTTTTGGACGATCTTGTTTCACGGGATTCTCGAAAGAACGCGATCGATGATAAAAATTCTCTCCTCCCCCCTCTCCCTTTTTTACTCCTGAACGAAATGAAGCGCGTAAAAGAAAGGTGGATTTTTCTTGGATCGAGCGGTTTTAAAAATTGTATCGCGAAAGAGTTGGGTGTGGCATTCGATCGGAGAAACGCGACTGGTCGAAGGACTTTTTGTTAATAGGATTATACGAGATTATGGAGTTGTACCAGATATGGAAGCTAAGATATGGATTGTAAGACTATAACCGAGGTGGTAAACTGGTACTAATGTACAGGGTGTACTACTACTTGTAAATCACGATTAACTCGTACGATATAGCGTAAGGGTATTATGGTTTTTCGGAATGATTTGCCTGGAGGAGATTTAAAGAATGATAAGTGATAGTAGGCGTTCGCGTAGGCAAATTTCATGCGAAAAACGGTAATACCTTTACGTCGTACAACTCTAAGCCTTTGGTTACAACGTTCTACCCAAATCCCGCTTGTTATTCTCAATTGAGCTACAAAAAAAAATAGACCACAAAAAATCATCACCTCAAGGAAAAAACCTATCTGTATCTTTACCTTCAACCTCCTTTCAATTCTCCCCCAAACTTTCCCGCGGAAAGCTTGGCAGCGTGGAATCAACGGTAGCCCAAAGTCTTACCGCGTTGGTGCAGAAACAATTGCGCCCTTCTTTTCTTTCTTTACGCAATTTTCGGCACCGCTGCTAAATATTCCGCAACGACTCCTAAATTTTCTGCACCGACTGCTAAATGTTCGACACTGATCGCATATGCTTTAGGACCTACCGCTTAAGGTGGATTCCGAATCATCAGAGCTACGGTATGTACGAGGTGTATTCAAAAAGCAAGGTGAACTTCGTAATTTCGCGGGTTGTATTAATTCGATCTGCGCGAATTTTTCGTTATCGCGTTGGTGAACATGCTGAAAAGTATCCGTACATTGTTAGCCATACCGTTGTCAGCTATCAAAAAGGTTACACGTGCTTTGGTATTATCGGCGAACCGTGATATTATCGTACAAATCATGGCTTTCGCACCACGATAATGCATGTGCTCACACTTTACCGCTTGTTCATGAATTTTTCGCTGAAACAACACTGTAATGATGCCCCAGCCTTCATATCCTGTGTATGACTCCATGTGATTTTCTTCTCTCCCAAAAATAAAGAGAATCTTAAAGAGCCTTCGTTTCGCAAACACAGCTAAAATTAAAAACGCATCGAGAGCTAAACGCTATCCTAAAGATCAAAAATATTCCAGAAGTATCTCACAAATTTTAAAAACCCTGGAATAAATCTACAATATCTAACAGAGATATTTCAAAGGAGCTAACATTGACGGCAAACGATTACATAAAATTCACTTAAAAAAATCGAAAATTCCCTTTACTCCTTAAACATACCTCACACATCGCGTGCAAAAATTCCCTTTGTTTAAAACCATCATCGATGAGAGCTCGATTTAAACTCCCACTCCCCCTTCAGAATTTCAACAAATCCATCCGCTGCACACACCACCGTAGCTCCAATCCTCCCACCCTTAAACCGTCGTCCTCGATCGACGAAGATCGCAATTGCCTTTCCACCAAGCCGATACTTACGCCAGGAGCGATGGTATTGCCACCGGGTCCAGTCGGTTGGCCAGGATAATCCGGGAACTCCGGGGTGGGTCTGGGCCCTGGAGCCGGATATCCGGTGGGCCTCGTCGAGGGGAACTTGGTGCCGGGTTTTGGGCTCGGGCTGGGAAACGGACGTACCGGCTGGGTCGGTCCCGTGGGGTAAGTGGGGCTCGGCGTGGGGCGCGTGGGGTACGTCGGCGTCGGCCTTGGGAACGGCACCGAAGGTTTGTCGTAGGAATAACCTTTCGTCGGGTCAGGAGGGAGGTACGTGTTCCTTCTCGTGCCTGGTGGTAAATCACAGATAACGTTGACTACTGCCGCGCAGAGTACTGCCATCTACAAAACAAGATTAATTCCTTTTTTTTCCTCTTGCTTCGTGTGGTTTTTTTAATTAATTTTCTTTTTTTTAATCCATTCTCCGGCACCGACTGCTAAGGTCATTTGGTCTAGGACCTACTGTTTTAGGTGGGTTCCGAACCACGAGAGCTACGGTATACATATCGCATAGAAAAACCAGAGGTGATGGGCGGGGATTCGAGAAGCCGGGTGGTGGGTCCTGCGGCGTGGCAGTCTGAGCCTCTATCCACTACACCACCGTAGCTCTTTAATTAAGTTTGGACATCGATTGCCAATAAGGTCATTTTTGGCCTAGGATCTATTGTGTTTAAGGTGCGTTTCGAACCATTAGAGCTACATACATATCGCATGAAAAAATTAGAAATGATGGATGGGGATTCGAACCCGGGTCTGCGGCGTGGCAGTCCGAGCCTCTATCCACTACACCACCATCGCTCTATCTTCGAGCGTCTCTCCTCTTATTTATAAGTATTCCAATGATCCTCGACTTTTATCGGAAAAAAAACTCGATCAGGCGCATATCGTATCGCTGTGAATCTGAACCAAGTGTAAATTAAGTACCGACAACCGTCGATATAAATCGATGCTCCTTGCTTCTTCGCCTCTTTCTTAACGTTCGATATTCCCTATTCTCGCGTCGTAAACCGGTATGCAAATTTATGCGCGCAAGAAGCCCCTCAAAATTCTTTCAGGTGCGAGCACGTAAAATATTTATTACCCTCTTATTACATTCTCACTCGGCGAAGTGGCATGGAAAGTGCGTTCGTGTCTAAATTCGAAGTCGACGGGGATATACGGTCGATCGCTTTAGGATATCATTCTCGAAGCTGTACATCATTTCACGGCGGTATTTCGTAACGAGAAAGAAAGGAGAATGCCGACGATCATTATGTCGATTCGATTGCTCTCGATCGCGAAAAATCGTGTAATGTCGTTCGCGATTACGCGAGGCACCGGCATTAGCATCTCTCCAGCCTTACAAATCCCTGATGAATATGAAAAAAAATATACGCCTTGCATAATGAACGAGTTTTAATACACGCGTTAAATTGATTGCAGTAACATGTCCTCCACAAAGTATAATAATTTTAAATTTAGAGAAATTTAAATTAGTCATGAAAATAGAAACTTTAGATATTCATTGGCCAATACTGACATGTAAGTGGTGAGTTTTCATAAAAGATAAACTAATTCCATTATCCTCTACTTTACAATTTACACAAATTGTATAAACGTCTGCTCAAGATTAATCATTGGCAGATTAGTTTTGTTGCATGGAATTACGCGCTAAGACCGAACAGAAATCAATTGAGAATCGATAACCATCCTCAAACAACTTCCATCTTTCGCAAGCTCTGCCCATACTATAAAATATTTACTCGAGGCAATTTAACGACTCTGAATAAGGTATTCACTCGAATTCACCTGCAGCGAATAAGGCATTTCGCACTCGTAAAGTGTATAATACGCGGTAGAAAAACTTTATGAAAGTAAAGTGAAGTGCCGACACAGCGTAGGATCGCTGAAAGGGTTAACGATTGCGAACCCGTACGTAATGCGCAATGGTTATGCCTGATTCCCTAACGAAACGAGTGTCAGCTGCGGATGATAATCACGGGGAACGAGCCGAGGCACGTGATCAATAATGTAATGAGTCGGCGTTATGTTGCAAACTGGTGTAGGAACACCGGTAATGGGGAAGCAGATGCTCAACGCGGACTACCTAGCTTCGATTTAACCCTTTGCCTTCTAACAAATCACGTCCGTGGTTTATGATAATCCAAAGCCAATTATAAGTGTCTTTGCATGCATTACACGGAATTCTTCCCTACTTATATATATAATTATCGATACATGAATTACACTGAATTCTTCAAGATTTATTAAAAAAAATTGAGCAATCTATGATTATACTGAATTATATTTATATTATAAAAAGATGCGAGTACGGATGAAGAGGAAAGATCAAAGTAGACCGTAATCTGGTCGAAGACAATGAATAATCGATGGTGTGATTTTTTGTTGTAAGAAAATATTCGATTTTGATTCGTGTTATTGTGAGAAAAAGCCGTAAAGCAGAAGATCGAAGACTTCGAGCAACGCTTCGACGTGTTGGTCTTATCAAATTCCTCCTTCGGGCGACATGCTTTTCCTCTCTCCCATGACTCTATTCCTCCGCTTCTCATGGCCCTTGGGTCAATCGCGGATGCGTTACGTCGAAATTATTATAATCACCGACAGGTTCGCGCCTTACGTGCCTTACGTGCCTTACGTGCAAATAAAATGCTCCTTTCGCACGCTTTAATATCCACAAACGAGCGGAATCAATCGAAACCCCATTTCCGTACTTTCGCTTTCGTATTTATATCATTTGCGGATTCCGCGATATTCTCGCTTTATGTTTAAACATTGAATTAAGCATGACACCTCATTCATCTTCCTCTTCGCGCTATACTAAGATAATATATTTGAATATTTTTCAACCATCATTCTTCGCATTGCTGAAAAAAACTCTCGTAATCGCTATTCGTTTCAAACGGGATGTGCATTGCAAATGATATCTTTTCACATTGATCGTTGCTACGAACAGTTAATTTGTCGCACAAATAAAGCGCTCTTTTTGGAAGTGAATTTAATTGAGGATTAAAAGAAGCAGCTCTTAACCTTTTCACAGCTGCTTCATCATAGTGATCCTGATTTTGGTAATCGCGAATGTGACTTATCGGCTCGCACCGATCGAACCGGTGCGTCCGCCGCGATATTCGATTACGCGGCCCGTTTTAAGGCGGCCAAACGGGTTTCTCCTGAATAGAGCCAATTAATTAAGACCGATGTGCTCCCGATGCCAGAATACACGGTTCCGTTCAATTTGTCTACGAGACGCGGCGTTATCGTCCTCTGATCGAAAGGTAATCGACGATATATCATCGCCCTTTTGGTTACTTACAAAATTATCGATTCGTTCAATGAACGCGCCAAAGAGCTCTTAGGAAGCCTCCCTGGTCCAGCCTTACTGCTCGAATGGCCTTAAGGGCAAAGCGGAAGTGCAGAAAGAGCGGAAGATCGTAGAAAAGATTTCGTTATTCTCGGTTGTTTGTTAAATGCTCCTATCGAGCAACTGTATTATATTGTATGATATTATACTACTGCATATATTACATCATTATATTACATTATATTCCATTATATTATTCTATACCGCTGCTCGATAAGACCATTCAAGAAGCCACTTATGATCACGCCCAGCAAGAAGATACGAGAAATATTTTTGTCTTCTCCTCCAGAATACTCGTTAGTACTCCGTGCTTTCGCCACGTCTTAATTACGCTTTTTCCACGACAATCGGCTCACTTCTTACAGATGTCACTCGCGGAGGGAGTATTGTCTTCGCGCCTGGCCGCGAGGGAACTCTCAGACGGAGAGAACTCGAAGCCAATTAAAAGACACGGATTTCAAAATCCTGACATTCGTTCTACGACTTAATGTCCCTCCTGGCTTTATTGTCTTTCCCATTCTTTCTTACCTCTCAGACGCGCGCGTCGTCACGCGCGACCTCCCGTCTCGAACCTCGTGCAATTAAGCCCCCTCGATCGCCATTAAGCATCCTCGAGCGGCACTTACGGGTGAATCCGTCCGTAATTCCGGGACGTTTCCGTTACAAATGTGCCAATCCCCTCCCCCTTTTGCGAAATGTCGACCGCTCACATTCGCTAATTGCACATCCAGCCAACTAGCAACGTCGCCTCCCGTGAGACAACGGCAGTCCGTGCATAAGGCCTGGCGCGTATTATTTGCTAATTCCTTACGTTGACCAATATTCTCGAAGGATGTGAACGGTATGTCATTAGAATCGCGGATAAGCGGCTATCCGATGGAGAGATCGGATTTTCGTGGTACCGACGTTCAATTGTAGTCGATGCCCTCGAGGCTGGAGTTTTTTCCGATAACACATCGTGCAAGCTTTTTTTTTATATTAAATTCAACTGTTTGTGAAATAAATTTGCTCTCTCGCAAATGGAATTTACCCTCTTGGAAGAGAAATTCAGCCGTTTGCAAATGAAATACCATCGGCAAAAAGATGAATTTGATTTACGAGCGGGTAAATTTGTTTTGCAATAGGTTGAATTGTATTTGCAAAAACGTGATTTTGTATTATTAAGCGGTGAATTTTATATGAAAAACTGCTGAGTAAAACGCATCCGTGTGGCGCAGCCAAATGGGATACGTGTTAGGGTATATATTCTCCACGAATATGAATATTTTGTCACCTGTACACCCTAACAAGTTACCCACGATTCATTGGAAAATCGTTATCCCTGATTTTTTGATCCAATACTAATAGGTTGGTAATGCGTGAAAATGAATCTGATTTTATGGTTCGCGTGGTAAGATATAATCTAAGAAAAATATGTACGTACATCAGAGATTTTTAATTGGAAATATAGCAACGACAGTTTTAACATTGTCGATTCAGATGCGGATAAATGCTTTGTTTGCTTTCTACTTCTATTACGAAAGCACCGCGTCCAGCCTCGCTACCTCCTCCGATTGCGTATTAATTTGCTCGAAGATCTCTGTCGCATATCTGCGGGAGAAGTGACCCGGTTAACGGGTTTACACCGCCGTAACTTCTCGTGCGTATACTGACATTTGTCGCGCAACTTATCAATTACACGAGACGCGCACCGCTCGAGGTGGGTAATTTTAATAAATCAAAGGTGCGTCACAACTGCGCCCCGCGTCTGATATTTAAACGCACCCGGTCGACCGTTTTTTCTTTTCCTTCGCCCCGTGACATATGCCGGCAGTATCGTAATGAGTATCCTAATTACGGTGCATCGATGGCGCGTGGACTTTGCGAATTAATTAAAGAGCACAGCCGCGGCTCAATTACGAGTTGTCGGTTAACGGATTAACAACATGGCTGACTACTGGTTATGTTTAAAACGTTTCATCCACTCCTTCGCGCCCGATCGATATGTCCAATGATTTTTAATCAACCTCACGGACGCGCATCGCTTAACTTTTACCTCAAATATCTTTCAAGCCAATTCCTAAAGTGCCATACTCGGTTATCCAGCCGCTCTGCTCCGCGCTTCTGTCTCCTCGATCCCCATTCGTCAGAATACGGACAGCCTCGCGGGCTTAGGAAATATTTACAAACACCAAGTGTAATACCGTCTGGCGCAATAGCATCGAACGAAGAATTCAAAGGTTTTTCTACGACTCTCAACACAAAGGGTGACCACTTAGAGGCTCTCTCGCGCAGCCTGATCCCCCGTGACAGAAATGTCAAGAAATACTCCTTCTCTCGCCAAGAAACTCACTCGGAGCCCACCAATGACAAGAGGCGTGCTTTTGCATCAAGCTTAATTGGATAAAGTTATTACCCCTGGCGCGCATTAACATTGCTTCACCCACGATCATTCGTTCGGTGCTCCATTCTCGGCCCCCGCTAAGCGTTGGCCAATCGTCGGGCGTCGATAAATCAATTCCAGGCGTCAACCGCGCAATTCATCTTCCCTGATTAATCGCGAGATCTCTTATCCGTTGCGTATCTAGCGAGGAACTATCGCTCTGTCTTACGCCGGACGCAACGCTCCCAACCGGTAGAGCCTTCCCGGTTTTTATCTCTCGCCCTCGAGGCACGGACGCAAATTAATATTGATGCGCCTGGATTTATCGCGGGGCGACCTGCGCGATTTGCTTTCGTTAATCTTTCGATCTAACCGATTTTCGTCTTTTCTCTTGGTATCTGCTCGATACGAAATCGTTGGAAGTACGGAAATTACACGATCGTAATTGCGAGGAAAGAAATTGGTCTACGAATATAACGATCGACTGGCCCCGCGATCGCATTGATTGCGAAGACTGAAAGGAGCCTGGCCCGAATGATGAAACGATGACTGTTTTTTTTTTGCACGAAGATAGTAACGCGACGTAAGTTTTAGTTGTGCGGAATAATAATGTTAGGACTTCTATTGTGTTGTCAAGGTACTAAAAGGTCATTGGCATCGTCGACGTATCGTCCGGCGTAGGAGAGGATTCACTTGCCGCGAGGCACGCTGACATTCTAGCCAATTCGCGGATGAAAATCGACGATAGGCGAGAGTTTTCGAGTTTTCGAGATCGCAAGTACTCCGACGGGACGGCGTTTTCAGGTGTATCGAGCATGAAAAACAATGTTCGAGGAATGCAGCAGCCGCTCCTTTTTCCGCGGCCGCGCAAAGAACTCATCGTTGTGTGTACGAACGTTTACAATCACCATTTGGAATATGATCCCACGAGCTTCGCGGCCTGGCATTACTCGAGACACACTCGTTCGGTATTAATCCGGCATCCGATCCGGACGATTGACCGTATTTACGATTACGGGAGGGCACGGAATCGTACTCTCGTGCTTTCACACCACGTACCTGTAGGTAAAACATCTCTCTGAATGTCGTCGGGTGGCTCGGATGGATATACTGGTGCTAACTCGCTTGCCGGGTTAAGGGGGCAGTCGGTTATCCCGAAAAGGTAGAGGAGGTTCACTGCGAGAAATAGAAATTCAACCCTCCATAAACGATCCTAGGAAGGAACAAGCGTTCTGCGTTAATAAGGATACCCTTGGCTCGATAAGGAATCTATAATTCTACCCGTATTACAAAGATATCGTGCGAGAAGGGATTCGCGAAGGAGCCGCGAGCTCTGACGATCGGTACGTCATAAAGGGTCGAATAAACCTCGACGACATTTCCCGCTCAACCACAGCCCGTGGATCCAGCCTGAGATCCTTCGAAGACAATGCGTGCACAAAAAGGGCCCGCGAGTGATTCTAGAAGCGATGCGTCCTTCGATTCGCGGACGTTTCTTCGATCGTCCCCCCAAGATGGGGGAAACTCTCGATGGGAAGCGAACTGGAAAACACCGATGCACCAGGATAAGGGGTTTAACGACGAAATATCACCGAGGTCTTAGCCCTGGGCTCCTCTTAGTACGAGGCTCTTACGATCTGAGCTCTGTTAAATCACAGATACCGTCAGGTATTAGGCACATGTACGAGTACAATACTAATTTATCGTTGCACTCCGGCACGACTGTGTATAAAGTCAGTACGTAACTGCTCGGCATGCTGGCAGGTTGGGTTTATATAGCGTGGGTCTAATAAGATGATACTTGAACGTGTTGGGCCCTGGGACCCGGGAGAAGAAGAGGGGCGATGCGCCTCCTTGCCTTGCTTTGCCTTACCTTGCCTTACCTTGCCTTAGAACCTTGCGGTGATCGGACGAGAGGGGGGCGAGTCGCGCCCCATATTTCTGGCGGACTTCCCCCCGTTTTGCTCGAATTCGACGTACCTCTCGAAGCCGGCGCTCATCCTTCATTTTTTTTTTTATCTTTTTTGTCGAAATACATCGCGCAAGCAGGATGGAGTGTTGGGTAAAGGTACGACCACTCGTGAATACCAGGCGATGCTTAAGGCTAACGTTTAACACGTGGAACCATTATCGAGGAGGAACTGCAAAGATCCCCGTTCTCCAGGATCGCGCTTCGTTGCGAAAACTATATCCTTTTTTTACCGGAGACACGGGGATTTTTATCGAGCCGGCGATTATTTATTTTCACGACAAAGCGCGATGGAGAAACTGGGAATATCTTAGGATCACGGAAACGGGAGCAAATTAATATCTGTGCTCTCAAAGCGGACATTTTGATCGATGGATCGTTAGGAGTGGGCGTAACTTCGGCCAGATTATCGGGTTTCTCTGAGAAGAAGAAAAAAAACAATAAGCGATTGCAGGGTAAGGGGTCAAAATATTGCGACGAGCCTCGTGTAATTCGGTGGGGTATACCGTGGTAGAAAAAACATCGATCGAATAACACGAGCTCCGTAATTAAGGATCGATTGCGAGGGCCGGTCTCTCGAGCAAAGGTGGCCTGTCGGCCGAGTTAGGTTAGGCGAACCATATCGGTGAGCGGGAGATCCTCTTCCTTCTCCCGCTGCATCGACAATCGAACGAAAACAATTTTCCGCTACTCGATGCACGCGCAATGTTTGCTTTGGAAGTTTCTAATGCGCCTCTCGCTCAACCGTCTGCCCAGACCTCCAACCGTGTTTTTCCAAGCGAGCCCCTGGAACACACCGTCCGACCCAAAAAGCGCCATTCCACTTGATTCGCCCGAATTGATGCCATTATCACTCGATCGAGGAGTGAGAGAGAGAGAGAGAGAGAGTCATAAACCTCCATAATCCGACGTGAGTGAGTCCGATCGACGTCTTTGTAAAGGCAGGGGAGGGAGGGACATTCCTCGAATTTGCCAATGAGTACGAGAGGCCAGTTCTCGTACGCGGTTATAGAGGGACATTCGTAAAAGTCAGGTGAGTCGGTGATAACGTGGAAATTTATGCACCTTTGCAACCAGGTTTTTCATCGTGCCTATAACCGAGTCCCGGCGTGCGGTCCCGGTTGAGATGCAAAATGCCAAACAGTTGGCAAATCGGCCATATTTATAAGGTACAATGCTCGTAGGGGGATTTATTTAACAACGGCCGATGGGACGCTCGGCGTAATATGTTAAGTAGTTGACACGATAAATATCTTTCGCGGGTATGCCGGTTAACCAGCCACGTTTGTTTACCCGGCCACGTAATTGGATGAAATCCCGAACGAACAGCGAAATGTTAAATGGGCCAGAAAATAAATATCTTGCATAATGAAGTGGTGTATTTTAAGCGACGTCGAATAGGCGTCCTGACATTTTGCATGAAGCGCATTCAGGGACGGGCCGACGAATTTTATTGCCGCCGCGAACGATCTACCTTCTATCTGCGCTTTTCGTGACCTTTCAACCCCGTGACCGAGCTAAGTATAACGAGCGAATTGCAATGCTACTCGCGATGATTTCGTGCGCGATGTATATACACCCTGGGAAGTATGGGAAAGGATTAAATCGGCATCCGGCAAGATCGAGCTTGCCACCCCTGGCGATCTATCGCTCGCTTTCGAATTCCGATATTTGGTTCACGGTTCGACGCGGATTATTGCTAAATCAATTAGCCTTTGATCAATCTTATCGCTAAGGACTCTCAGGATAATTTGTCAAAGTCGCGAAAACCGAGGAGGTTTATGCTTGTTCATCGAACGTGATTTTTGTAATACTTCATTTTGGCTACAAAATATACATATAAAATATATATTACGTGGTACAAAATAAACAAGGGAAATTGTTGTAAAATATCTATATGGAAAATCATTGGAAAATGTTGACCGTCCATTGAGATGTGATTTTTATAGAGGTAGAATGAGATTACACTGTAGGACGTATGATGATGCAATATGTAATCTATTATAGTGGCAACGATTCTTTTGTGTTTCTTCTTAGATGGTAAATCTCGATGAAAGACGATCAATCTTTCACTGCGTAAATATGGGGTATAACATCAGACAGGATCCTATTTCATATAATTTTAAGCGGAAGATCGATTAGGCCAAGTATGTAAAATGCGCCATTCTGCGATTTTCCACGTAATCGAAATCCGTGCACGAATGTAGAGTTGAAATCCTTGGATTCCTTGGAGCGATTCTCAAGCAAGATAATTCCAGGTCGTGTATCATGAATCGAGAAGAAATTATACGACACGTGTAGAAGTATATGACAAATAGCTACACGTGATTTGTACCATCGTGGGAAGCCTCAATCCGGATCAAAGCGATCCGAATCAAAGATCCTCGCGATGGATCGAACAAAGACGCCGTCTTGCGGCTTGAAGCGAGAAAAAGAAAGACCATCGTCCCTTCAGAAAATTGAAGTCACTCAATCCCGATCATCCACGTACTCAACGTAAATTCAGAATCCCATACCAACAAATATAACCAATAACCAATAACCAATAACACAATATAACAAATATATTAATTTTCGTAACTTTCCTACCCCTTTTATAATAATCTAGCATACACAACCACAACTTCTTTCGGCTAAAATAAGACGATAGAGACATTTTTTTATATCACTTTATTCATACGAGAAATACTAAATCGCATGCTCCAATCCACGCTAACATATATAACACGTATATCGAACGATACATCCTTCAACCAGGTAATGATCAAGGAACAATACCCATCGAGCGCGTAGTTATCGTGCGTGATGCGATTATGTAAATCCAGAGGTGCTCCAAAGTTGGTTCCGTTTTAATAAAGGAGGATCACGATGAGGAAAAGTATAATGCATCGCAGGTCTATTTCTACGAGCTTGCGCGCTCGATGCACGGGCGCAGCGAGCAAGCGCGGAGAAAGGCACGCGCGGGTACGCACGCTCGGAATTGCTCGGCGAGCAATCCGCCTCCTGCCCAGCCTTATTCTGCCCGCTCAATGTGCATCCAGCAAGAGCAGGTCAGGGCAGGGCACGGCAAAGACCGAGAGGCTGCGAGCGTTGCTTCAACCCTTTCACGGCCGAAGGAGCCATCGATAGCCTCGCTGTAATTCTCCCAACGCCTCTCATCGCGCACATCCACGTTGGAAAATCCAAGGCGTCCGCACCCTGTGTGTATGCGTGTGTGTGCGTGTGTGTGTCTGTGTGCGCGCGCCACCTCTGAGAACCCAGGAATGAGCAGAAGGAAGCGCGAGGATCGAAGCGAAGGCCTTCGCGTCGAATAGTGTTTAGCACGGAGAGACTCGACTGCAACCACGATTTCGGTCGAAGTTTCTCCTCCAGACTTCTCCGTGAACACTTCGAGGAGGTTTGGGCAAAAGCTTCAGGAGAAGCTGTGACGATGAGCCGAATGTGAGCTGGCCTTTAACATTAATCTCACAGGACTGATTATAATGACGGATGAGTCGTTTCTTGGAATAATCGTGGGACTTTGGGAGGAGGGATTCTCTGAGATCTTCCGTGATTTTCTTCCTGCGTTTTTTCTTTGTTATATTTTACTTTCAGGATTTACTTTAAGGATATATCTATTTTGAAAGTAGAAGAGGGAATGGTCGGTAAATGAATAAATATTAAAGTAACTTCAAAAACTATTATACATCATTATTTTAATTCCATAATGAAGAGCGATAGAGAAAATTAATCAAAACACAGAGCATATAGGGTGCATATACATAGATACACTCAAGATAGACATGTATTTAGCGCACCTAAATATGTCCAAAAAGTGTCAGGTAGGTTCAGTGTTAAACTCGCGGGAGCTAATCGCGGAAAGGCGTGCGCGTCGGATGAAAGGAGAAGCGGAGGATGGAAGGATGGGATCGAGCCGATGACGACCGGAATGTCGTTGAGTAGCAGGACGAGTAGCCAAGTTCTTGGATTAATCCGTAGCCGGCCGATGATTATCTATGGGGTAACCTGTTACGTGTAAGACGATCGGGACACGGCGTGCGACTTAATAACTCCGCTGCTAATACCTTATTGCGACTTATTTCGTAGACAATAATTTCCCATTGGGGGAATGCATTCGGTTACTCGCTTACAGCAGACGACGTGCACGCGGACGGAGGCCTTTCTTCTTTCTGCCTGGCTGGCATCGAGCAAAGAAAGTCCGGTATTCCCTTACCGATCGTATAGAAGTCAGACGCCGCCATAGATCACTCCTTCGTTGCATCCACAATCATTTTTCCTCCATCGTGCCGAACGTATTAAATATCTCGATGAGTCTGTATTACTTAAACGGCGCGCCGGCTTTTTTTAGAGACCGTATCGCCGTGTACTCTCTATGTAGGTCATTATAGGTTAAAATCTACAAAGAGAATGCCGCACACCTCGGTATACGCTGATATATGGAATACCGCCGATCTAACGTCTGACGAGGATCGGTCCGCTTCTACTGTCTACGAAAGGACGCCGCCAGGTGCAGGCCTCGTTAACGACCGAAATCATTGCGATGCGAAGCTTTATGCGCAGAGGTGGGCAACTTTTTTCATGAACGGGCCAATTACAATTTTTATAGAACAATGAGGGCCAGATTGAATGGATTGAGAAAAGTTCGTTACTGCGAAAATGTTAAATTATTTGAATAGCCGAATTATTAAGGTATTAAAAAATAAAAATGGTAAATAGAAATTGACCTCGATTGGAATGGATTATAGATGAAAATTAAAATTTGTAATGAAGATTTTTATTACTATCGTGTAACATAATGAATGTAATAAACGTGTTACTCGAACCTCGGTGTGATGGATTAAATTGGGAATGTTCCTGATTTATTATTATATTATAATGAGGATTTAATTCGCTAGTGAGCATTCGAAAAACTGCTTCTAAATTTTCATCTGTTAGGTCTGATTTTACTGTTTGTATGTTTTTGTATGCAAATTGAATTATTTGAAATTTTAAACTACGAATTGGACTTGATGTTGCCCGCGGGCCAGTGATGCTTGTTTATGAGGATGTTAACGTTTCTTTTTTCATTGCGCCTCAAATGTCGGAATACGTGTTAGGCGTGAGATAATGATGGATCTAGGCGAAGAATTCAATCGGTATTCTGTGTTTTGCTCGAGAGTGAAATATATACGATTCTTCACTTCCGGCAATGTGCATCGGGAAACGAACGAACTTTATTCCCTCGTGAGAAATGCATCTCGCTGTTCGATGCGTAATTAAGCTAATAACACGGGATATCATTGCTCGAATATCCTTGCCGACTTCCGCGATCCTACGAAATAACAGCTCGTCTAATCGCGAGTGGCTCGTCGTAGAAATTACGATGCCGGGCAATTTATTGGAGACCTTAAGGAGAGAGAGAGAGAAAGAAGGAGAGAGATGCCTCCCTTGCGTTTCTGCCGCCTACCGAGGTCGTCTTTGTCCACCTTCGCACCCGAGAGATGCGACGAATGCACAGTGCCGATGCAAGCAATGACGGGTATACGCTTCGAACGCAATGAAATTGCTCCTATTATAAATTCTAGGAGAAAAAGTGACGCAAAATGGGAATAAATTACGCTCTTATCAAGGAAAAACTTTGTTTTTCTTTGAACGAGTTTCTGCAGTAAATGATAATTCTTTACTTTACACGACGAGTATACTCGACACCGAAATAAAGCTTTGAAGCGGCGTATTAACGTCAAACGCGGTTAACTGGTTAAACCAGAGATGATCGACCTAAATAATATCGCAAGCCACCTTGGAAATACATTACACTCCCATGACTCGCATATAAAATTCCCCTATTAAATTTGGACTCGCTATAAAAATTGATTATAAAATACTACGCTAAAAACAAAAGTATTCCGCGAAATACACATATTTTGTAAAATTCTGAGGAATCTAGCGAGCAGTAGAATTAATCAACACAAGCCACGAGTTGGCCACTTCTGGGTTGAACAATAATTTGGATCCGATCTCGCGCTAGGTGACGCCCAGCTTTAGAGACGAACCTGGCGAAACGTCGGCATTCGTGGGAAGTGGTGCGAAAATATTGCGAAACGGCTCGACGGGGAGGACTTGGCGAGTAGGATCAGCCGCATCCTGATTGCGAAAGCGCGGAATGTTATTGCACGAATTATCGGATAATTACTAATCGCGGTTACGCCCACTTGCGCTCGGCGCGCACGTAGCGAGAGCGGAGGATCTTTCGCTCTTTCCTAGGCGCCCCCCACTTTCCTCGCCGCCAACGATCGAGAGGGACGTGTCGTGATATGTGAGAACTTCTGTGGGGTTTGCCCTCCCGCGGAAACCCATAACATTAGCGGCCCCTCGAGCAGAAATTACCGGTATATTATCTACCGGGGCTCGCGTGTGCCCTCGCGTAATGACAGGCCGATTAGAATCGGGCCGTAAATATCGGCCGCCCGGGCTTTCCTTTATCCGCTAATTTGCCTACCGCGAAATCTGCCACCGTTCCTCGTCGCACGAGCCGCACTATCGTTCGAAAGTAACCAGAAGCCGTGCTGGAAGAGACGAGAAGCTGTTTCCGAAGGAATGCCGAGCCGTTCGAACACCCCTGACATCCTCGCGAGATGAAGAGAGACAGCCTTGACCCTTCGTCATCGAAAAGATCTCGTCTGTTTCGCACATGCTCGTGCCCTCGTGCCTCTCGAGGATACGTCGTGGACGATCGAAAGGGGTTTCTTAAAGGAGCACCTCCCGATGGACAGAAATAGAAAGGCGGCCGAGAGAGTTTATTGGCTCGAGTGGCAGCGATCATTGCGAAGCATCGATAGCGAGGAGTGCGATGTCGAGATAGGCTTGACATGGGACCTCGAAGGGTTGTGCGTGGGAGGCTTCTATACGCGTGGCTTTATCGATCGATCGAGAGCTTCGGATCCTACTTGTACTTCTCGAAAACGCGGTTAGGGAGATTTCCACGTCAAGCGCACGGATTAGAGTAGATGGTGCGCGATGGATTGACTTTTTGAAATTGGCGCATGCGCATTGTAGGCATATGCGTGCGCATGGATGTTTGAATCGAACGCGAGATTTGCAAGTTGATTGATGAAATAAAAGCGACTGAATCGCTGCCTTTTTTGAAATTTTGGGTTGCGAAACGCGATTTCCGTAACCCTTCGGCCGCACTTAATGGCGCAGCGTAATTTCTCAAATGTTGCAACGATTATAAATCCCGGCGGTGCCGTAGGATTAATTGGCGGACTTTCGAAATCTTCCTAAACCACCTCATTACCGCCTTCTCCCGCCCTGTTAATCATATAGATTCGCCCGTGTTAAATTCGCAGCTTTCGTGGGGTTTTGCATATACGCTCCCTATTGTCTACGCCAGTGGTCTTCAAACTTTTTTGAGGCTCATATACAAGAATAATCGAGAATCAGACTTTCAATAATAAAAGACCAAAATTACATCAGAAATTAAAATAATAAAATATAAATAATAATACATAAATATAAAAATTGTATTTGATATACCTTCAGGTATTATTTCGCGTACTCAACGTGTGGAATTATTGGTCCACACGCGACTCCTTCTAATTACCCTCGCAAAATCACCTGTCTGTCTTTTCGCTTACGTAAATCGAAAAATCGTTGCCTTAACGAGCTCAAGTCGTCTGATCTGCGTTCCTGGAATTCGACGTTTCGATTGACGCCTCTCTTTCTCTCTCTCTCTCTCTGTCTAACCCCTAGTCTCGATTGTCCAACAAGAATCAAAGGAAATAGGCTCGCGCCGTTAGATTGATGGCGCCACGGTTTGTGTATCTACCTTTGCACGTCTATGTTCGACGTGGAATTGTATGATAATGACGTGAACTCAATAGCGCGTATTATTCGTTGGACGTTCGAGGCTTCTTCCTCTTTGGACGTGCACGTCAGCCCCCCCAGGAATTCGATTTTGGTATGACACTTGTACGTAGATGAAAAGGACCTGGTCAGCTTCGTTCAAGGCTTCGAGAGAGTTTCGATCGGTGGGATAAAATCAAGGCAGAAAAAGTCGTCGATTACGATCGGAGATAAAAGGGGCGCGCGTGCGCCTTGTAATCGAGGATAAATAAAAGATGATCCTCGGCGTTCAATAAATCTTGCGGTCGCGTTAGTAGCCAGAGTGAAATTAATTTCTATGGGATTCTAATGCAGGTATGAGCAATCCATCGAGAGGATCGAAGAGCGTTATCGACTTTCAGGCCGTAATTTATTGCGATAAGGAAGGAAAAAGTACAACGATTTTACAATGTATCAGTCTTTTCCCACAAGTACTACAGTAAGCTTATGTTTTTCTGTCCAAACCAAGAAATGAATATTTAAAATTATACTCTACGTCTGACATGTAGCATGTTTACGCTTCAAATTTTCTCATACTTCGTACCAAAACTCACTTTTCCAACACCGATCGGAACTCAAATCTGAGTGAATCAAGAACCATTTTTAATCTCTGCCACGTTAGACATGTTATACTCTAGCGGCCTCCCTTTTCGACTTCGTAACACCTAAGACAAAAATACGTGTCTTGTTCCAAAGTAAAGAAAGCACTTGCGCGCGTATTCCTCTTTCAAGACTACTGCTACACGCGACACAAAAAGCTCCTCGTGGACATGCAGAGGATAGGGTACTTCCTTCGCCTGCCAGCGCAAGATTCTCAGGCATAGCTCCTAGGAGGAGCTTGGCGACAAAACCGTGGATCTCCAGGTGCCGACGAGGCGCTAGTCGAAGCGGCAACGTCTCCGAGACATCGCCGGCTAGCTCTCGTCGGAGGCCGAAGAAACGTTCTTTCACGCGGTTCGAAGGAGGGCACTAAAGATCAAGGTTCGTTGAATTAGATTCCATCTGATTTCGAAGTGCGTGACATTAACACCTCGCTTCTGGATCTAGCGGTGCTCTCCTGAATGGATGGCAGCATTCTTCTTTTCTCCTCCTCCTCCCCCCCCCCCTCCCTGCCGCCCCTCGACGCCCCGGTGTTATCCCCACAGTCGGCGCTGTCCTTCCCCTCTCTTGTTGCGCACATTGTTCGAGACATTCGTGACATTTCATCCTCCTCGATCTTAAAGTCTATGCTCCAAGATCGCCGTTCGCAGGTTACGTGATCGCTGCCTTCTTGAGCGATCTTCCGATGCGAGGAGCTGCACGTGGAATTATTCTTTTCACCCTCCGGCCACCCTTTGCGCAGGCGCGAATGGAAGGTTTTTGTCCTCGGTCGGTGGTGCGGGTTTACAATCGTCCTTCCACGCAAGAACTACCCGATGCTTTCGGGATATTATCAATGTTATTATCATGTTAGCGGGGAAAGAAAGTCTTTGGTGTTCAAGACGTTAAACGAAGAAGGGAAAGGATGAGATGTACAAAAACATAAGTAAAAATAAACAATTCTCATATTCATGTAAGATTTGAAAATTCGAACGAAAGAGTGCGCATGCGCTAACAAAGCCGTGGAGGCCATTTACCTGATATACTGTTTCATACATATCGTATACTTTATGTATCCTGTGTTTTCTATCAAAATTACTTCTTGCGTGAATTTTAGGACGCACTATGATTAAAATAGAAAATAAAAGAAATGTCCCGATTTACAAAACGCGTCTGAGCGTGCGTTTCAAAACTCTGTATAGATTTTGAAGAAAAAAAAAAAGGAAGACAAGAGAAAACTTCGGTAGATCAAGAAGAAAGGAGGGGTGCGAAAAAGCGATAGGCGAGACATCGTTGGCGAATCTCCGGGTAGAATCTCGACGGTGGATCCATCGAAGGCGCGTTCGATTTATTCGCAAGAGCCGCGAGTTTTTGGGTACACGCTTTCACCATTCTTAATTAAAGCGAAAGAGCGTGAGAAATGCTGGCGGGGCGAGGTTTCGCGATCGCATTCGGCAGCTTTAATGAGCAATTGTTATTCGATAAGGTGCATACCGCATAATTAAACGATAAGACACGGGAGGCCGGCACTTAAAGCGTACGGTCCGTTCTTGCTTACCGAGTTACGCGAATATCGCTTCGAGATAATTGTGAGAAGGAATCGGCGCGATTAATTAACCGGCCCGAGGGCCAAAAAGCTGCAGCCAGGACTCGCGCTCCGCGCATCCTGCTCGACGGAGTTTCGAAGGCCGAAAGCACCGACCGGTTCGATTAATTACGCGCGACAAAGTTCGATTTACGATAAGAACGACGGCCCATAATAGCATTCCTCTGTTCGACCGCTTTGCAGGAATAAACAAAGAGGCCGGCGCGCGGTGGCAGTGCCCGTATCTTAAAGTTTAACCGCGAAGTAAAAGTTCACATCGGCATCGGATTAACGAACATGATGAATATAAGTTACGTCCGAGATCGAAACGAAAGTACGTAGCTGGAAAGGCGCGATGTCTCCGTTTGGATACCGCGAGCCTGCCGCGGCTTTAGTTTTGTTTTTCTTCTTTATGGAAGCTTACAAATCATTCCACAGATTTATCCGCGACACAGCCTGCTCCTGCGTCGCTACAAACTCCTGTACATTAATATCACAGCCATTAAGAGGAGTTAGGACGTGTATAACACTGAAACACCTGTTCCTGAAACAGGAGTCGCACTCTGTTAAACTCAAAGATAACTCAAATTGAAATACCGAACGATCTTGAATTAGTCTAAATACCTGGTCTTAGCGAGCAGTCCTAAAATCATGATTGCTCTCTATAACCATGTATTCGAACTATATACAACCCAGTAAAAGGATAGCCAGGGATCATTCGTATCTTATGACCTTTTATTACCCCGAATCTTGGTCGATGTCGTACAGGACATCGCCACATGATCTTATCAATGTCTCTCGACAATCGAACACGACTCTCGACATAGGAACGCGCGCACTTGCGTCGCCCACTGTGAATACGCGAGGAGAGCCTGCTGTTCTTTCGAGGGATAAATAAAAATCAATTGTCTTAAGTAGAAATCGTTAACGTTTCATTAACGGCCTTAGCGCGGACATTAATGTCGGTGTGAGCGCATCGAGTTCGAAGCCGGATGTAATTATTTCGTTCGATCCCAAGGCAGGGCGGCGCACTCTCGCTGGCCGGAGACAGGCGCCAGGAGCCGATCCTCCGGGAATTCTGGGTCAGAAATGCGTCTCGCTTTTTATTCCCTCCCGATGCAAATGAGATCCATCTGCCGCTTCGCGGGGGACCGCGTCTAAATGTCTTCCTGTCCGTCCACGATGTACCGTTACCGCTTTATATGAGCGGCGCACAGCTCCGTTGCCTAATTGCGCCTTAATCGCGATTTTCTGACGAAAGGTTGGCCCCGCGAGGCTTACATTCGGGTCGGCGTTCCGCGGGGATTTGCATGGCGTGCCTTGAAAATGAGAGATTCTGGGGATTTAATGTTACGTGCCGTACAAAAGCGCGTTACGTTACCTCGAGATCGCACCAGGAACGAGATGGTACGGTGGTCATAGTTTCGAACTCGCTCTTTAAAAACGTACAATGCCATTCGAAATATCACCTCTCTAATTCCACGTAGAGTACCGTGTACTGCGATTACTTCGAGGTTTTTTAAGGCAAAGGATTGTGCCTTCGGAGCTTTCCACGCCAGGCGAAGGTTCGATGTAATTTAATCCTGGCGGATTCGCGGATTAAATAGTAGGTTGCACGGCGATTAAATAGGAGTTCGCGGCGTGCTATTATGACGATGCGAGCGAACATCGATCCGTGGCCTTCTCGGGTCGAAACTCGAGCTGGTAGTTCGAGCGGACGTTTGTCGGTGCGCGAAAGTGCGTGCCAAGTCCTTCTTCCACGCGACGGGGCGCATTTTGCATATTTCGAGGAGCATCTTGACAACGCAAAACATAGACCGTTCTCCTCGCCCTTTTGCTCCTCATGGCCACATCCAGGACACATTCGGCCTCCGCGTGCGTCCTTTCGTCACCTCTCCCCTCTCGAGGGAGGCATTATTCGTGGAGCTGCTGCTATCCCCCGTTTCGTGCGATCTCGCCTCGCTCCTTTCTTTCTGCAGCGCAATGTACGAGGAAAAAAGAAATCTCGACTTGACTCGAAGGCTATCAAAAAAATATTTAATGAGCCGCCACCCGAAGTTTCAGCATCATCATCTCAATGTCAAAGGATCGATCTGATCAAACTGCCATCGGAATTATCGAAAATTTCCTAATATACACCCTCGTAATATAATGCGATATTTCTGAATGAAAGTAAGCGCGAAGCGAGGATTAGTTATTTCGATCGATTCTGCGGTTCGGGCGTTAAAGTCTCCGGGATCGTGGTCCGCCTTAGCACGATGACCCGCGTTACACAAGCGGCTGATCCAAATCCGGGGAAAAGAGGCGCATTCCACGAAGGAAGAGCGACTGGTGGGCGCTTAGAGACGCCTAGACGCCCGAGGGGGACCATCGGTATTGTTAGGTGACGTAAGAAGTGAGCGTAGTTGGAGGCCACCAGACTTTTTCCCCCGGATCCGTAATGCCCTACGTGAACTACAAGAGGATCGTGGCGCGTATTCAAATAAGAAGGAAACAAAGGAAGGCGCACTGTCGTCACTACGAGATCTTTGGCTCCCGGTTACATACGCGCCAACGAGGCGTAGCGTGACTTTTATGGGATTTCTCACGACGAGCTCGCGGTCGAAATCGACCCTCCAATCATCACAAAAATTCAACCTTCGTAATCGTGATCGGATCACTGATTGGTTGAGAGGTGTGAGAAATATGAGGCAATTTTTTTGTTGTTCTTCGTAAGCATTCTTTGGTACAATTCGTGATTAAGAAATTTTTGAATACGTTTGCGATTCTATTGGATTTTTCGCACGGTCATCCGGTGACATTCAATCGAGCAGATTGATCACTGCGTGCTCCACATCCTACGCAGATTCATTCATCGCATACTCGTTATTAATTCTCCGCGTGGACAATCGCGCGCCTGCGGAATCCAAGGTGCGTGCAAGCTTCCTTGAAGCAAACATCAAGGTGCTTACCGACAGAAGTTTTCGCGCTAATGTAGCATTCATTAACACCAGAACAATCGCCATAACTCGTCGGTCATGTTTAGGAAAACATGTACAACTTTGTGCACGAGAATATCTGAGATTCTCCATACTTCCATTATAATACATAAAATCACTGTATCGCCCAATTCTTTGAACACTAAATCTACCGAAGCGATCAAAATAACCGATCAATCGTTTCCTAAAAAAAATCGCTGTACATCATAGTCAGACATTTCTTGAGAATCTCCATGATTCTACCCCAGAGTATAAATCATTCTATCGATCTATCGACATCTCTTCTTAATATCCTTATTCTTTAAATAAATACCTGATACACATAAATATATCCAAAAAGTGGCTCGTAGGTTTAGTATTAACGATGTACACGACATATATAAATGTGTCTCGATTCCAGCATTAAAGACTTTCTGAAGATCGATGAGCGTGGCCATCCACAGTTCCCCCAAAATCCGTCTCTAGGCGTATTTCATCTCGAGGGGTGGAAACTCCCGGCGCGAGGAAGCGTATCGGCGTAGGAACACCGCGTACATTTTCGCGGTCGAGCGGACCTGCCAGATGCACCAGGCATTTTCACGGCGGAGGCGAGAGGAAGGGGCCAAGTGGAACGTAGAATTCGCACGGCTGCGCGAATTCAATGGAAGGTTATGAATATCCGATCTTCTGTCGAAGCTGCGTGTCATAGCCAGCCACATCCAGCCGTGATGCCTTTGTCTGCCGCGCATCTAAGTAGGCATTCCCTCGGTCACGATGAAAGTGAAAACTTCGTTCTACTCCTAAGATGACCTACTGCTTACCAAGAATCTGGGTGCTCCGTCACACCGTGGCATTATTCGCCAGCGACTGTACGCTCGGTGCGCGGCCGCCTTCGAGAAAGTGGACCGCCAAATTGGCCCCCCCAAAATTTCGAGGAGTCCAGATTCGCCGGGGCACATCGGTTTCGATGCTTGGAAATTCTTTGAGGATCGACAGTCGCCTTGTGGAGGTCCTTCGATCGGCCTGCTCGCGGACCATTCCTCGACAATAGCCGAGAGAGGCCATTAACCAAGCACAATGGTACATCTGAGTCTCTTCTTACAGATGCTTCGTTAGACGATTTTAAATTAATACGATAGAATGAAGGATAGCCTTTTTTTTTCATTCAATTCAATTTGATTTTTCGATAACATATCGTGGAATCTGCAATGGGGACCATCGATGATCCTTGTTTCGGAGGAGCGTGTTCGAGTAGTTATTACATCAATTTGCTCTCGCGGTTTCGAGGCATTTTATTGTAGCACCGAGGAGGGTGCATTAAAGTGCAGAAAATTGCAACGTCGGACTAGGCGACCTTTGTTAACGGCGTCGTAAATAGACCCCCTGAGTATTTAAGAACTCGTTTTGAAGCTCTCTGTAGACCGTAAGTCCAATAATTAACTCCACTAATCGGCGGACTCGGTTGCGTTATGAACCGCGTCGATTATGAATGCCGAAGCGCGTCGGCGAGTCTCTCGGTACTTTTGATTTGCTGTTGAAATCAACAGAGACATCATCCGATCGCCCAGGGGGCAGGGGCACTTATATTCCAATACACAGGGTGATCCAAAGAAAGTGGCAATGAAATTAGGAATACGCGGTTTTGAGAAAAGCATCGAGCGTGATAAAAGAAAAATAACACGTTTCGATTAATGACAATTATTGAAAATTAATAATGTAGA
Source organism: Ampulex compressa (assembly GCA_038496175.1). NCBI lineage: Eukaryota > Metazoa > Arthropoda > Insecta > Hymenoptera > Ampulicidae > Ampulex > Ampulex compressa. The sequence goes on from JBCFXI010000159.1 coordinate 74,859, forward strand.
AGGATCTAAAATTTTATTAAGAAAGTTAGAAAAGGTGATCGACTCTGAGATTAGCAGCTGAAAATTTCACAATCGGGATGTAATAATTTCGATGAGGAAATAAGCTCGATTACATCTTGAAAGGATATATATTTTAGTATAGCTTTCTCATCTGGCCCATCCCAGAATCTATTGTTAAGATGAGTTCAAAGTGTCATCCGCCGATGCATATAATTCACTGCGCATCCCGCGGTCTGAAATTCTTCGACGCTTTGTTCGGATCACCCTGTATATTTTATAAAGTACGCAGTGCCACGATCTTTTAAACCGTGGACGACTTTTGAAATGTCGCCTGGCGCTCACTGCGAATTGCGGCACGCCTGGAACACTTTCGCGGAGAAAAGCGAACGTTAGGATATCGTTGATACTTTTAGAGTCGCCAACGGTGTCGTCTTCTATCCAGTTTCCAACAATGCCAGCCATCGACGTGTTAAAATAATGTTAAATAAATAACGTTAATAAACGTTAAGATATAAATACCAGCCATTCCCCAAGAACGAATAGTGTGATAAATGATTAAGATACCATTTAATCTTACAATCTTCATTATTCCTAGTACATTAAAAATAAAAAGTAAAGTAAAATCTCCATTATTCCAAAAACAGTAATTTCCCTAATAATTTCTATTTTCATGAATCTATTTTTTTGCCTGAACTTCTGAAAGAATCCTAAACAAAAAACATGCTAAATGTTAGGCTAAACATATTATTTCATTGGATAAATTTTTTTTTGCTAAGCCTCTATATGAATACTAGACAAACATTGGTAACTCTAGACACTTTAGTCTCAAAATAAACGCGAATCTTCTTTCCTCGAGGAGGATCGTGTCGCCAGCAGGACAAAGTAGTCGATGTGTACGTGACCTGACGACCGGCAGATTTCATATTCAATAATTAATCGACACGCTAAATGTTAGGTTGAACGTGCTAATTTAACGTCGCTCGCACAGTTACGGTTGCAGGTTATTTATTCTTAGGAAACGTGTAGGCATTCCCCGCGCATCGAGTAGGCCGCGCGGCTGCTTGACACGTGAGATATTCGCGTGAAATGCGCACGAGGCACCGACGTTTCTTTGCCGGGTCTCAAAGGCGGACGAGGAAAAATTAGCAGCGTGATCGATCGTGACGACGGGCAAATATTCCCTCACGGTGACGAATAAATCTACATTGTACCCGCGGATTAACGGTTTCGCTTGTTAATCGTCCCTCCTGATACTGCGCAGACACGTTTTTCTGAACTTCCAGATCCTCCTGATAATCCTCTCGTACTTAACACGAGTCGGACATTTTTTATCGTCGCATTACCACCCGGTGACGTCTATTATCTTTAGAACAGCGCGACATTGCAATAGATATTTATTTACCGCATACATAAAACAAAGGTACCCACTATTCACCGAATTTTTCATACTCGATCTCGCGTTACAGATAAAATATACGCGATTTAAGTATACGTCGCAAAAGATTTATGTTCGCGTATGAGATATACATCGAGTATACCGTTTATATGGTCGCTCGCGCCGACTTGGTAAACTTCGAGCAGCCGATCTAAAATTCTCGTTTTAACGAGCACTTTAATGGCAATTTGCCCGTAACATTGCCAGCTTGATTTCGCAATGTTTGCCGGCATTACATTCGCGTAATGTGTTCCAATTATATAATATCTTTGGCTCTCGCCACGGTGGTTGGCGTTCGAGGCTCCTGAAATTATTATCTACAAAATTGTTCGTACGTATCCAGGACAGGAGCGCAACGCAATGGTAATAGTAGCGAGAGCTCGGCGTTTGGGACAGCATCGGGTTTCGCAATGGGCTCGCGTATCATCAATGCAATCAGCGTGATCCCACGTGTATTAATAGTAGATGCGATCTCGACGAAATTTGCCGGATGTCTCGCTAAGTTCTTTGTTTGGTTGCGATGAAAGAGGGCCCCTACTTCGTTTCTTCACAAAGCGATGGGAACAATTTGATATTTCATTCGGTTCCATACGTAGTATCCGTTACGGTGTTACGGTATACTGGTTATAATCTCCGGTGAATTATGGCGACCCGCTTTAAGGGTTCCACGGCCGCCTTGTCGGCCGCACGATGGATTCGTCGAATGTACCCCTTGGAATTCTCTGGCACCTTCCTTTTTGATGGATCACCTTGAAATTTCAACCTACCATTAAATCTTCTTGTCTCCTTCCTCTCCTTGCTCGTTTCACTCCGGAATTCTTCTTGCGAATAGTTCGAAACACGAACGACTGTATCTACGAATGCATAATTCAGATGTTAGATTCTCGATAGAGTCGAAAAAATGTCGATAGATTAATATAGTGATTCATATGCTGTGACAGAATCGAGGAAAATCGTAGCGAATACCCCGTGTGGAATTTGTATAATTTTTGACCGGTCTGGTAGGTTTAATGTTAAGCGCTAAAATGTATATAAAATACCATCATCGAACACGGGCGACAACTAGATACAACGCTCTAGAAAGATTTACATATACATCTCACCATCCTTGTGAATTTCTGTCATTCATTCACACAGTAAATACCAGTACAGTAGTTATTAGATTCGGTTACGGTTACAGTAAATATTGCAATTGGAATTTGGTTCTCACACGACTCACGCATGCGCACAATTTACACGGCATACCGTGTAAATTCGGAATTCAATCCTTTCATCCACACACCGTGTAAATTCGGGTAGACACCAGCCTTCCACAGGGGTCTCCAAAAAAATCCTTGAAAATCTGCCATTCTCTGTGCGCCGTTTCTCGGAGGCAGCGACCGACGGAATGAAAATAGCGGTTAATCCATGCAGGTGAGATGGAAAGTGTTACGAGTAGCAAGCCATTAGATCAACGTTCCCCCGTAAAATCATAATTCTCGGTGCCTCCTGGGTAAATGCCAATAACTACTTTACGGGACGGCCGTCTGTCGCAATTCCCTCTCGCCCCTAATGATACGATTACGTTAATTAAGAATTATGGGAAAGAGCGCGCCGTGCGTAAATCCGTATAAATCGCTTCGAATTATCGGACGATCTGCGCGCGCATCGGTCAATAAGACAGATCAACGAGGAATCGCGAGGAGGACAATGCGCCGCGAGTGCGATAGCCGGCCGCGGATTATCGGCGACCTTTCTTCTTGCGCCAATGGCTTTTCTTCGTCATTTTCACGAGATCCGAGTCGGGACATATATTATCGAAAGTACATGAGTGATCGCAGCTGCGCGGTGAATGCGAAATTTTCGAGATACCGCTGGATATCTATAATAATACCAAGGCGGCCATTACGACGTCGATACCCGGACGTAACGTTGCGTGTATCTGATGTGGATAAACACGGATGGCGATATCGAGTGTCGACTTGCTCCTGGTATTCGCATCGAAAGGTGATCCGCTTAAATGTAAATGCAATGAGATGTATATGTGGTGTGGGTCGAAGAATGTGATAACTATAACTAATTATAATAAGAATGTAAAACATGTCGAAGAAATGGTTATTCGAGGTTTAAAATGCGTCTGAAGAAGATCGTAGATTTATTATCAAAATCGGGGCGGTGTTCTTTTCCGGAGCTTATCCTACACTTACTCGATTGTTATACGGAGAATTCTGAATGAATGATTTTATTGACATTTTTTGTTTAATAACCGAGGATATCTTCCGTTTCCTCTAATAGAGACGTGACAACCCGTTTGACAGCCTTCCTTGGCGACATGCCGATAAAAACTGGGAACGAATGTCGGATGGCACGTTAATTAACTACAATTTCCCCTCCCAGGACGTGCCTTTTCCCTTCCTTCCTGTGCGTTTATGCAAATCCAAATCGCCGTGATTTATGGTATTGATCGCTCTGAGATTCAAGTTTAACAAGTACGCGTATCGGAGTGAGGGGCCTTAATGAGGTTTCGGTTGGGAAGATCCAATATCGCGAGATAATACCCGTTTCTTCCACTGCGTATTATTCTAATGGCTGTCCGTTTAACTGCCTGCGTAGCAACCTGCCGTGTCCGCGTCCCTTAAATTTACGACCTGCGCGGAGCATAAACATCCTGCCATTATGCCGGGATCATTCGAGTAGTTCGCAGTATTCTTGCATTGTATACACATCTGTCGGTTGTATCTAATCGAGTATCTAATTTCGAATACGCTTGACATCGAATTCATCCGGCTGGCATTTATATTTGCGTAATTATAAATTGGCGACGGATCGTACGCAATGCTCGTGCCTCCTCGCCAATCCGTGAAACTCGGGAATTTTTCGCTTCCCCGCGAAACGTTTTTAGAGACGCGATTCCAGCTTTTGGTTCTTATAAAGATCGAAATTCACTCGGAGCTTCAACGAACGTTTCGTACCTTAGAAAAGACTTGATTATTATCATATCGCTAATAACTTTGGAGAGGGGCTTTTTGTTCGTAAGCTTGACTGACAAGGATCCTTTTTACATTGTTACGTAAGTTTGTCTTAGACGCATGCAACATACTTAGACGCATGGGGCACAGAAATTACACGTTTCAAACATCTGTGTTTAATATTTTAATCATTAACATCTTCGACAATATTTTTCCACCGAACGTGAAACGAAGCACGATCGAAGTAACCTCCGGTTGGAAAAATGAGAAGTGCATTAGATGTTCATTACCCAAGATGCACATTATTGCATTTGCCTCCGACTCACGCGTAGCGCCGTACCAACTACACGTTTTCTCATTCACGCGTGATTACAGGTCGCCGGGTATTTTCAATCATAAGAAACTAAAGGAGGAGTTAAGGTGACGTGGTAGAAAAGGGCTTGAACTAGCACGGAGTATGTAGTTCTGAATGCTAACTACTTCAAAATTGATGACGAAAGGTGTGTATGAATAAAATTAATGGTCCTTGCAAGAAGTTGTAAAATTTTTACAATTTCTTGCAAGGACCATTTATTTAATTCATATACATTTTGAGCAAGGGGAGAGTCAGGGGTAACTAAGTCTAAAAAGCGTATATATTATAATATTTATATATGTGTGTGCGTTTCTTTTTCTATAATATTGTACTGTACATGCAATACCATTGGTATTCTGTCTTAATGCTCCGAGAGCCTCGATAAATATTGAGCGGCTCTTTGTATGAAACAGTTTGAAATATCGTGACGTCATTGTGTCCATCTCCGGATCCTTCAGAGGGTGTATCCGTCGAACATCAATGGATCTTAAAAGTCATCCATGGCTTTTTAACCTAATACTCACACATACACCGTACAACCGGTGATTCGAAACTCGACGGTAATCGTGGGTTTGCTTTGAATAGCAACCTCCAGACAAGACAACCTCAGTGGTCGGTGTTAAAATTTAAACTGGCGGACGGACAGACGCACCGAGAAGACGTACTAATTTAAAGTACAAGGACACCATGCTTCGGCGTTTATCGAATAATATCGCGATACCGGCTCGAAATTGCAATGTCAACTTGTAATGTTAGGGAACATTTTGTCAGTGATGCTGACGTGAGTCGCCTTTTTGAAAACAACAATGACTTCCATTTTGGACACGCCAAGAATCTTCGAAAGGACACGACATGGTCTGACTGTAAACGCCGCTACTGTAATTAGCATGCTAAACTACCTTCTGTATAAATCGTCCCTAGCATTAGAAAGATCAGAGAACGTATGTATTACAAGGAAATATATTTGTTTCGATATTCTCTACATCCCGTATTAATTTGAACGGATAGTTTTGGAACACCCTGTACATACCATGACTCTAGTGGCTTGGAACCCAATTTAAACAGCAGATCCTAGACCAAACGTCTTTAGCAGTCGGCGCTAAAAATGAATTAAAAAAAAAACCGTATCAGGAATATCCGGTGACGCAAGCGGTCGCAACAGCAAATCATCTCAGCATTCGCCTAGTTGCGACCTTTTTAATTTGGACGGACTACCAGGATCCTGGATTGCGTCATTCGGCGCTGCAGGGATTTGCCGATTGCGAGAGGAGTTTTATCCGCGCCTCTACCTCGATTCGATACCCCGTAACCAAAATGACTCGCTTCTAGAATCCGCCGGAGGTACTCTATAATTACGTACGTACGTATCTCACGATAACCAGTTAGCCCCTAACTCCGCCTGTGTATTCGAATGATCATAATCCACGAAGCATGGAATGCCGAAATAACGGGTACCCCTCGATGATTATTCGAATCTCGCGTTAACCTATCGCAGGAGGATGATTTTCGACCGAGTTGAACTTTCGGAACACGCGCGGCCGAGTGCTTAAAAGTGTAACTTTTCGAACGCGCAGAGGCTGAGTATAGAAGGGTACAATATCCGTAGGCGAAGGCGCGTGTGAGAGATCTCGGTTTCGTGGCGGGTATCGCAAACGTGGTATTCTTTCGAAGAAAGTGAACGTAAGTACTCGTATATTGTCGTCCTTGAAGACGTTAAACAGTAGCTCTCAGGCTAAGCGATCGGTGTAATTTGCGCCAAAAAGTGTTTCGCAAGAAAGCCACCGACACTCCGCGAGGGAAGTACAAACTGTTTCCTCCTCAATATCAAGGATATCCTTAACACGATCCAAGTAAGCTCCTAAAATTTCGGGGTCTACTATTATTCTCACGAAAAACGAGCAAACAAATTTCAAACCAATAAATAACGAATCAAGTCAACCCGATAAATCCATAAATCATTAAAATAAACAAATACATTTGATCGTAAGTATAATCGATACGTTTCCACATTACACAGTTTCCTCGGAATAAGTCGAATAACCTCGGTGCGTCGTCAGAAGGCACAGCCTCGATCTCGCTTCTTAATCTCCCGGGAATCGACGAGAGCGTAGGTGGATTCCCTTCCAGTAAAAGAGGCTCGGGTTCTCGGAGTGATTCCTAATGTCAGACACCTGGACGAAATCTTCCTCCTTAGCGGATCGGCACGAGGCACGATTCGCAACGTGCTCGTCGATCGGGTATAAACCTGTGCTGGGGTATCTTGGGCTAATTTGATCTTTGTAAGACGCGAATGAAATTTACAGTGCTCTATCGCGGCGAGCAATACGTGTATTACCCGGGTCGTGCCCGTAATGCAAGACCTTACGGCTGTCGAAGCACATGTAGGTATACGATTCGACCTCGCGCTCGCCTCGATACTCCGGTCTTATGCAAATCGCTCGAGCACAACGTGTTGTGGAATGATGAGCGGCTGGGTAAGGTCATCAAAGAGGAAGGTTATAGGAGCCGAGGATTAACCCCCCTTCTGCCGGTGCATCGGGAATGGGACGCTTTTTTTCGCTCATATCCGTCTCTGAACACGAGCAATTGTCACCCTTTGTCGAAGGTCGATGGCCTGTTCGAGCGGGAATTACTCGAAGATCTGTTTATTAGATCCCAATGGGCTTTGGTCTCTCGGGTTGGGAGGTTAACGATGTGAACTAAGAGTGATATGAGGAGTATGATGAAAAATTTATGCATTGTTATATCAATGTAGTGTGAAGAACAAAGGATGTATCCGGGCGAAGCGGACAAGGCGTAATTTAGATACATGTGTAACAACGAGTAAGAAGATAGTGAGGAGTAATGTGTCTTAAAATTTAACTCGATCCACTTTGTCAATTGTGATAGAATAGATGTGGTGTGCTGTACAGGTGTGAAAGTGATGTAAAGTATTGTACCTTACGTTGTTAGGAAATTGTTGATGAAAAAGACAATGGTTGTCAGGAGAGCCGCGAGGCTTCGGATAGTTCGTGCGCGATGATCGGGGAATAAAGGTATTTGTAATTTGTTATGCTTTACATTTTCTGAAGTGGCGCCTTCTTGTGTTTTTACGTGCGATTTACTCAACAAGCAACAGTCTCTTCAATTGTGAGGTTATACGATTTAGTATAAGTAATTAAAAACTTTTATTTAATAATCCGTCTTCGTCGAAAAAAACTACAAGAATGATCTCAGGCGTGATGTTGCCGGAACATCGTTGAGAGGACCATTAATTCGCGCGCATTCGTGAAAAAAGGACTTTACATTGAGACATATAAATTACTCCTCTCGGTGTAAAGACTCGTAATAAATTGCCGGAACATTCATGCGCGATAATTCCATGTCGTATTCCCTTAATAATTTATGGGCGTTCACTCCAATGGCGCAAAACATAATTCTCCATTCTGCAAACCGCTTCTGTGCTTTAGCATTCGCCTTGGCGAGCCGAGGGATTTCAGAGTCGGCAAACACAGGACAGGGGTCGAAATTTATTGGACGGAAGGCCGGATAGTGGACAAAAATCAGAACAAACTCGATTTTTGGATATTCATGGAAATCTCAAAATTCTGGAATATTTCGACAGAAAGACGTTGGCGCGATGTCAAACTTTATTCACGGTGTTGACTCAACTTTATATACGAAAAATACAGACATACGTCATATCACCGACGATTGTCACTTGGAATTATCATAATGGATAAACGTTCCTCGTTCAAAATAATGCAGTTGTTCCAATTAATATATTTCGCTCTGGTTAATGGTCCCCCCTTCGTTTTTTCCTCGTGCTTTTTTGTTCCTTCTATGCTGTCAGCGTCGCGGCATTTCAGGAGCGTCGAAAAAAATTGACGGTGTTATTCGCCAAAGTAGCTCTAAAAAACAAAGTCTCGCGATCTCTAGATCCCGGCGAGAAAATGTCGTACTGCGAAAGAGGATTGCGCGTCGACTTGAGAAAAAAGATCTTTCGCACTGTTAATTAGATCCGCGAGCCTGATGAAATCTCGGCTAACCGCATAATCATTTAATTACGCGAAATCGGATTCGCGCCGCGTAATTACCATTATGGCACCAGGAACGAAGAGACCAAGCGCGCATGCCGTTGGAAAAATGATACCTCCGCCATGTCGTCTAATTATTACGCTCGATCAGCAAAGCGGATGTAACGCCTCGAGATTACATATATTTCCACGTTCTACAAACTATTTTTAACCCAAATTAGGCGAAGAAAAATCATTTGCTAGGAACACGAATTATACGTATACTTACTTGCTTAATTGATTTCTTTCCTCTTTTCCTCGAAAAGCTCTGTTTTCAAAACTCATCTCTGATATCGCTTGTCATATCTCGAATTATTAAGAACAGTAGGTTAAGGTATTAGTCGTGATTTATCACGAAGTTCTGACTTTTAGGGAGGCATTGACTTTTAGCGGGAAAAACGTCTTCGATTGGTCGCGGCGATGAACGATCGACGTATACGATCGAGATTAAACATAGAGTGGATTAATGGCCTAAAGCAGGATGTTCTTTAAAATTCTATCTTTCGTTACACCTCACTGAAAGATCATCGGTTGACCGTTAAAACGGTACACAAAAGGATCGGCGCTGCCGGTACTGTTGTTTCTACATCCGACGTTGGCGTGTGAAACTGCAAGCAAAGGGACCGATGCAACAAGAGCCTGGGAGTGCCTTTTTAATGTCATGGAAGGAGTTACCTTTAAGTATCGTCGATGTCGAACGACATGAATCGTTAGATTGGGGCAGAGTCCTGTAACGAGAGAGCGGGACAACGCTGCCCATTGTCCAGACTTATTTTTCTGCCTTAGACGACTTCCTGATCGTCCATCATCCTCGCTCTCTTAATTTTGACGATAAAACGTAATGTTGAAAATAACGGCAGTTTTTTTTATTTCCTTTATCGGAATGGATATTTCATAATAAAAGTGAGAGACTGGATTTTAGGTTGAATTCTAGTTATGGATTAATAACGTAACGATGATGGTATGCAGTTTGAAATCGAGCGGTTACTCGGAAAGCATACTCGCACGAAGTAATAAACACCGTTTGTCATACTGCACCGCCCACGGTATCTCCGACTCAGTATCCGATGAAGAGATAACGACGCCCAGGCAATTATCAAAGCGAGTGCTTACTTATGGCGCGCCTGAGGGTATAACAAAAATCTCGAAACAATGTTATGTGAAATGTTAATGAAATAAGGTATGAATTTTTCAACGAACCGGAAGTTGTATGAATTTTCGAAGTTTTTTTATAAGATCAGCAATACGGAATAGCAAATGATTGTGTGTAAAAATATATAATTTTATTACTAAAGCCCCTGCTGACGTTTTGATTCTTTACTCCATTGAAAACTTACTCGATAATTATTTTGGAAAATTACACATTTACATGTATAGTAATTTGAATAGAAACCCATACGATTTAAAATGGCACCGTGTGTGCATAGTAAGGGATGAACGCGATGAAGAAAATAGCTCGGAAAATAAGTTGGAGCAAATCGTGTTTCCTAAATGCAACTCGCTGCGTGGCAACTTTTCTGTAGCTGATACTTTATGTAAGCTACATCGGAAGAAAATTGATGCTTACCAAAAGAAAACCTTTCGTCATCTGTTTCTCGGACCTCTCGTCGGATGGCGCGGATGCGGCCATCTTTTATGGTCGATAGTGTAGGTAGCCTAGTCAACTGCCGATTGTCTGACGGATACGTAGTCGGCATCTTAACATTGTATGAAGGGCTAAGCTCTCTGGTAACTTCTTTCATTTTTCTTTTGTCCCGTTGCATTGTGACTTTGTAACAGTGAAGAAGCAAACCAAATAATGCCAAAACACAAGGGCAAGAACGCATATTTCTTTTTTATGCTGGATTATAAAAGACGAGCAGAAGCTGCAGGAAAAACATTTCCGAAGGGCCTAGCTGATGTGCAAAGCGATAAAAAATGTAACGAGGAATGGGAGGTAGGAACCTGACACTTTTCGAACCAATTTAAATTTTACGACTTTGCGTTGGGGCATGGACCAGATGCACAACGTCATATTTTCTAATAACGAGAGGATTAATCTGCAATAAAATATATTGCAAGGCTCTTGAATATAACATTACAAAATTTGCAAAAGTAAACCATCTTATATGTAAACCGTTTTGCATACTGCAACCATTGCTGTTTGTTTCTGTATTTATGCTATACCTTTTCACATTACAAGGATCTTTATGTCTACTTTAAGTATTTTGTCAACAAAATCACAGAAGGATGAAAAGCACATGCCCCCTCAATATTTCATTGTTTGTTTATTTCTTTGATTTCACCTTCAGCAGGTCAAGTTTGTATTATTATAGAAACTATTATATTCATTACTTGAGTGCCAAAGAACATTATTGTACTTTCCCTGTTTAATACTTATAAGTTTATGTATATGATAATTATTTACAAGTCTGTTCACGTGTCTGTACAGAATATGAGCAGTCAAGAAAAGGGATATTTTAAAGCCATGGCAAAGCGCGATAAAATCAGTTCGCAATTAAACGTGGGGAAGAGAACCACTTATGGAGAATATATAGAAGAATTGGAAAATGAAGAAAGAAAGAAGGAAGAGTTTATGGAAAAAATGAAAAAATATATTGAGAATAAAGTTTCAACTGGCATTATTCAAGGCAGTAAGCGTGAATTTAGGGAGAGGATAAAAGAGGCAGTCAGATAGATTTTAAATATATATATTGATTACAGATTTACAGAAGCAGAAATTCTTCTTCATGCACGTTAATTGGTTCTACGTCAGAGAATTGAAGCTTGGAAAATTATTCGATTACTTCCCTGCTGAGTTTGCGATAGGACTATTTTCTATTGAACGTGGAATGGAAGAAGTGTATCACGAAATTGTCAATGACAAGATAGAAATGGGATTCATGAGAGAAGCAAATGAAACTAGCGAACGTACTCATCGAATACCCGTGGAACACGAAGATGGAGAAAAAGATTATAAAGTTATGTATGACAAACTAGTTGCTGTTCTGAAACCTCTAATGGTGGGAAATGAATTTCCGCCAATATTTACATTGCCAGAACTTACAAAAGGTGTACATTCATTACTGAATAGGATGACCAAGGCTGTTAGTAAGTGCTTCCATAGATAATATTTATGCATGTCTCTAATTGTACACTTTGTTAACTATTTTATTGCTTTAGATGAAAGTTGCGAAATGTTTTCTATATACTCGTTGGAGTTACTATTCACAAACCTACTGAATGCAGTTCAAGAATCCAACAATAATATAACTGTTCCATTTGTGGTCGCCGCAAATGAATTTAAAAAGGATCCATTCTCTTATGTACATGGCCTTGAATGCGACGTGAGAGTTTTTCTATTGCTTGTTTCATTACGAAAATTTAGTCTAAACCATTTGGTATCCCTAGGAAATAATAGGCATAACGCACCTATTCCCAAACATTAAAGTCTCATGTTATATATTGCAATTTGTAGTTCCATAAAGACTCAGATAGTGCAATACAGTATTGCAGTATGTCTGTGATAAAACGTTGGGGTTACTTGATATGCGATTACTGCTGTATGGGTCTAGGAGTGGAATGTATTCCAGGTGTCCATTGCACTAAGGATATCGATAACTCAAACTTAGCATCCGTTAACAGTGCCTTGGGAGATTTTACTCTAAACAGTTCCAGAAATGTTTCTCTCTCCATGACTGGCGTAAGTTCATTAAGCACCCTTATGAAAAAAAAATTTAAATTTGAATTAACGACGCATACCAACCGTCAAAAGTCATTCATGACCTTGCATTTTTTCAATATTGTCGAACCAGGTAAGCGAGGAGCATAGGTTAGAGAGATCTGGGCGAACTTATCAGGAAGAACAGCGTCGTCGTGCTGAGGCAAAACCTGTACAAATAATTGATTATAGCACACAAAGTAGGCACAATATATCAACAAATTTGCCTGTATGTATAAAATGATATTTATTTATTCAAATATCCACATTCATAGATGATTATAATGTAAAATTCTTATATTTGTTCGTAGGTATGCGAACGTCCATTGCGTATACCAAACTCGAAGCGTAAGTAAAGCAATTTCTTTGTCGTAAGAAATCTCTTATAACGTCATTTTCTGCAATAATAATTATTGAGTTTATTATATATTCACTAGCAAACGTCCTGGCTGATGTAGAAAGTATTAGTAATGGTTTGAGAGATCTGGATTTTCCACCGCTGGGTAAGCATTTTGTATAGAGACTATCTGTAATATAATTGAAATAAAATCGTAACACTGTAGCTCACAATATGCAATAGCTTTGAATGTAGAGGAATTATTAAACGATGTCATTACTTTATGAATATAGGTGGGCGCGGTATAGCTATAAAAGCTAAGAAACCTGAGATCAAATTTCCGTTAGGACGAGGTAAGAACTCACAACCTTTAGGATCGCGCTCCATGTGTAATTTATGAATTTACGGCTTAACTATATCATTTTTTTGCAGGCCGTGGAAGTGGTTAAAAGTTATCTTAAGCCAATCCTTTCGAATGATCGTTATCCTATATACTATACGTTTCAGTTATATTGATAAGCAAATATTTTTATATTTTGACAAAATAATATGGACGAATAAATTGTATTGTAGGACTTTTATTATCCTTTACCACAAACAAGGTATGTATAGAGTAGATCTGATGGGACTTGTGACCTAATATTCCGAAATATCAATCGTGTAAAAAATCAAATGTTTTGGTATGGCTTCGGTCTTCTACCTTTTGATATCCTTTAACTCATGTAAAATTGGTATTTCTGGTGATTTGGAAGCTACCTTAAACGGTAGGTCCTAGAGCAAAGTACCTTAGCAATCGGTGCTGAAAATGAATTAATTAAAAAAAAGAAATATTGGTATTTGGGGAAGATATAAAGAATTATGTGTATTACCTACCATTCCAGTAGCGCTGATATCTTATTCTATTCTTCATCGATAATGTCGCCTGTGACACGCAAATGGTACAACAGATGAGAATGATAATGAATTTTATGTTAGTCTTGTTTTATATGCTCGTATGTACCATTGGACAAAACAATACATTGTGTATTAGGTTTATTCTATATGCTTGATTAAGTCTCGTTTATACTGGCATTATTCATAGACGATACAGTAGGTTGCTATAGATCAGATAGTTTTCTTCTTTACCAGCAAATAGTCACAATGGCAAAACAATCTGCAGTCAGAAATTACCGCATATCCATTCCTAATTTAGCAATACAATTCATGTTTTGATATTTGAAACCAACAACTATAAATTTTAAAAAAGCTTTAAATATTATTTTTTGATATTATAGACGTGCTAGTCGTATTAAACTCTGGAAATCCCCGAACTTCTTCGATATTTTGCAAAGTATATTCAGGTATCCGATTTATAAAATATGAAATACATTAAAATATCTTATAAAACGCGAATATATCGCATATGTAACTAAATCTTTTCCACACAGAATCCACAGTAGAGCAGTGTTAGCCAGAGGTAGGGGAGATCGGGTAATGCATCGCGGCGAATAAGTAGAAAGAGTATTTCATTCGTGTTTTACTACAAGCTCGCATAAATACGTACACAATATATAAGTTCGATAATCGCTTAGCAGAAAGTACAAGCGTATGTTTGATAATACATTTACCATGTACAAAATAAAGTATATATAATGGCGCGTGTATGGGCGCGTACATATTAAGTTATCTTAATCCGTACATCGTTAAATACCTGTGAGTGATTACATGTAGATGTGCATGTGACTGAGTGGTGTAAGATAATAGTGTTTAATATAAAAGCTGTAAACGAGGGAGGTCCGTGATGGTTGTCGCCCAGAATTCGGGAGATATGTCATGTTTTGGTAAAGTAGCATGGGTGGACGCTCATTTGCGATAACCGGAACGGGGTGGTAAATATTGATTGCTGGCAGCATCACCAAAACCTCCTGCACCGCCTCTACCTGTTAACAAATTAAAACACGCTTTATCGATCGAATGGCAAACGATTGCACGCCCAAAACCAATCTCTGTCTTATAATAAATAAAACACTGAACTTCCAAACTTTACCCATCACCCTTGGATTTATTTTGCATAATAAATACCTTGTGTATCTAAGCTTTCGCAACGCGTATGCAACAATAAACTCTATATCGAACATTGGCAACGATCATCGAATTCTGGTGGTTAGGAATCCACCTTAAACAGTAGATCCTAGACCAAATGACCTTCCAAAAAACGTATATAAAAAAAAGAAAACGTTGGAATTATCCCGGTTTGAATCGCAGCTTGAAACACAGGATCGTAATAAACGAAGAGACGAGAAAACGATACTGACCACCTTGGAAACCTCCAAAGCTGCCACCGCCAGCCTGAAATCCTCCGGCACCTCCTTGGTATCCACCAGCACCACCTTGGTATCCCCCAGCACCACCTTGGTATCCTCCAGCGCCACCTTGGTATCCTCCACCACCGATGCCTCCGCGTGCGAATTGGGCCTGGCCCTCGTACTGAACATCGGCTTGGTATCCGTTGATATCGTCCGCCATGTACTTCACGATCTGCGTCCTCGAATCTGGCAGCAGGACTCTGTACTCTCCCTGAACGGAGTTTCCATCGCCGCTCTCGCGTTGGGAATAATCGTTGCCGCTTGGCGGATCGTAGACCTCGTATTGGAAGCTGTACGGCTGGGGCTGTAAATGCGATTATTAGGATACGTACGTTTTTTTTTTTTTTTACATCGATCGCTTAATTCATCGTTTTTTACTAGGTGTGCAATTTGTTTCTGCTGTTTTTTTTGTAGATTGTTTTAGTGGTAGGTAGTGGTTTTTTTTTCAACGTGGTATTTGTACGCTGGCAATAGTTTGAATTATTAATGTATAACCAGTTTTTTTTATGATAAAGCCTCGAATTTTGGAAAATAGCGACGGAAGCAAAGTTGAACAGCTAATGGTTAATGATTTCTCTTATTCGTTCTGTTAGAGTTACTTAAATACTTGCTTCTTCGGAACCGTGATTTTATTTAATTTAATAGTTGTCAAGGAAATTAGAAATGCGCTTTGATTTATATGTCGAGAGATTTGGAATGATCGTAGCCTATATCGATATGAACGAATGAAAATGTAGTTAGAATCGAATCAATTTCTATGACTACAGTTTCCATAGTTTTCTTCAGTTCGAACTAGCGAGTCTTTGTGTTTTATATTAGTATCTTTTTTAAGCTTCCGCCGACGTACTTTGCATGGACCGTGCGCGCAGATAACAGGTCACGATCTAAACAGTGCTTCTTTCTTTGTTCACAGTTTTTACCGAGGTGCCCCGGATATGTTCATTCCTCGTGGGCGACGGTGACTGTTAATAATGATCCGAGCAAAGTTATTGATGTTTTCCTTCGTCCTTCGTAAAGTCTTTACGCCTGCCCACGTCGTTACTTACGTCATTTTACTCGTAATACCGATCGTGATCGAAACAACTCTGCTGCTTCGCTCGCTCAACGTTTACCCACTTTTTTCATTCAAAGATATACCCACCTCTCAACAAATACAAAAACTATCCGACACATCGGAAAGAGCTACGACATTTTTCACTAAACAAGCAATTTCATCGAAGAAAAATCATTCATTTATTAAGAATCCCCTAAACAAGACCTCTTATCCACCACAAAATGCTCATACATCAGCACCCCATTATAGCGAATACAATCTCTTATTTCGAAGATTCATAATAAATAGTTTATACTCAAACAAGCGACCAAACAAAAACCCTTCCATTAAAAAATCATTTAGTTATTCCCTATCATACATTTCGTATGATACCTATCGTACACAACGATATCATACATATTCTAGGTTGAAGCTAGCTGTAGTCAAAGGTGAACCTCTGATATCTAAATCATCCCCTGGATGTCGCGAGAGGACTCACCCTTCCGCCATCGCGTCCGAATCCGCCTGCGCCCTGGTAACCTCCGTCCTGGTATCCGCCACCCTGCTGAGGCGTGCCGTAGGAAGTCGAAGGGCCGCCACCGCCGCCAGGTGCTCCGTACAACGTGGTGGGTCTTCCACGGAAGCTTCCTCCGAAGTCGCCGCCTCTGCCGCCGCCCGAACCGAAGCCAGAGTCGCCGCCAAAGCCGCCGCCAACGCCGAAACCTCCTGGTCGGTTGTACTGATAACCGCTGCCCCCGGCACCACCTCCTGGCAACAGCCCTGCGAGGGCGCTGCTACCAAGACACGATAGCACTAACAGCACTTTGCTCAACTGCAAATCAAAGTGGTTATGCTTGAATTTCCTATTTACAACCCCTTGTTGAATGATCGTGGACCACGAGCCAAGTAGCGAATATTTTGGAGGGGTGCATATGACTGGAGAATATGATAGAGGTATTGATATGATGGATAGTATGGTGGATGGAGATGATGCGTGATCATGAGAATATGATAATATGATGGAGGTATTAAGGATTATTTTGGGAACACTGAGAAACTGGGGAGGAAGTCGGGGAGTGTAATTTGGGTCGTATGGGAATTCGTGAAGTGAGATACGTGATTAGAATGCGAGTTGCGTGTACTTTGTTGGGATGTTAATTGCACGGTGAAAATTCGCGAACAAAGCTTCTGTCTAAGATTTAAAATCTTGCTATGGTGGGATTCCGATCCTTCTTTGCTTTGCGTCGCTGGGGATATAGTGTGTTTAGACGGTTGTCTCCTGGATTGTCCCGAGAAAATAATGCTTTTCGCGAACATTTACAACTCTGTTCGCTGATCGCGCGTGGATCGGTAAAGGGGAAGAGTTTTCTCGATATTGCGACGCGAGGTGAGCAAGCGTGCTTTGGAAGTATAGAAAACGCGAGAGTGCAATTAGGAGCAAGCGTGCAACGAGAATTGTACCGAGTGGATGGCATCATGCAATATACTAAATTCGTCACGAGAAAATCCTTGCCAAACCGGCTTCTCTACGGAATTCAATGCGCGAAGGAAAAACTCCTCCAGTCATCCTGGTATTTGCTTCGCGATTATTCGTAGTCGTAGAAACACGCGTCCCCCTCGATTATTAATTTGAATCACGAATACGTCTGAAGTATTGTACAATCTAAATTATTCATCGGATCGATCGCTACCTTCTTTTTCCTCTACAGCCAATTTTCCCAGATACCATGAAGAAATATCTCAAATACAACTATAATAAAAAAACGACAGAAACAATCCTCAAAAAATACTGCTCAGGATTAAAATTAAAGCAATTTAGACGAACATATTCGACAAACAAATCGCTTACGATTCCCCTTAATAACCCAAGATACATAAAAAACCCCGTCCTCTTAAAAAATACCAGCAATGATCCTCCTCCCTCACCCCGACATAACCCTAAAAAAAAATAAATGTAACATCAATAAAAAAAACCCTAAATCTCTCGTTATCCCATGGATCCCCAATCCCTCAGCCCGATATCGATCGACAACAACCCACTTCCAAATATCTCTGGCCAAAGAAAAACGACCTATGGTACCAGCAAGAAACCCGAAATCGATCGTTACTCAAGGGCTCGCCCAGCGATTACGATTATCCGCACCGCCATTGGCGGCGAATCGTCAAATCGCCGGCAGCACGGCGTATGACGTAGCCTACCTGATGGTAATTCATATTGCTGCTATGACCGAAGACGCGAAGCGAACTGAGAAGATGATCCACGGCAGAGTTTATATACCTCGCGGACCCTTTGTTACAGTTTATCCTTAGTGTTGCATATCCATGTATTAACCGGTGTATTAGAATGACCGTCCGTGGGTGTGGGAGGTGGAGAGGAGCGCATCTTCCCTTCACTCAGCGATGCATTATGGGAAGAGATATCCCGTTGATGACTGGAATAGCTTTAAATTTTAATTGGAGCTACGCACGTGACCGCTCGGCCCAGGATTGGGGCATGCGAGACGCGAAAGAGGCCGGGAGGCGGCCTGACGGAGAACGCGGCCAGATGGACGATCCTGGTTTCTTTTTGCACGCGCGCCTCGCCGTGACAGGATCGCGAGATGGGACAATTTCGGATGGCCGTAGGGACTCCTGGTTTTCGCGCTGGTAAGTGGAGTGCAGATGGGAGATAATCGCGAGGAGGATCGCAACGGGGTTTTGGGGACGTGATCCTGTGGTGCGCGTGAGAGACTCGAGAAAATCGCCGGTCTTCGATGTTATCTCGGGAGTTTTGAGGAGGCTGACCGGCCAAGGTGCTTTTAACACTAGAACCACCAGCCACTTTCTGGGTATATTTAGAACAGCGCGTATATCTTTAAAAAAAAAAAAGGGGGAGAGTAAGAGGAAATTTCGGTAAATCAAAATGTTTATCTAAATACTCCATGAAAATCGTGGAATATCTCAAGAAATAGATCGTTATGAAGCACTACGATTTTTTAAAGAAACGATTGACCAGTCGTTTTGACTGGTTTGGTGGTTTTAGTGTTAAAAGCGTATTTCGCGAGGATTGTTCGTACCTTGTACTTCGTGCTAAGCTATTGGATCGTTAAGGATATCGATTCGCGGGAAGAGTGATGCAAAGGCTGTGGTATGTTTTTGATTATTATTGCGGCGATTGGCGAGGAACGATTGCGACATTGCGACGTGAATTAAGTTATTGATACGGACAATATTGATGGTTTAATGTCGATCGTATGGAGCGCAAAGTACCGCGGAACTCGATATAAGGATTTTGCTTCGACGCTCTTGTAATTAGACGAGTCGCGCAATATGGCGATGTGTTATCGTTGTGGGTAACGATTACTTTGATTATGGAAGATGTACTTTGTTCGATTCCATACAAATTATCCGTACACTCGTAGGAAAGGAATTGAATGTACTTAGGGTAAGGAGCAGAAGAAGTAATCTTGCCATATATCAGGGAGGAAAAACATCTTTTATTAATACGTATAAATCAAAATAGTTACTAACTATATTCTTAAAATATACACGCTTAGAGTTATTAAAAGGACTATATTAAAGGAAGTAATATTCAGATTCTAAATATTAGCAAGACACGGAAATGCAATTAATACCAACGTTCTTCACCTCGTAGCAATACAATATTTGAAATCAGCATAACATCAGAAATCAGACGCTTTAAACTCCATTTGACTAGCATTGTCATCCTATCAAATAGCGCGGCGTATAAAAAAGAAATGCCTTATACAAAGCGTGCCGTTGCTCCGATCCGTTGCTTAGGTGTATCGAACCAATTACCGACTTATAGCAGGAATGAAAGGTGGATGAAGAAATAGGCTGGCAAGTAATTGAACAAGCGGAGGTAAAGAAGTAAAGGACGAGCGGGAAAATTCATCCGGTACCACGTCATCCGTCTTTCGAGGAAAGATCAGGATCCATTAGAACCCAGCGGGCGAACCTTCACCGATCGTGCTTCGACGACGCCGCCATATTTTTTTCATTCCTCCAACCGCGTCATGAATTTTCCAAGCGGCACTTTTTCAAACTCTCCCTCCCCCTTTCCCGCCAATCGAACATCGAGGTACCCGAAGAAACACATCTCGGATGCTGTGCTGAGGGGGAGGGGAGGGGAGGGGGTGAGCATTTTGTATTTAAATGAGGCGTACGTCCAATGTTATCTAAACTTCTAGGAAGACGCGTATTGCCTCATTTGCGTTTCAGATTCTTCTATAAACGTCCGATGATCAATAACCATCCTCGTACTTTCACTCAAATAGAGCGCGGTCCAGTTCGTATGTAACCGGCGTTTAATCGCCGAACTTTGGTAACAGGAACGTAGGATTACCTTCGGGGCACCAAGGACTACCTTGATGCAATGTTATGACTTTTCGATCCCCCCCCCCCCCTAACTTTTCGAGTGAAATATGCGCCCCCGCCCCTCCCCCTTCGGCCGCCCCCCTCGAGATTGCGACACTAACGAGCGGCCATCGGACGTCTTTCACGCGGGAAGACCGTTCGCGCTTTTGTACCACTTCGTTCCGAGCGCTTCCTTTCGCGACGCACTTCTCGATTTATCCTCCGTGCCTGGATTCCGTATGACGAATGATAACACGAGGAATTCCAGGCGTGGAACTCTGTTTTTTTAACTCTTTTCAGCGCTGCGACATCGAGGCCAGATTGCAACCCTTCACTCGTTGTAATACGCTTCGAAGGTTAATTTTGATTTACTATAGGATTTATAGGAAAGTGAAGGTATCGTAGAAAAATAGATTTTTAGAGAAGTTACTGGATAGAGATACGTCTGTGGAATTTGAGTGTTCAAAAGAGGACCTACGAATTGGTGGAATTGATCGATGAGTCTCATGGATTAAAATTGAGAGCGAAGGCCTCTTTAATTGATATTACGATGTTCGATTTGAAAGCCGACAATACGTTTTTCCCAATAGCGCGTACATCGCGCTGGCGATTTAAATGGTCACGTAGAAACACGAGTGCAGAGGTGCCGAGATTAATGATGTAAACCGAATTTTTCCCCGTTCGCGGGAGGGAGAGCGTAATTGGAGTAATTTAGCAAAGTCGAAAATAGGGTCGCCGCGATTTATGGGGAGAATCATAAATAGCCATCGTGATAGGTTCTATCCGTCGTGCATTCAGCCATCGACGAATCATATTCTACGATTCGTCTCGTCCACGGTTCGTATATACCACCAATCGAGCGGCGAATCTCTGGATAAGCATCCCTTCTGCCGTGTAACATTTCCAGTACAATGTTGCGTGTGATCCTACTGTTTGCGATTTGCCGTAATATCGCCAATTAACTTGCAGCCGCATGATTAAGAGTTCCATGTCAATGGAACCTCTGATCTGTGAAATAATCCATCCGCATCCGCCGCTGTTCCTTTTATCTTTCTGCTCTATTAGCGATTGATTGCTCAATCGATCGGTTTCCTAGCTTCGAAATACGACGAAGAGGCGCTCGTTAAAGTTCACGTTGAGCTTAGTGTATTTTAAGTACATTCGATAACGCATGATGTGCGTCGAAAGTAAAGGATTAGTAGTAGATATGCGTACGAGATGACTCATTGCGCCACGGTGGTTTCGAGGGAAAGATTTGGCAATGCCAAAGAGCATCGATGATTTTAGCGCGAAGTAACCGCGATGAGATTCGTGAGTCGACGAAAGCGAGTTTGAGCATCTTTTAAATAGCTCGAGGATTTAATAATGGCGAGTAAGGGTGTCATATTTTCGTATCGATAGACGGCAGTGCCGGGAACGGACTGGCGCGCAAATTTTACGTGCATCAGGAAGGCAAATTCAATAAGCACGCTACCGCCGCAATTACGTACGCGGGATAAATATCTAATGAAGGGTGATTATCGAATATCATTATAACTGTTATTATTATGATAATTACGGCAGCGCCGATTTTAAAACCGGTACCTCCAGGAAACAGCGGAGGAGCAGCTTTATTTATGGCAGTGATCTCATTATCCCAGCTTGGCTCGGTATTAACTCTCGAATTTCAGCCTGTCGATCAATTCAAAATTACGATCCGCCGGGTCTTCTTAGGGTATTCAACCATATGTATTCGTGTCGGCCGTCGAAAGAAGCGTTGACTCGACGATGGATATCGATAATATTTCAGTCTTCGATTCTTCATACGGCATATTACGTTGCTTCACAACACTCGAATGGACAGTGTATAAATAATCAATACCTCGTATCTGTCTTTTTATCTCGTACCCAAGTGTCATCCTTTGGCTTGTCATTTTTTATTCTTGAAAATACGCATAATTTGCATCCCGCATTATTTTTTTGTTCTCAAAACAGAAGTCGTTGCAAAATGGGCTAGCGAAAAATACAGCTCCCAACTTCATTAAACCGTGGA
The DNA here is from genome assembly GCA_038496175.1 of Ampulex compressa. Classification (NCBI taxonomy): domain Eukaryota; kingdom Metazoa; phylum Arthropoda; class Insecta; order Hymenoptera; family Ampulicidae; genus Ampulex; species Ampulex compressa. Next base: position 97,455 of record JBCFXI010000159.1, read on the forward strand.
TAAAGAAAAAACGAAAGGAGGGGGGTTACAGGATCAAAGTGCCCCGACTCTTTCTCTTCCGCATCGCGAGCGATACGTCAAAAATCGAAAAGCGATGGACGAGATTCGAATCCGGTTTCGCTTTCCAGGATGAATCTCCGTTCATCACGCCACCGTAATCCCTCCTCATTTTGCCATACCCGCTTCTTAAGCACACAGATATTCCACGTCTACCGTTACCTCAATTTCTTCCGTGTAAACAAAAATATCTTGGCCGTTGGTTCGGCCTCTATTTAAACAAACCAATGAGAGAGGCACGACACGCACGTCCGGCTTTTACTGCAACAAAAACTTCCATTCTGACCCGCTAAAATATGTTAATTACCCTTATTGTCTGAGAGCACATTAATCTTACTCTTAACCTAATAATTATAATAAACCTGGTGCACGAAGTCCGACGTGCCTTCCACGCAGTGGATGGCATCGTTATAATACCTGGCTTCGACTTCCTTTCTATTTTCAAGTTATTCGCACATCATTTTTCGGTATTCGGTAAATAAATTAACTCTCTGGCGCAAAGAGGCTGACTAGCATGAGAGTAAAATCAGGCTCGAAATGTTACAAAGCAATATCGTTTTGTAAATAATAAATAGTAATAGTGGTACTGTAATAATAAGTAAGCGTTTCGAGAGTAAGAAAAAGTATCGTAACAATACGTTTCAACAATTGCGTAGCCTCTGCAAGTGGCGGGAGATTTGAAACGACGCGACTCGGCCATATTTGTGCATCAGGGCTACGAGTACGAAGAAGTCACGAAAGGCTTTTCGTTTGGAAAGCGACGGAGCTCGGGGAGCCTCGTATCTCGCGCCGAAAAAGCGGCGAACGAAAGATAACTTTCGTCGATCATCCATTAATCAGGGATTGCGCAAATCACCGCGCGTTCCTCTCGCAGTTGCACGTGGGTTATCGTCGATCCATTATGATTATACGAAATCCTATGGCAGAGTAAAAGCGATCCTAACGATCGTGGATAATTATCAATACAATTATCAATAACTTGCCATTTATTGCTAATGTAAATAAACGATCGATATCTTGAACAGAGGCGTTACGAGAGTATTTTTCAATAAGGTATAAATAGTGTCAAACGTTCTACGGTGTTGAATTATTTCGATCAATTATTTCAACGATTTCAACTTGTTTCAAATATACAAAAGCCTTAAAAAATTATGCTATATCTTTGCTAATATTATTTTTAACCCTACCTAACATTATGCTAATGTTTTTTTACCACAAGTATAAATTCACTCCATTCGATACTATTATAAATATAATATAGACATGTATATCCCACTAAAACTAGCATTAACTTATTTCGCTTTGTCCAAAACTGGAATAGTAGTATCACATTAAAGAAATCATTCCTACCGGACCTAACCTACTCTTAAAAAAAAAAAGACGTACGCATCCAAAACGCACATCGATGACTTTCGCCAAGCAACATACACGCGCCCACAGTGCTCGAAGGGTTAATCCGATTTCGCAAGTACATTGCGCGATAACGACCGCGTTCTCAACTCCTTTTCCTCCGTTCCGCCTGCAGGAGAGGCCGGCTAATTAATCCCGACATAATTATTACTAATCACGACTGACACCGCGAGTCCCGATCGGCTTTTCTGCCCGGCAAGAGATTCTCCCGCTCTTGCCATCGCCTGATCCCCCGGAGTGAAGGTTCTGATGCGCCGCTGCTCGCTCCGTAATCGGGGATAAACGCCGTTACGCAACCACCCCATGCGATGCGGAAGGCAACACGCCAATACGCCTCAACGTACTCGGCTGCGAGACCAGCTCGAAATCGATGCCCGTGGAATCTCAAAATTGCCCCCTTCTTCGACCGTGTCGAACCGCTTGCACTTGCGGCTGCGATGATATTCGTGAAATTAATATCGATTTCTATACTACGGACTTTGAGAGAGAGAGAGAGAGAGAGAGAGGGAGAGAGAAACGACTGCGGCTAAGAAGGGGATTCCCTGGTTTTTAATGGTCATTGGAGCTGGAGAAGCCTCGAATTTACCCCTCGTTTAAAGCGATTGACCGTAACAACTGGCTGTTCCGATAGTTAAGGTATATATACGATTAGAAATGCTCGCTCTGAACTCGGAGAGGGTACTTCGATAATCGCTAAATTTTCGTCATTAACTCGTGGTAGAATAGGATTAACGAGGATCTTTTACTTATTTTATAATAGCAATCATTTATTTTCAGCATTGAATAGTAATGTAGTACGATCAAAGATTGGATGTATCACGATCTTTGTATAGGTATGTCCAGAAAGTGACTGGTAGTTGCAGTGTTATATTAAGGTTTCAGTTGGGAAGAAAAGTCCAAGTCCACGATCATTCCTCCATTATAGCTCTATTCAATCTTACTGACTTACGCACTTTTTACTCTTCGATGAAGCATCCGTGTAAGGACACGCGGCGCGCGCAGAAGTTTGATTGAGATTTAATACGGAATCGGCATAGAAAACGCGTAACCGTGGAGCATCTCGAACTTGAACCCAAGTTCCTGGAAAGCTACTTACGCGGTTGAGACCGTTGCTGCGAGGATCAAAATAAATGTTCCTCAGTCCTCGTCGTGCGCAAAGGGTTAACGCCTTCGCATCTCTCATCTCGCCGACATCGGACTATCGCCGCTGCGAGCCGCTCAGGCTGAATGCATTACAGGTTACGCCACCGTTCGATGAGTCCATTTTCGCAACTTTAGCCTATCCACGCTCGTTTTCCACTTTTCCTGTCTACGCTTTATCGTAGAACTCGATTATCCCACGCCGTTCCACTTTCTTCCCTTATAAGGATCGGCCATGAACGTTGGAGGTTGAAAATAATTCGAGGGTAAACGCTACCCTCGATAAAGCCGCATGCTGAATTTTTCTACCATACGACGATCAGCAAATTTATTACTCGGATTCATTTACGATTTAAAAAGGTTTTTAAGACGATGTGTCCCAAAATTCACGCAAGAAGTAATTTTAATGGAGAACGCAAGTTTATAATTAAGATGGTTAATTTTTTATTGATTTATAAAATATACAGTATAGGGTTATGTATGGAATAGCATATCGGATAAAAACCCTCCATGTCTGTGCTGGCGCATGCGCACTCATTTCTTGAAATTTTCAAATCTTGCGTCCATTTTGAAACGCCGCATCCATTGGTGATGCGCAAATTAGTGTTGATCCTTCGATTATTTTGCGAAGTAATAGTTCATGTATTTGTGATATATACGTTTTTTGATACTTTTCAAATGACTAAACCTTATTAAATATCGCCATCCAATCTTTAACCCCGCATCGCAATACACTGACTAGCATATTAATCGCTCTCGATTCTCCGATTATTCCCAAACGCAGTTCCTACCTATCTCCAACGAACCGAGCCTCGAATCAACGCTTCCAAGGATCATAAATTCTCGTTCCTCCTCGGTGTATTTGGCAAATCCTCCCGGTGAAATCACCGCGGGAGATCGGCGCGTTGACGATTCTTAGAGCAAAATTCCTTCGATCACCTCGTGGCGGCGGCGTAAGTGGGGCACAATTGTGCGTCTCATCGAAAGTACTTTCGAGCAGCTTCGGAACGTTAAAGATATCGGGCGACTCGTCTTTTGCATCGGGCCGCGATGCGCCGGGCGCATTATCGATTTCGCCATCGCGATTCCTACGAATACATTTTCGCAACTCGAGCGCGGCGATGGCTTTTTGTTCTCGGGGCCCATGCCGACGTCGTTACCTTCACCTTTACTCCCGTTTAGTCGTATCCTTGCGCGAAGGACATCCGGTCGATCCAGAAAGGGAGATCAGAGCAGCGCGGCACGTGGGCGTTGGAACCTCGCACCATCCATGATGCAGATTTAATCATCGAATTTCGAGTTATCGCGATTCGTTCTTGAAGAAGAAGAAGGAAGGTTCATTGTAGAAGCGTTAATCCTGTGGAACAAAAAATGAACAGAGCAACGCGTTGGCGTTGGAATCTTGTCGATCTGTAATACAGGTTTAATGATTAAACTTCGAATTATCGTGGCTCAATCTTGAAGAAGCGGACGTTCATAGTTGAAGCGTTGGTCCTGTGGAAAAGAAAAAAGATCGACGATGCGGATTTGAAAATGAAATCTCGAGTTATCGCGGCTTATTCTCGAACAAGTGATAGAAACGCTCATAAAAGAAACCTTAATCGTCCAGAAAGGAGGCTCGATAGCGCGGCTTGTAGTTGTTGAAACCGATCGGCGATACAGATTTGATTATAGGATTCCGAGTTATCGCGGCACAATCTCGAGCAAATTGATGCAACATTGCTAAAGAGCTCGTCTCACCCTTTCTAAGTCCCTCGACGATTTCAATTTCATCTTGGAAGCTCTACCACCGCGGTTTCGTTGTGGCTTGACACTTGATTTGTTGTGAAAAGGTGAAAGTAAAATTCTTGCGATTCAACGCTTGGTTCATCGCCATGGTTCAAGGTTTTCGTACTGCCGGCTGATAAAAATGAATTGCACAAAGAGCATCGATATGGATCATCGTGCTCGACGTAAAATATCACTGCAAAAAACTCAGGCGCAAAATATCTCGTCTTCCACGTAATATACCGATGATACACGCACGTGTACGAGAATAATTCCTATATTCGAGTTATTCCTGCATCGGAGGCAATTCACGCTCAAAGCAATTCAGCGGTTTAACGGAGATTCTCGCGTTATTCGGCAGGTCCCGAGGGCCCAGTACTCCGGAGCTTAATGAAATTTAGCGAATGCTATTTAGGTGTTACATATCGGAGAAAGTTTATCCTCTTGAGCGCGTGCGAGCTCGGTCCACGCAAACTTCCTGATGACATAATGTAAAATAACAACGTTAGGCTCTTGCTCGGCGTCTAATGGCTCCTCCTCGGTTCAGACGCGCGCCAAACTGGACGCGGAAAAAGAAACAGCCCCCTTTCTTGCCACCTTCGAGCACGCATTATCTAATAGATTCTTAATCGTCCGTCCCACGCGGACGCGATTCCAGACTTCGAAGGAGGTTGCGGATGCGATAAGGAAGGATACTCCGCGCCTAAATCAATGTAGTCGCGTTATTACCGCGGCTTTTCCACGATTACCAGCCAGAAAAAGACTGGCTTCTTCATTTCACGCTCGTAAGTGAGTATTAAAGGATTCCAAAGCGATCACCAGCTTTCCCCTTTCGATCGAAGAGGCGCGCCGAGGGTTCAAGAACGAGGGTTGGTTTAGGAGAAAAATCCTTTTATTAGAAAATACGTAAAAATTACATGTAATGTACGGGATCCTATGTCATTAGGTATTACAATTTGGTTAATGAAAGGACGGGCCGTACGTCGGGGATGGGAAGTTATTGCGCGCGCCAAAATTGTTGTAACCGCTCTCTATGGAATTGGAACCAAATTGGTAGGGATAGTTATTGCCGCCGTTGTAATTCCCACCCGATCCTTGGTAATTGTTGTAGCCACCGTTATTACCTTGAACAGACAAATCAGGAAAGGTTATTCAAAAACGCTCTTTGGCCGTACCTCTAATTCGTCTACCGAAAGACGTATATCGATAAGCAGATAAATCGTGAATAATAATCAAAATTCTGCAGATCGCGTTAAGAAATTGATATTACCTTGAAAAATAGGGACTTATAGTTCCTTGAAAATAAAATTAATTAATCATTTGAAAATATGAATTTATAGTTCCTTAAAAAAAACTAAATTTAATTACGTTGAAAAAAATATGAAATTTATATTACGTTGAGTATAAGAAAAATAAGAAATTTTATATTGTGGTCAGGCATACCTTTATTATATCCGTTACCACCGTTATTTCCTTGATAACCGTAGCCCTGTCCACCGTTATTGTTGTTGTTGTTGTTGTTATTGTAGCCGTTGTTCCCCCCAGGATATGGCTCCGGATATGTCGCTGTGCCCTCGTACCTGACATCGGCGTGGAATCCGGTCCTCCAATCGGCCGTGTAAGTCACTATTTGCGTCCTCCCGTCTGGTAATTGCACTCTGTACTCTCCTCGCACGGTTTCGCCATCGCTGGTCTCTCGTCGTCCAAAATCGTTGCCAGTTGCCTGATCCTTGACGGCGTATCCGAACTCGTACGACTTTGGCTCAAAATAATGTCGCTATGGTCACGATCGTTCCTTATCCGGAGCTAACATAATCGTTAAAGTAGGGTCTTATCTCGCTATGGAATACTACAGCCATGAACATATAACTATGAACGAGTCTTGATTATTTGATATTACGAATTTTGGTCTGGATTACGGACTCTGGATACAGACTCGAACCGACTTTTAGTAATAATACGTTTATAGAGATAAAACTATTCATTCTTAATAGCGGAATGATCAAAAAGATTTTTATACCACATTTTGCAGTGTCTATGGGATAGATGATAGATAGTATATAGATAATTACAGATCCTTTTGTATCGTCATTTAAATGATTCTATTAAAAACTGCCTTTGTTAGAGATACGAGAAAACGGATTTTTTCGTTTAACGTATACATTGTTTTTAAATATATTTAAATAGCGACTAAAAGGATATGAGGTTGACAATGAACTTTTTCTAAAACTTCCTTCACATCCATCCAGCTGGTGGATCCAACTATCCAGAGACCCAACGAGGGACCACGTGCTCTCTCTCTCGCCGATTCCTCCGCGGCACATTCAGCCTGGATGTATTTTCGTAACCCAATTTCGAAAAAGCCGTGCGAGCGGTTACGTGTACGGGACACTTTCTTTCGGAGCTAAGTGGAGCAAGATGGGTCTCTAAGGCCCGCGATTTAATCTGGCTCACGCCAGTCCATTCGCCCCGCGGGCAGATCCGCGCAAATGCACATAACCCGAGCGTTTAGATTCTCGACGATGATTAGCTAACCGGCAATAACGATTTGCCGTGAATTATGCCTGCGGTCGCGGTTCATCCTATTAATATTCTTGCGCCACGTCGCATTTGCGCCGCACGGCCGAACGTCCCACGGCAAAAGTGTATCAAACGCACGAGGGACACCTACATTTCTCCAAACAGCGCCGCTTATTGGATCATCGTTATCCTGCCATTACTCGAAGCGTTCGCTACCCTAATTGAGTTTTTAACTCTCGTTACAAAGGGGAGGATTAAGCGGCGCCCTAATGGCGGCAAGGAGGTTCGATTTCGGGCCTAATGATCCGGTGATGGCTGTGAGTGAAGACCAATGGGATGGACGTTGTTTGCTCAACGCTTAACCTAACAGCCACTTTCGATTTAGGTGTACCGAGTATATCCTTAACACTGGAACTACCGAGTCGGTCGAAACGACTGGTCGGTTATTCCTTTAAAAAATCCTAGCGCTTTATGACGATGCCTTTTCTCAGATTTTCCATGATTTTCATGCAGTATTTAAATCATTATATTGATTTATTCCAATTTCCTATTGCTATTTTTTTTTTTTCTTTAAGATATATGTGGTGTTCCAAATATGTTCCAAAAGTTAATTCTGGTTCTAAGGTAATTCTAGTGTTAATAAGAATCGATAGAACGATTTTGGTGCTTTAGTAGAATCATGGAAAATCTCTGAAAATGCTAGTTTAAGAAGTGAAGCAATTTTTGTAAGAAACAATTAATCGAACGATCGGTTTCGTAGATTTAGTGTTAACGCGAAATGCTTCTACGCTCGTTCGAGTACTCCTTGTAGGGTACGCGTATCAAGCGTGCGCGAAAGTTTTCGTCCGCTGATTCTTTTATGCAATGTTTGATCTACGTGAAATGAGCGCAGAGAAAAAGACGCTAATCGGTATGGAGATCTCCCGGTTTATTGCGGGTGATTTAAGGAAAGGGATAATATAATCGCTTAGGAAATTAAGGGTATCCTCGTGAAATTACACGTGATTTTATTTTAAGTGATAAAATACTTGCTTGGAAGAGACATGGGCTTATACCCTTAAAGACTGTCAAAATTTGCACTGTTCAGAGGTATCCGAAAATGATTCTCCAAACCTCAATCTTTCAAATCGTATTCTAAAAACTTCAATTAAAGCTTGCGCAAAATTTCAAATCCATCCAGGTTTTTTCTTTCAAATAAGGTTTCTCTCTTAATACCTTCAATATTATATGAAAATGTTCCCCTTGTTTTCACCCCACGATTACTGCCAACGCTTGTATGACACAGGAAAATGCATTAAACCGATCCCAGAGAAATGAGTTCCCAGGAGGTAATTAACGTGGCGAGTTTTGTAATTCATAAGAAATCCAGCGGCCCACGCGGACGATACCAAAATCGTTATGCCCAACGCGCGGAGAAAATTACTTACCGGTAACGATGCTTAATAATGCATAAACGGCGCTGAATAATACTTCGAGCCACGCCGATCTGCGTTGCCCGTTCTAATCCACCCACTGATGAAATATACGATTGAGAACTATAAATCAAACCGATGTTCCCCGTCTGTCTTAAATCGACACAAAACCTGCAATAATCCTCCTGAGAGTTCCGTCTATCCTGCACGAAGGTATGTAACGCATTCGTAGATCCACTGTCGTGCAGATCTGAGAAATGAAACAGCTTGAAGGATCTTCGGATACGTAGTGACCGTTTATGGAGAAGTGATTTGCTAAAATTTGGACACGATAATGGGGTAGAAGCGTAGAAGACTATAAGCGTGAGCGATCATTATATCCACTTTTGCCTAACGACGTTTAACCATTCTTTCTCTCCAATATCGACGCCCGGCTCGAAGCTCGGCCCATTATGTTTTTCCAACTTCAGGACTTCCTACGACATCCAGAGTGTGTCGAAATTTCCGCCATGCGCCTCGCCATTAACGTGTTCCAACACCTCCGCACGTTCCGTAAATATTCCCGCCTTAAATCACTTTACACTTATCAACATTTCATCACTGCACGGCAAAGCGTTTATTTATGTCGACCAATTATGATCTCTCTTTCCCTTTCTGTCTCCTATCTTGATGTTGCCCGCGAGCCTCGTTATTCCGGTGCACGCGCCTTCCCCGGCATCGAGCATGCGAATATGATCCCGTCGGCTCTGTCTTCTCACGTTTAATACTCTATTAATTAGCGCGATAAGCAACGAAATTGCGGGATGAAAAGGAAAACCAATTAGCACCTGTGCACCAGAAACGATCGTACGCACGAGGATGGAAAGGGATACGTTGAATTCCTGCCATCTTAGCAAGATTTTTCTACGAGCTTTCGTCTTAATAATTATATCTCAATTCGAGACCACGCATAGTGTTTTGGTTATATGTACTGATATGACTGATCGCTTAAATATTTTTCTTATACACCGACGAGAAATATGTATCTGTATATGATGTAAAAAAAAATTAGTGTCAGCCAGGAACTATCGTTAATTCAGTACGATCGGGATATTTCAATTTTAAACGCGTCACGATGACGCAAAAGAAATCAAATCTGGCTAGTTGCGAAAGATCGAGCGACCGCACACGGCGGGGTTTGATTCGCCTTTGTCTTTAAAACGGATCTCCCGATGGGTATCGTGGGGAACGTGTTATATGCAGAAAACGTTCGAGTCCGCTCCGGAGATCGCCTCGTATTCGGAGTAACTTGCCAATCACCCAAATTGGATACGTACACCCCTCTTCCTTTCGCCACTGTCTCGTGCTCGAAGTGGATCCGCTTCCACTACCATATTAGTTCTGGTTTCTCACCGGCTCACGATGCACTTACGAGACCATCGCAACACAGTGCAGGACTCTTCGTCGAGCGGCATTCCCGATTTCATACGCGATAAACCCGTTTATAGATCAGATCTAACGACTCCGCGTCTATCCCGGCGCGGCCACGTGCTCTCCTCGCTCTTACGGCATTCCTCTCTCAACTTCGAACCCCGATTTGCATATGAGTTAACGCTCGTTATTGTAATGCACCGCATTGTACGAATACGAGGGGCACCTAGAAGCGATCTATCGCGAGTTATTTATAAGGAGCGCGCTCCGCGACAAATTTGCATCCGTATTGTTAGTCGAGACTTCTTCCTTTCAGCGGATGCCTCGTGGGCTTAGATCACTGTGGATTCGCGATGCTGGTATCTCTATATGGCGAGATTCCAGTCAGGATTGATATCTCGATTGTGCTCGTCTTTGGCACCGTGCTTTATGGACGGCCGTCCTCCTTCGAGACACCTGTGCAATTTTCTTAAGCTTCGATAGCCGACTTGTGAGATGAAAAAAAAAACGGCGTCTTTAGAGATTGAGATTGTCCAACGAGAGTACGAAGCGATCGAGGAAGTACGAAAACGAGAAATCTACCTTATCTCAAGGATAAGCGGACGATCTAAAGGAAAAATATTTATATATATATATATAAATAATAAAGAAGAATATTAAAATAAAGTATATACGAACACATAACGACAAGAGTGTTAGCCGCAAGGTAGAAGCAGGTTGGGGCTGAACTTTTAATAACCGCGGGGTTTAGAGGGTAAAAGTTGCAAATGCGGTTTCGCCATTGCTGAAGGCGTGAGTGCTCGAGGTGCGGTTATTGTTTCGTGTTGCAATTAAGCCGCGGCACGTAAGTAACCCGTGGCTAGGCGAGTGCCCTAATCGCATTAAACGGCTGTCCAGGGTAATAGGCGGCGTTTTATAACCGGATTAAATACGGCTTAATGACTCGTTCGGTTATAATGTAGCGACAGGTAGAGAATATTGGCGGAAAGCGCGGGTCCGTTAATGGAAAGTAAAAAGCTTGGGGGGTAGAGCCGAGATGAACCGTGTAGCAACAGCCGAGAGTTTATAGCGGGCGGTCCATTTACGTAACGAGGTCAGGCACACCTTCGTGTACAAAGTTCAATGTTACTTATAGAATAATAGTTAACCCAGATCTATCATCCTCGTCTTTAACTCTCTCGAATCAATGAAAACGTTGCCGGCAAATTGCGGCAAATACATTTTCGCAACTGACGTCCGAGGCGGACTAACGCCCGGTTTCGCAAACATTTAGCTATGCAAATCGAACGTGACGCATTATCAAAGTACCCTAGGATATGCGCCATAACCTATACGCCTCCCTCCATGTCTCTTTTCTCGCAGCAATTTATAGGAACAAAAAACCAATTAAAGTAACGTGATTATGAAAGCGGGGAAAAAGGATTAAATAGGCCCTCTCTAATGAGGAGTACCGATTCCAAGTGAGATACAGCGGATTCTACATCGATCGCGAAAGGGCGATAATTCTTTATACCGAAAAAGATTATGTATATCAATTAAAATGTAGCTTGAGTAACGTAGTAGCTTGGTAGCTAGTGACGTAGTAGTGAGGTCCGTGAAGTGGGATACATGGATTTATCCGTTATACGTCTATTCGACAGTGAGGGAGATGAGAAGAGGCAATGCTCAGGAATAAAACGGTTGTTCGCTTATAGCTTTTAGCGCGGCTACCTGGTTGTCGATATAATCTTGATTGTCATCGTGCCCATTGTCGTAAGACTGCCCACCGTAGCTGCTTCCGCCTCCTTGGGGTCCACGATTATTGCCATTGGCGTAATTCCCAGGGACTCCATACTGATTACTGAGTGGAGGTTCGCACTGTACGAGGCTCATGCCCACTATCAAGACGAGCGATATCTGTTGAAAATATTGAAGCGTTTCCTTCATTCGGTTATTCGTGCACCACTGAAAAGGAAGTATAGACATTTCTGCCAGGTATTAATAATAAGCGGAAAATATTCCCAGGAATTTAAGGTTGATTATTTAATTAAAATAATACGTTTGGAAAGAAAAAAGCGAGTACCTTCATTGTTATCGCAGAAGTGTGCATAATCTTATTATGTTAATCGAAGGATCCTGGATAATAAGGTGATTAGAAACGTGGTGCCCATTAATGTAGCATTCAGACTGTGTGAAGCGGCATTGAGCGGATCAAAGCGAACTCAATAGGCCTCCCTTAAGCGGCGCGATTAAGAAGTGAGGGTGAAAGACATTGTTTCTGGATAGTTTTCAATGAATTCCCAGAAGCGGTTTTCATACGTCGGATGAGAGCGTTAGATGATCAAGGAGCCACGGATTGCGTAGGCGGGAAATTAGTGACGGTGCGCCTATCTTTTCTTTCCATTTCTGCTCACATCGTGAGAAAGTGCACGATATTACATCATCGCGGCTTTAAAAACTGGCGCAGGAATAAATATAATGCTGAAAGATGATGCGTCAAGGAGAGCCGCGACTATTCATTCTACGCCGGCTATAAATCACGCGCAAACTATATAATAATTTTCCTAGACCCATATCATATTATATGTTGCTGGAAAAATAATTTTTCCACAATCTCGATATAATTCACAATTTATCCTATCAAGGATACGTGCTGTTGTTCATGCTGCAGCGTCTAGCCATCGTGCGTGCAATTAAAGCATTATATTAAGCGTACAACTTTTCTTCCGCCGTGGCCAGCAATGGTCAACATTTTGAATCATAAATGATACAATCAGCTTTTTTTACAATAAAGATCTAATTTTAAAAAAACCAACAAAAGCAAAATTATACACTCAATGCAGCATACATAAGTGTGCACACCTTTTTTACACAGAGTATCTCATAGCAACCGGTATCTCAACATCGTGGAATAAATGCTCACGTTGATAAACCATATCGAAACGTTCAGTCGGGGGAATAATTAAAAAATCGTAAGTTCACAGTGCAATCGCGTCGAATGGAATGCAAATGACCGTGTATGCAAATGCTCGATGCGCCTGCGAGGGAGATTTTCTCCCGGTTGAGCGAAACGAGCGTGTACGCACCGAAGTGCGCGTAATGCCTTCTAATACGACACAAGACGGTCAGACGGGAAGATAGCGCGGGTTTGCGCAAAACGGCTTCTATTCATTAGTACCAACCGTTATTGACGCAAACGTTTTTTCCTTGAAAAGCTCTGGAATCCCATGCGACCCTAGCACTGGAGAAAATCCACGGATAAACGCGACACCTTCGAACCGCGATTAACCATGGGACAGAGAGGTACTCGAGGATCGTTTGCCTATAAGCTCAAGCAAACTGACACTAACAAAGAGACATTCCAATATTCGAATATTCCAGCAATCCACTTTTCGATTAATTTTATTCCCCCTCTTTAATACGCATATCTCTTAACGTCTCCACGTGCGATTTGTACTTACTTTAACACTAGAACTACCAAACCAGTCAAAATGACTGGTCAGTCGTTTCTTTAAAAAATCCTAGTGCTTTATAACGATGTATTTTTTGGGGTTTTCCATGATTTTCATGCGCTATCAAGATCATGGTATTGATTTACTGAAATTTCCTTTTACCCTCCCCCTTTTTTTAAAGACGTTTGTGGTCTTTTAAATATGCCCAGGAAGTCGCTGGTCGTTCTAGTGTTAAAATACTAAGCTGATCGTGTTATTCGGTTCGTTCGTGTAAAATAAATCGAAACTATACGATGCGAAATGAAAGACTCGTTTGGTAGGATTAATCGCGATACGCCTGTTTGCCTTTATGCTCGACTTTTCTTTCTAAAGGGATAATTTCCGATTATTATCGCAGGAGAAGTATCATAGGCGCGCAGCAATTATTCGGGTTGTTTCGTCGACATCGCCGAAACCGGCACCGTCTCGCGTCTCGAGCAAGGTGCTAATCACCGAAATTAGGTGCATTTAGCGGGTAAGGCTATCATCGCGCTACCGCAAAACCAGCCCGGTTAATGAGGTTTTCATGCACGCTTAACGTGTCGTAAGTTGAACGACGATTTTAGGTGGCTCTGAAAATGCGCCAGCATTGCGCAAATATACGGAGAAACAAAGGCGAGGCTAAGACGTGCGAGAGAAGCGCGCCCCATTTGTCATATTCTTACCCGGTTAGTAACTTCAAAACTAATTCCACGCGTTTAACCGTAGTTGTGCAACGAATACCAACCGCAGCGCTCGGCCATAAGCAGATACTTATAATTAAATTGTACTTCGATGATGTACGCTTAAAGGCGTAGGTGAAAAACCGGCGTTTGCTCGCGGTACGAAGTTAACGTAATTTGCACTTTGCAGAATTTATGCCCTCCCCTAATCGTTCGCAGAAAATGTCTTATTACGAGATCTCTTTCGAAGATACTAATACGCATGAAAATCGTGTAGAGGCTGCAACATTGCAACCGGTGCCTGAACTTCCATCATCGTCTGTATCGATATAATAAGCGGTTTTCAAGCTCTTTCTTTCACCTTTATACTAAAGACACTCGGATTGGTTAAGAGAACAATAAAATGTTGATGTACCCAGTGCAAATATAAAGAGTATATCTTTGTACGATTATATTTACACGAAGATTAAAATAATCTGGCAATTTATCGCGTCTCTAAAAACTACAACTCCAATTAAAAAGTGTCTTATGTTAAACGAACGTAATATCAAATACATACCAACGGCTAAATAATTAACCTCGCGTGAAAATGATCGATCATATAGAATACAAATACTCAAGGCAAACGATATACAATATTAAAAAAAAATCGAATAAAACTCAGAGTGCAATCCCTACAAAAAAAAAACACCTCTAAGTTACGCTCAAAAGGTACCAAACCAAAAATTCAACACAACATCGAAAATATCGAGGCCCGATACTCGAGATCGAGAATCTCGATGCGGCCGCATGCACGATTCGTCGCGGGCGCTCGAATTATACTTTCGATCGCGCTCCATCCGCGTCCAGTCGGGCCTGGCTCTATCACGAGTGCACGTCCTAAGAATCATAGGTTCACTACTCACAGCTTGTCCGTTTAATGGGCCCACGAGCGGGTTAAAAGCCCCCGGCCAGGCGCAGGGGTAACCGTCACCTTTTAGCGAACAAGCAGGTACAACACTTCGCCTACCAATCCGGCGTATAGGATTACCTGTCGCGCCACGGTATCCATACTCGATTTTTGGGGTGGACGCACCGAAAAAGCGAGCACCGAACGGAATGCTGAAATATGGTGACGTTTAGGTACAGGCGGTGCTTATATAGAGGAGCTCCCTTACTTCCACAGAGTCCCGCTTCCTGCCTGGTATTCACAGTCGGTTACACCTACGGGAGCGGAGGTGGATCGTACGGTGTAAAACCGGGGATCCTCGGTGTGTACTCCAGTTCACATAGGAACGTCGCGTGTGGAAAGCCTGGGCTTTATTTCCCATTGTTCTTGGCAGGCATGTGCGATTTTGGCCCGTCCGCGGACGCGCGTATGAGAGGAACGCGGTGCCCGACGGTAGGAGAAAGCTGATTACCTCATCGCGTGGGACAGCGAGGCAACCGGAGCGCCGCGCTTTTTCGAGGGAACTAATTAGCCAATTGAGCCTTAATTAAGACAGGACCACCGGCCGGCCACTATGCGAATCCTTACTTTCGGTTCCATTCGTGATCCTTGCCCGATTGTTAGCCGTGGGGGCGGAGGAAGACAATCGCCTCGAACGAGCGGAGTTAAGCCTGCGAACCGTTTTCGGCCGCTGGTCCCTCGGCCTCTTCGACGTCCATCAGGGGACGGCCTTCGAGGGCTTGCGACACGCCCCTTCCTTCGTCGCTTGTGCTCGCGAAGGGATGATGATCGGTTTAGAAGAGTGCTGAACGAATGAAAGGATGCTCGAGAGTGTACTCTTGGTTGGCTACCTTGAGAACACGTGCTCTCTGATCATTTTTTTCATTATGCGTTCTTCGTTACTATTCGCGGATTATTTTGTTGATTTATCTCCTGATTTTATTCTCGTTGGGAAAGGATGTGACGAGCGATTGAAGTCGTGGATTAGGGTCTGAGGGATGATGGTATATTTATCGAGGGATGAATAAGTGGAGGGATTATATTCAAGGATGAGATTGATTTTCATTTTGGTTGGTTTAGCGATGGATCCTGGAAAACACTTATCCTAAGCCCGCTCTCGAGACTAGGAAGTGTCAACCTTGAATGACCAACGATGGAGCGTCGAAATCGTCGATTATGTACGAAAGGATGCCAATCTAATTTCGAAAGGGCATGACTGTGCTACGAATATTACAAAACGTCGCTGCTCATCCGAAAGTTCCATTTACCTCTATTCTACGGATCGTTAGCGATGGTCCATTGTGTACCTATTACCAATCGATGACATCCAGTCAAGGTTGGAGCCTGAGAGTGGCTTGAAGTACACCACCCACGTCCCTTTAGAATTAAGATAACAATCTCGAACGACGAAGGTACGATCTTATGGGAACAGATACACGTGAACCTCCTGCGATGACAAAAGTAACCTTCAGTCACGGATACCTCAGAAACATTCGATCCCTTGGAACACTAATGTACTCCCTCAGTTTCTTTGTCACGAATAAATCATATTATTAGACATTACATACCCCCCGCCAATAAAAATCTAAATGTTTCTGTCGTCTGTTTTTTCGAAACTCGGGAAAAAGTAATACGAAAAAAGAAACAGACCTATCCACGCGCATACAAATTTTAATCACTCTTCAATCACCGGACTTTAATACAGGATAAATAGAAATTCATCAAAATCACATTTGGCATTGAAGAGGAGGTCCTTCTCCAGCCACCCAACCTTTTTTCTCCATACTTTCGCCTTATTAATCACATCCTACATACGAAACCACGCACAATGGTGAATATAAAAAAAATATACAACAGTCCTCAATGAGCAATTAAAATATGTTCCCTAAAGTCTCCGAAGTGATGCGCGTATACGCGTAGAAAATTTGTTATCCAAGATCGCCGCGAGGATCCTCGCATTCTGAAGCACATCCTCGAGTCAGAAGCGTGACACGTCGATCGCAAGAGGCACCTCCGTCGGTCGCAACGAGGAAGGTCGTCGGTCTCCTTCGAGGAAATTAGGCAATAGAGCCTTAATTGAGTCACGATCACGGCCCGCTCACTCCGCGCTGCCTGACTTTCGACTTCCTCCGGCGATCCGTCATAGTCGGCGCGTAAAAATGGGGGAAGCTCATCTGGAGCATCCCGAAACTTCTTTCCACGCCTTTCAATTTCGTGAATACCGGCGCTCCTGTCCTTGAAAGTCGCCGGAAGGCGACAATCGGAGTGTGCCACTCGAATTCGAACGTGGCGCCGGATAAAGAGCCGCCAAGGGGGACAAAGGAAGGCGACAAAAAGGGCGTGAAAGCAGTGCTTTTTTTTTCACACATAACGTCCCGCTGGTAATTATGGCCGACCGGATAATGGGGAAGTTGTGGTAATCGCGGGAGACTGGATACGCGTACTCGCCAGAGGCTCCGATGAGATCTCTTAAAGTTTCTCAGGTTTGGGAAATGTTAATAAGCGCCCTGAAAGAGGCTTCGTAAATGGACTTGGATGGCTGAATTTTGTATACAGGGATTTTTTAATGTACCTCATTTTTTTAGATGTTTTCTATAATTTGTTTATATTTATATTTACGAGCTGCTCGTGCTTTAATAGCGATTAAAAAAAGAACTCCATCGTAACGTGGACAGAGCAAGCGGACAGGCGGTGCACAATTTTCGAGATTGGTTAGAAAAATTCTCACAATTTTCCTTCACGGAATATCCAGGCAAATGCGCAATAAACGGCGAAGGTAAGAATGAGCAGGGAGATAGGCTAACGTGGGCGAGTTTCCATTGTGGTTCACGTAAGTCTGGCGGATAAACAAAACGGATCCATCCCTCCACGATCCACGTAATCCCCGTAATGAGAATATTTCCCGGATAATTGTGCATTAATCTCGGATGTAATTCCCATGCACGAAATCCTCCGCCACCGCCTTTTCTCCTCC
This sequence comes from Ampulex compressa, assembly GCA_038496175.1. Lineage (NCBI taxonomy): Eukaryota > Metazoa > Arthropoda > Insecta > Hymenoptera > Ampulicidae > Ampulex > Ampulex compressa. The sequence continues at coordinate 115,205 of JBCFXI010000159.1, forward strand.
GTCGGAAAATAAAAATCCGCGATCGCCTTTACTCAGTTTCATATCGAATGGCGCAAACGACTTTTGAGGACAGGAGGAACAATGCTAATGTCAATATCACCTCGAGACCGTGCGAGCAATTAATTTCTAATTCGCGGTTAATAGTACCGCGAGCGTGAATGTCAGTTAGCATTATTGCGATATGACGTCTAATGTGAACTTCTTTCTCCCCTTGTTTCCTCCTGTAAAAAGCCGCGAGGTGGGGATGGCGGAGAGGGGAGGGGGAGAGGGAGGGAGGAGGGGGGGCGTCGTTTGCGCGCCTCCTGTCCTAACGAGCTCCTTCTAAACTTTCTACCAATTCTTCGCATCCAGCTCTGGCTTCAACGCTCCGCGGCTCCCCCTTTCGTGAGGTCAGCCGCGAAATTGGGTTTCCCGATTTCAGGCCTTCGGTTTCGAGACGATGAAAGCGTGTTTCGCCTTTTCATGGAGATGGAATTGCGAAATCCTCTGTGCTCCGCTATGAAACTCCTGGCTGTTAACCCCGCGGAGGGGCACAAAATACGTAAATTAAACATGAACGAAACTGGGTACACTCGCCGTGCTCTTATATCACTAATCTGGAAATCTACTGGGAGCTCAAGGGACGAGATGCCTCGTGTCTTGACGAAGAAGGATGAAGAACGAGGACTTTGGCACGCGATAACATATAATGGCTCTTATTACACGCTCGTATTATAAGGTGTCCCGGGAAAAAATGTGGTGGTACTTTGTTCCGCACGAAATATTGGCAATTTTCCTTCGTACCGCCGACTTCGATCCTCGCACAGCGCATCGAATTCCATCGCAGTCGCTGCGAGCTCTTCCTAATCCTTGCGAGGGGTAAAATTACACGGCCCTTTTTACCGATCGTCTGCACGAACAGGAGGATCGCTCGAGTCGGTCGTTATGCGCCGAGTTGGAATTCACGTAGCCATCTCCGCCGACGCGCTGATGAGAGAAAGATTGCGTGACCGTTATGCCGGCTTGCGAAATGAATTATCCACCGTTAGGTAATCATAGGTAAGAAGAGCAAATAGCGTCGAATTTAAATCAGATTGTATCACCGCGCTCGTACCGCGGTCAGTATTCTAGAAAGCAAGCGTGAAACGACCACTTAGGAAACCAGAGTTAATGCGTCAACGTCCGCGCCAAAGATAATGCGACTCTGCGTCGCGGTTGGAGAAATTGCGATATTATTGGAATACCGCGATGAAAATCCCCATCGAAGGTGAATGCAGGATTCTGAGACGAGATCGGAGGTTTCGGCGAGTGCAGTATGAACTAGGATACCGGGCGACTACTTGTACGCTGCCATTTGTAAAAAGGTTTGTTGGGTCTAGTCCATTATAAAAGGCGAGTTATATGGTATAATATAATTATGATATTTGAGAGTTGTTTAGCGAATTAGTAAATTGAGGTGCAAATGAGTTTGGTACTGAGAAGAGGCGAACGTTATTTGGTGGATTACCAAAGCTGGCTCCATGTTTGAATATTGTATCATATTTGATATTTAATAATGTCAAGACTATTATCCTCCGCCCGTTGATCGGGGGTTTGATTAAACCCACGTTTTCACCTGTCTTTTGTAAAAGGTGATGGAAAGGTGTCAGGCCTATATCAAGCGATAAGTACATATAAAAGAAAAGGCTAAAGTAGAAAGTGGGATTTTGATTTCAAGTTACGAAGCACGGTTCGAAGCGCGTTTTCAGGAGCGCTGCAGTTCTGTATCTAAATGCAAACAGAAATTCTACGATAAGTCAGGATAACAGCATATTGATTGGAAAATGTTTGGATATTTTTCTCAGTCGTGCGAAATCAACAAAACTTGTATAATGATCGCAGAGTTTGGAATTAAAATGCCCATTAAACGTCACCTAAACTCGAGGTGTAAGTGAAAAAAGACTTACATGGTACGCCAACGCTGACATTGGCGCTCTCTGCGGAGAAAGCAGAGAATGGTTGAGATACGAAGTTGCTCGGCGGTTGAAGAACCTCCTCGATTATTTACCGACGGACATCCTCAGGATAAGAATCGCGGGTGAGGATTGCGCGCAAATAGGACACAAGTCTATGAAAAGCTGGAATATTGGCGTTAGCACAACCGTTTTATTCTTACAAATGTATAAAATGTACTCTTCGTAATAATAAACAGATCTAAAATATATATTAAGAATATGTTATCGATAACGATATAAAAATAACAATATTAAACGATAAACGTTTATCCATTAAAGACTTCAACGCGTGACGTTATTCGGCCGTCGTTGGTTAATACAATATACATCAGTCTTCAACGAGCGACGGCACGACAAACAAGTATATATGACTAAAATCGAAACTTAAACCGAAAACTTATTTCGATTTGACGTGATCACGGCTAACGATCTCGTTCGACGCGGGAACAGTATTATTATATTCTACATCAAACTTCATAGTACGGATACGATGTCCGTAATATAATCAGATATAAAAATGAAATACTAAGACATAGATATACAGTGATATCGCCTTCGATAGATCCAAATTGAATTAAAATCCAATCGGGCCAATCACTTTCAATTTAAATCCACCGATCTATTGCTACATGCTACACTTATTTCATCAACAACGAACTAGAGGAAACGAAGGATATTCAATTTTAATCATTATTATTCAACTTCTAATTATCGAGGCACGCGTGTGTGGCTAAAAATGATCATTCCCACACGACAGCGTCGATACGCTCAACTGGACTCTGCTCCAATAAGACCAGATGTAGAATTAAACGACACGTGTGCTGTTAGGCTGTTCGATAAAGACCACGACTAACAAATGTACCAGAAACAAAGGAGGCAGTACGGTTCGTTATTCAACCTTTGTCGCCGTATTCTCGTCATACTGAACCGAGGGTACCATGGGCGGCTTGAAACCATACTCCATCTTTGACTGCCTGAAACTGCCCGTCGAACCCTCCGGCTGTCTAGGCCTGCGCAATGGACCAGCGGCCGCCAGCAGCTGCGCCTCCGCCGGTGCAAACTGGGAGGACTTCGATTGAATAGGAAGACTGTTCTGGCCGTGGCGCAAGGAAATCGGCCCCAGGTAATCGTCCTTCAACGCCCTGTCCTTATCAGGAATCTTGAAGACGATCAGCCTCCTGTGTGAGGCAGGATAAGAGGGCAACGAGCCGTGAGAATGGTAACCGTACGAGTTGAACTTCTTGGGCGACGCCACGCTCGATGGTTGTCTATTGAAGTGACCCAGGGGGACATAGTTGCGACTGACGTTGCTCCCTCGAGTCTCTGGACTGTCTTGAACAGGTTGTTTCCCATAGGAAGACTGATGGTAGACCTCCACGTTGTTCTGCGCATCGTTGATGGAGACAGGTGGAGCCGTCGCATAGAAGTTTGGCACCCTGGAGGCCTGCTGATAGGCCAACTCGTACTGCGACGGGTAGGGCTTGACGAGGAACTTGGTGATCTCCACGGGGAAGGGTCTCCCACGTTCCATGGACTTCTCGATGACGACCTTCTCCAAAGGCTTCTCTACGGCGTAGGGCAGCTTGACGTGCAAGGGGAAGGGCTGCACGAGGAGCCTGTGAAGGGCGTAAGGGATCTTCTTCTCGATCACTCGCTCCACGTGTACAGGGTACAAGTGAGGCAGGCGAATCTGCTTCTCCACTAGGCGATCAATGGGCACATGCACGGGGTACGGTTGAGGTATCGTCACCTGCTTCTCGATCACCTTCTCCACAGCATAGGGCACCTTCTTCTCGATCACCTTCTCGATCTCGATGGTGTGAGGCACGTGCACCGTCTTCTCCACGACCTTCTCCACGGGATAGGGCTGAGGAATCGGGAGAAGGAATTTCGGTTCGGAGGGAGGGGGGATGTTCGAGTATACGGACTGAGAGGAGTCCTGATTGCCATCTGAGGCATCGAGGTACGAGGTGCCTGGCGAGTTATCCGTGCCTTGATTCGACCAGGAGGACTCCTGGTGGACCGAAGGCTTGACCGAGTTGGTCTGATATGCTGATTTGTACCCACTCGAGCTACCGTGCGATGCGGAACCTCCTGCGCCCTTTGATCGTACTATTAGTGGGATTCCTGTAATCTGAAGATTAGGACGCTGATATAAATCATCATATAATTGATCGCTAATAAGCGGTTTTACTTCCACATTTCGCTCCTTAAATCTTACGTAGGCAATCAAGATATACGTGTTTTATATGCTTTATTTGATTTTGAAATGATGTCAAAAATTAATCAAAAATTAAAATTTAATTAAATTAAATTAAATTAAATTTAATTAAATTAAAAATTACAGAAAAAAAACCAATAAGACGAAAAGTCAATATACGTATCCAAGGTACTCCATTGCCTATATAATGGTTAAAGAAATTAATAATCCAAGGACTTACTTGTCTAACGATCGAAGGCACCGGGGAACTGGCAAAGGCTGGTCTGTTCACCTCGTTCTCGTTGGTGCTGTACTCGTAACGGTTCCGCTCCTGAGGCAACTGTTGCAGCCGCGACAACGTGGCGCCCCCTTCCTCGCCGATCTCGTTGCTCTTGTAGACCTGAAAACCAAGCTGGGCCGACTGCTCGTCCTGCGGGAGGAACTGCTGACTCGATTTCTGCGGAAGGGACGAGACTTGAGGCTCCACCGCTTGCTGCTGAGGAACGTATTCCACGGGATAATGTATCTCGTGGACTGGGGCGGTGTGATAAAGCTCCACGGATTTCTGAATCTCCACACTCTCCACTGGCGACTTCTGCGTCACCTCTGAGACTTGTTCCTGCTCGGAAGCCTGGTCGTACTGAACTTCCAGCACGTCATACGAGGCCGCTGATTCGCTCGGATATCTCTCGTTTTGCATATCGTCGGACTTTTCCGGATCCTCGTCAGGAAGTTTTGTTTTTATCATCGATACGTTCGAGCTGTCGTTGAAGAGTCGAACGTCCCCAGCGTTTACAAGCGTGACACCGACTTGAATGGGATTGAGCACGGTCGCGGAAGTGGTTAAAAAGTTTGGCAACGTTTTAGGCCTCGTTTCTGGTCTAGAGTCTGGTGTGGAGGACAGTGAGGTCGCCAGTAAGGTCTGAGACTCCGGCAAAGGCGTGCTGGACACCTCGTTGTTGTCGTAATTGACCGTGATGTAAGAGAATTTTTGATACTTGGGCAAATCGGGCACCACGATCGGGCCGAAGAACTTGCCTGAGTACAACGATGAAACAGAGGTTTGATTGAACGAAGGGTTTTGGTTGGAAATCTGATTGGTGCTCGAGGAAGTAGGATCGTCGTGAAGGGGCGTTCTGTGCCTCTTAGGCTTGTACATCTCATCGATCGACAATCGAAGCCGCTCGTCGCTCATCTGCGCGTTGGGCATCGATTTTATGGCGTCCGCCTCTTCGTACTCCACTCTTGCTTGATCTTTGGGAATTTTGGGTTCTTTCAAAACTTTGGAATCTTTCGTCAAATCTTCGTTTTTCGTGGATTCATTCGCGACTCGAGGAATATTGTCCAAATACTTAGGCGCGTCCTGTGAGTCGGATAAATTTAAAGGTAATCTCGTCCTCTTCGCTTTCCACACCGAGGATATTCTAACGCGAGTGTTGTTTAGTCTGTGAAACTTCGGGGTGTCCGATTCGTCGGAAGTTGCGTGAGCATTTTCGAAGATGTTGCCTTTGATTCGAAAGAATCCTTGGGCGTTTCTTTCCCTGGGAAGGGCGGAAAGTCGAACACGTTGGCCAAAGCCTCCTGCGTTTTCCACTTCTGTGGGATCGTTCGTCTGTGCCGTTTGTCCAGATTCACTCAATTCCGCGTTCAGCCATTGAGGATGTTTATCGCTCGACAAAACGCTCAAGTCTGCCTGCGCATTGCGACGAACGATTGGATCGTCCATCGTGATACCTTCGATCGTTGATTTCTCATCGGTGCGCGATCCTTGTTTAACCTCCGACAAAAAACCGCGAGTGAATTTCTTCTCCGCTTCTCCATCGTCCGATTCGACAACAACCGCCTCTATTGTGTACGGTTGGACTATCTGCTTGATCGTTCGATGCTGCGATTCGGTATAGCCTTTACCCTGAAAGTTAAATTAAAAAGAATAATGATTACATTAAAGTATACTGAATAGTTTATTACTTTTATACAAATAAATATTGTTCCTGAATAATAAAAAAAAAAAATTCTCGGTGGTCGAATAACGTGTCTCAGTTTTTTTTTATACGAAAAGATGAAGCGTAACATTTGCAAGAGAAACTAATATTTTTGTGTATATCAGCAATTTATCTTTCCATATATTCTAATTTATCAAGAATAATTTTTTCCTTAAAGTGGATTTGACACCCGGTAATTTAAGTCTATTTATGAGGGATGCGCTTTCTGCATACTCGTTAATGCAGGTTAAGGTTTTTTTTGGACGGACGTCTAATAGTTTATCAGAATCATTTCTTGTCGGTCGTGTCCTTTTGAGCGATGATTCTTTAATCGGGAGAAAGCGGCGCAAAAAGGTTATTGAAGGTGGAAAATGGGTAATGCGCGTTACGCGGACTTCCTAGTGCTCGGCTATATTCTGAAAATCGGGATGACGTAACATATTACGTGCATTTGGAAAATGTCAGACGACGGTAAAGTGGAGTCTCCTGCGAGATTGAGAAATAAATCGATGTTTCACATTCTAATAACGTTTCGTAGGGCGTTATACAACCTGGCGAAAAATCAATTTTGCCCAGGAAGTTGCGTTCACCTCTACGCTACATCTGATCGAAGCTTTTGCGACCTTAAGTTAAGAATAGATTTGTAAAACAGAGTATTTTATTATTTGGCGAAAAATCAATTTTTCTGTTCGACCAGTGCTCATCTTTCCATTAATGCAGCTGATAATTTTACGATTTCAAGAAAAAAATCGATCTCACACTTTAATAATTCACTCGTAATAATAATCAAAATATTACTCGATGTTTGTAATAACCACTTGATGTTTACTTTAACAAGGTCTCGTAAGGTTTTATACAACTTGGCGGAAAATCAATTTTGTTGCTAAAATCGTGCTCACCTCTGCGTCGTCATCGTTTATTTGAACATCGGTAGATTTGGCAGTGGACGTGCTCTCTCTTTGTCTAGAATCGTTCTTTGGAACGGGATAATACCTCCACTGGTCTGGAAGGTGTTCGATACTGATCGAGTATCGATTTCCCGTGACACCCTCGGAACCGCTTCCCTGCTCCTCCTTCTGCCTCTGGCCTCGCCCCGCATTTTCCTTAACCTCGTATATGTAACTATACGCGGGCAGTTCCTAAAATAAATCCAACGAGAATAATAACTCTCTGCGCTCTGGCTTTAGCCGCTAAATGTAAGCAATGTCAAGTATCCATGCCGATTTATTACGCGTAACGGGTCGCATTAAATTTCAGTTCAAGATCCAATTTCTATTGCACACTTTCATACTGATTTACGTTCTGCACCGCTATAATTTCTAACGCTTATTCTGATAAATCATCACCGCTGGTAGCATATTACGTAAGATAAGCGTAATTGGTCGCTATTATACGTTCAATGTTACAACGTATAAATTAAGTTCAGTAAGGCATAACACTCGTTGGAAAATATTCCCGACAAATATTATCCTCTAATTACAGCTCTCGTATTTTAGTGCGCTCTCTCGTGAAAACTGGTTTTTCAGTTTATCGACGTGGCCGATGGATTCATATTTCGGTTTATCCCGTGTGCGTTCTGATTAATTAGAGGTGATTAATATGCACGTTTCAGGAGAGGGATCATTATTTTATAGACCGCTGCCACACGGTCAAGGGGCTTATGATATAACAAAGCTACCGAGGTCTTTGCCTGTGCAATTAATTCCGCTTCTACACGATCCTCGTTTGCGCGATTTTAAGGTACAACAGGAGAGAAAATGCATCTTTTTTTTAGATGATTTATTTCCTACCCTTATATATACAACCGAAATTTTCTTGATTGTCCGATAGTTCTGCAGCTTTAACACGCAGCGTTATATACGCATAATAATTAAATCTTGAAAAAATGCGTTACCCCCAAAATCGTGCAGGAAGGATCGCATAAAGAAAGAATTAGGCGCGATAGAGGGCAAAGAATGCACGGCATCGTGTCAGTTCCTCAGCGATAACATCGAATCCCGTTTAAGTGGAGTAACCGCGAATCGATGGAGGCTGAAAATAACGCATCCGTCGAGGCGGAATGAGAGAAAGGTGCAGTTACGGTACCAATACCGATCTCCCTTTCTCCTGTACCGTTCGAGCGAGAAGAAAGGAGAAACGGGAAAAGATGCGGCGCATTCTTGCAGCTCGGACAAAAGAAAAACCAGTGAGAGTCGCATAAACCCGGTGTCTCGGCGAGAACCTTGGCGATGGTGCTCTGCATCTGGACTTTATCGCCGGGTAACGAAGTTTCATTCCAAACAGCGTCGATCGACGAGCGTAGAGATCGTTTCACATTCTAGAATCGTCGAAAGAAACGCAGTACGCCTCCATCTTGAATTTCCCGGTGAAAGAGAAATAATGTATCCTCGGACTTCTACGTTTCCTCGTAAACCAACCAGAAATTTCAGAGCAATTCTTCGTTCTCCCGTTTAATATTCATTCGGAGATCATTCTTTTTCAACGATGAAGTCGAGCGATAAGGGAACGTTAAAGAAGTAATTTGCTTTCTATCTGCACAATAAACTGGGATATGAAAAAGGAAGATGGCGTCCAACACGATAGGAAAAAAGGACAGTAATTCCTATCGGGTCTTGGCCGATTTCTAAACTGGACGATAAACGAGTCGAAGGAACGAACCAATGTTTCCTTCGCATCGTCCTTCATGCGGCAGGAAAGGCCGCTGCAAATTGCTGGCTCGAGGGAGGGCGAATTTATGCGCTCACACGCGGGTACCCACTTTCACTCGCAAATTGCAAGTTCCGTGGCAAAAAAACACATAGATTGGTTCACCGGCACTTTTACCGCCGGGTCAAACGCCAACGAAGATTTTTTGGGCGAGCAATAAATTCGAATTGGCGGTTTTTATTCCTTAAGTGTTTTACATCGAGCATTTGTTTATTTTTTTTATTTCATGCCTGCTGAATTATTTTCAGGCGATAAAAAGTATACTCGAATTAAATTCATCGCCCAAACCTATCCCAATTGAATTAGTAACGAGATATAATACGGAAAAAAGGATACATGGAAAGAGAAGAAATGAGAAAGCAAAACAGCATGTAATATTAGGTGTGCAACTTTGCTTCCCCCGTTTTTTTCCCGAAATTCAAGGCTTTACGGAAAAAACTGGTTATACATTTATGATTCGCAGTATTGTCCATCATTGCCCACTACTTTCTCCCATCTTTCGGACAGCGTACGAATCCCGCATTGAAAAAAACCAGTACTTACCGCTAAAAGCACCTATAGGAAAACGGCGGAAGCAAAGTTACACACCGAATAAAAATAAGGGAACGTACCCATCGTACGCTTTCTTCTCCTAGCATATATTATGCTTCTGTATATACGTTTCTATATTTATTTTTTATTCTCCTAGAGCATACATTTCGTTTCCTCCAACTCTAGCTGTAGATAAGAAATCCAATCTTTTTCTCATCGAAGAGTATATACTTCGTCAGAAAAGAAAGATCCCGTCGTGGCGAGTATAATCGAGATAAACGTCGAACGGTTCAACGTGTCACGGTTATGATTTCGCGCCGATAACATTGACCAACTTGCCGCTCGTCAGAGGCAATCAGGGCGTGTCTTGGTTAGACGTACCATCGATATCGATAACGCTTCTGGGACACTCTAACCGGTCTATCGAGATTAAATCTTATTTTCCGTGATTCATCCTAAACGCGGGCCTTTACGCGGTCCGCGCGGTAAGCGCAACCGTTTGTTCCCATGCACGGGTTACAATGCCAAGGCCGATTTACCGTGCGAGTCGTCTTGTCTCTCGAGGAGATAAGATTCTTTGAGAGAAAAGCGGCACGAGTCTGGCATGAGACACGGCGCCACAGTTAAGGACAATACTGGTTTTTAAGTCAAAATTAATTCAAGACCGCGGGAAGCGATGACTTTGATCCAGAATACCTCGGAACGATCTCCATATAAAGTAGAAGGTCCGCGTTATAGGGTAACGCGAGGAAGCCTTTCAGGCTCGACTCGCGTGAACCGAGGGAGAAAACAGGAATTGTTCGGGAAGTTTTTCCTCAAAGGTCAGGCTTTCCTCGGTTATCCAGTTATTCAAGCATGAAAAGTCAGGCCTTCCTCGGTTGTTCGGTTCTTGTACCACGAAACGAGCTCGTCGACTTTAACACTAAACCTACCGAAGTGACAGGAATGGCGGGCGAGTCGTTTCTTAGAAAAATCGCTGCACTTCATAAAAGGACATTCCTTGATATCTTTCACGATTCTACCATAGAGCATGAATCATTCTATCGATCCATCGACGCCTCTTATCAATATCCTTTTTCTTTAAGGATATATCCGGTATACGCAAATATGCCCAAAAAGTGGCTGATAGGTTCAGTCTGAATTAAACTGCTAATGGAAACTTCGTGCATTTCCGCCCACCATCGGGTGACAAAACGACGGAACGATCGACTAAGGCGAAAACGACGCAACCTCCGGGCGGCTTTCAAACGGCCGTAAGCCCCGCGTGGAGGAAATATTGAGAGCCAGGGGGACAGGTTTTTTTTTCTTTTTCTTTTTTTCTCCTTATTCTTATTCTGGAGCAACCGAAGGGAGGAGGGAGGGGAGGGAGAACCGCGCCCAGCAAGACGTTCTCGAGTCCCACGAGTCGATGGCGTAGGAAGGAGCCCGGTCGTCGTGTTCCCGAGCAAGTGAAAATGCTCTCTCTCTGGCGGGCTATATACGACGTTCACCGAGTCTATTCCAGCTCCCAGGTGTAATTCATCTCGCGTCGCGCCTATACGTAAAGTAGCACTTGAATGACGCGCCGCAAGTAGATCGAGGTTAAAGATTTCTATGCCCCAAGGTTAAGGATGTCTCTTCGCGTTATTCTCCGGCTTTACGTAAGGCAACTAACCTCCACCCGCTCCTTCCTCTTGGACTTATCGTCGTATTCAATTATGCGCAAAACGTTGAGGGTGCGGTGACGATAATGTATTCCTGCATTGAATGGATCATAACGATATTTTGCATACGTCAAACTATTTTTTTACAAGGTGTTTATCGCGAAATTTGGAAATAATACGATAGGCTAAACATCGCCTTTCTCGTTTTGCACGATTTATTTAATTTCAAAATGCAAAAAAAGGAGGTCAATTTTTTTTACTTCAACCGCGTTATTTCAAAATCGTGTAGGAAGAAGAGTTTTTTAATTCGTTGAGTAATCCGAAAAACTGAGCATAATTATCGAGAATGCTCGCGATGGACTTTTCTCGTAGCTAAACAGATTCGTGCAAAAGTTCAACATTAGAATTACCAGGAGTTTCCTTAATAACTTCCGGTCAATTATATGCGCCGGCCAAAGAGGTTTTTGCACGGTCGAGATGACCGATCGTCACGGGCCTTTCAGAAGCCCGAGTTTGTTGATACTCTCTACTCGCTATGTCCTACAAGGTTTTACTACTGGTTCTCGTTTGTCTTGCGGTTTGTACTCCTTAAGCTATCTCTGTAAAGACCACAGTGCATCTACGATTGTTCGACGTGCTGTTCGCGGATGTTTTCCAAGATCGAATTCGATCAGATCTTAAAAAATAGAATTGAGATAATTGGCGCTATCAATGGAATCTTAAAAAATACAATTGAGATAATTGGCACCATGGAAGGAATTCATTCCTGCATCAACAGATTAGAAATTGTCTAGTTCGATCAAACAATATCCACTCCAACATCACAAAACCTCACTTATAAAATTGACCTCTAATCACCGTCAAACGAAATGGCTTTCCTGCACCAAGCAAAACCATTCGTCCGTTACTTAATCAAATAGCGTTACACCACGTTGAAGGAAAATTGCACCTCTATCATCGATAAATCCCACTGCAACATTTCGAAGGGTGATAGTTGTCTAACGGTCTTTATAAAAAAAAAAACACGGAAAAAAAGGAAGAAAAAACAACAAGCGAGGCGATTTCCGTATGCCGTGAGAGTTTAAATGTAAATTGTAACTCGTGCCGATAACACGGTAGGCTGATAATTATGGTTAATTACATGTACGGCACGGTAATCCGCTGGAGTGTACCTCCATTAAGAACCGGCGGGTAACAAAGCGCGTGAATTAATAACCGGTATATTATTTCCCGTATTCTCGCGCCCTACATACGTATTTTGGCCTGGTGCGCGGGCATTCGCAAGGCCCGACCGATATATGAAAATATACTTTCGATTGGAACGATGCCAAATCAGCGGAGGTGCCCAGGGGGTTTAACAACACTTTTCATCGGCGCCGCGTGTTTTGAATGAAAGTTTGGAGAAAGGCATATCGTACGGCCTCGAAGATTACGGTGCCATGCGCCACCGGAATTATCTGCGCGCGCACCATGAATTTGCCCCATCAATAGATATCGGCAATTAAGGTTCTTTGCAATTAACGGCCTTTACCGGTGCCTGGTCGTATGGCGGTAAACGAACCGCGATCAGTGGCATTAAAAAGCGATAAGGGGACCCCCAGCTTTCTACGGGACGCTTTAATCCTCTTACGCGTGTCAAATTCTGAAAACACGCGACTCTTATTGTACTCGATTCTTTTTCCCCGGACGATTCCGCACGGTCCTTTTATTTACGTGACATTAAGTACACGAGGTGGATACTATTTCACGCGGGTTTTTTTTGTGGGTTTTTTGAGGAGTTTCGCGTAAAAAAGAGAGTTGGATGTATCGCCTTATGCGCGTATATCTAGGTGAAAAAAACAATCGGGATTTTAGAAACTCGATCCCCGAGAAAACTTCGTTTATCGATCGAATCGGATACACCGCGATCTTTTTTTTCCAGGTATTAACGATGATTTTCATAAGTTCATTAGTAGCTGGATTTTGTTTTATATACGTTACCGCGATTAGCCGCACGAACGAACGTTTTTGTACGTCTCGATTCGTACCGCAATTTGCTTAACGGACGTCGATAATTAGCGGATGAGTAAATTTCGACGCTGACGCGCTCGTGCCTCGAAGCTGAGTAATAAATGATCCGGGATCCTGTGATTGGGAATCGATAAGAGGGGAAGAGCTTTCTACGGCCGGCTGGGAGCGTTGGGGCGCGAGGGCGATAGAAATGCTAATGGAACGCGTTTGCAATCTTTGCAGGAAACGATTTTACGTGTTATGACCGTTTCGACGCGGTGTTTCTTATGTCTAGCAGTTATGAGCGCGCGAGTTTCTCCGTCCTGGTGGATGCAAATCCTGGTACGAGGTCAGAATAGAGCCGACCACTATGTTATGCTGGCTTTTCAACGTATTTTCCTCTGGTTGTATTTTAGTATGTTTTTCAACGAAGGAAGCGGGTCAAATATATGTTATATCCGACTGTACTATTACACGTGTTCCACATATACTACGCGTAGAAAGAAAAGTGGAATAAAAAGTACGCGAGAGAAAAAGCATCGGACATTTAGAGATAAGTTGGATATATGCTATTTATATTTACCGCTTTGTTGATAACGTTTGCAGTAGAATTGGAGTCCGAAGATGCCGTTAGGATCGTCAGCCATACAATTAGAGCGACCTATGAGGGAGGAAATAATGCATGAACATTTATTAGCTATGCTGCATAACAGATAATTTCACGCTGACCGTAATAATGATTACGGTACCGTGTTTGCTGGAAATATAAATCCATGTATGCTCGTACTATCTGTACTGTTATTAACGATGAAATTAGCGAAAGTATCGCGTACCCGTGGTGGCTTGCGAATTAGCGGTTTAAAATGCACGATAGTACCGAGAGAAATTTTTTATAATCGTAGCCCATCCACTTGTTATGCCTATACACAAAAGACTGTATGCAAAATCGCGCGTGAATAGAATACCAAATTAAGTACAATTCGCATTGCCGCTTACACGTTCTCCATAACACGCGTACCCGCCTATCAGTGAAATTAACATTCGCGGTACAAAAACATGAATGGAGTTTCACCCTAATCGAATAACAAAATATACCTACTTTCTATCGATAATCGAAAATTACTGGCTAAAGTGCTTGAGGTTTGTAAAAATAAGGTAATCAATATACAGATCGACATATAACGCCACCATTCATTCGTATAAAAATTACTGTTTCTCTTTATCACAATCATGAAGCTAAGGCTGTCCTTTAGATTTACAAGCTTTCAAAATCAAATACATGCTCCAGTAGGTCTTGTTCTTAAAAAAAAAAGCTCGAAATAAAATTTCCATTGCCCATATCATCTCGCGATCAAAGAAACACACCTTTTCATCCTACGCCAGAAAACTTGAATCGAGATTTCTTTACAACATCAACGACACGTGGAACATTTCTGGACATTTTCCAAAGAAAAATCCCCCATTTCCATAACTCATAATATCTCACGAACAACGAGATCTACGATCACAAATTTATCCTACGCAAGAAAGCTCGAATCCAAATTTTCTTATAGCGTCAAACACGCGCAACGTTTCTCGCAATTTTTCGAAAAGGGATCTCTGCATACGAAGCCAACTCACAGCGTAGGCCCGCATATCATCTGCGTTGGCGCATGAATGCGCGGCCAATGGACAAGGACCTGCTCCTCAGGGGGATACTTTATATCCTTCGAAGGGCCGTGACACCTCTGGTCAAGTTCCTCGTACCCTCCGGAACCTCGAGACGACGCACGCACTCCGGAAAGAAACAGTGTACTACTTCGTCCTGCCGCGATACAGTTGACTTAACTCGCAGCTCCAGTTATCCCCACGCGACTAACGGCCTCGAAGAGAGCTGGAAACGCTGGAAGGATCCCTCCAGCATCCGCGGCCGGACCACGGTCACCCCTACTGATACATTATCCGCGGATAAGGCTGGACGAGGGGGCGCCTGAGAGGGGCAGGCGGGATGATGGAAAGGTCGAGAAAGTGACATTGGCGGGTACAAGCGAGATTCTCGATGATTCTGCAATTTTACTTTCCTTTATGCCTGCCCATTATTGGCCCACTCCGTGAAATTCTGGGAATCCGCTCATATGATTGTCCGTTTTCTCCGGGTTTTCTTTCGTTCGCGATATGGGCCGCGTGCGTGAATTGATGCTTCTTGCGATTCAATTATCGAACCTTGTTTTAACCCTTTGCAGACGGAATGATTAGTTTTTGGTAAGGAAATTAAATTATGGGGAGGAACGATTTAGAGATACTTTATTGATGGAAGCATAATTATACGGATGATGACAAACGGTGTCATTGGACTGGAAAGGGTTAATGGATCATTCAGAAAGTTAATCATATTAAAATTATCATATTTAATCATAAAATTAAATAATCGTACGCTAATTGTCAGAGTTTGTCGACTTGGTATCTTATGTTTTGGTTTTATACTTTGTATTGTGCGTAGTTGAGCCGATTGTACTTGGCGCAACGGTGCTCTATTTTAACGGAGTTTTGAATGGAATGTTAGGTGGAATTTCATCGATTTAAATTTAGCCAGAGATGCGGGTGCACGGTCATTGTTATTATAATTGGATTAGGACCCACCCAGCATTGAAGTCGATTTCTCGCCATCGGCTGTGGCCAGCGCATACCGCGTAGAAAGATCGAGAGGCAGTCGAAGCTTTCGCGTGAAAATCCACGTCCACGTCTGCTAAGTCATCGTAGACAAATCGAGTATTAATCGCCTATTATAGTCGAAACTTTGAGAAAATCCAACAAAGTCACGATTAGAAGAGGCGCAAAAGAAATGAGAAATTGAAGTTTCTTCGGATAACTTCATCGAAGAAATGAAGATGTTGTGCTCGGTGAGAATTCAGGATGACACGCTTATAATGTTTGATTCCTTTGGAAGACATTAACAGCATATACTTATCCCTCGTTACTTACTTTCATTCACCTTTCACTGTACGATACTGGAAACGCAAGGTTATATATATTCTTTTAATGATAATCATAAATCAACTTTTTTGCATACACGACATCGACGATCAATGTCGGCTTAATATTTGGAAAAACGACTTCTCGATCGCAAGTTTTTTTTTTCGCATATTCCCCGCGGTCACGAAAGCGAACGTTACCGGAAATGAACCTACTCGCCTTGAAAATCCAAAGGAACACGAAAGGCGTGGAAAGTCTTTCCCGGATTGTTGCACTGTAATTTCACCGCGACTCTTTCCCGTAATTCCTGCTTCCGCCGACTCATTCCTCGAAGCCGCCACCGCGGATGTATTTCAAGTTAATGTACGCATTAAATACCGAGTATTATGTAGATTCTCGATAAATATACCCAGTATAAAAAGTGCAATATGAGAAATGGAATGTGGGCCAATAAAATCAATGATAAACTTGTAATACATTTAATCACTTTACTGGCGATATACTTGTGTCTTTATTTATAAAACATCATGCTTTATTTATAAAACCTCACGCTAGTCATTAAAGTGAAATATTTTCTATAATGTATAATAAGCAAGGGCCATTTTCCTTTATTAACGTAATAATATATCCTGTGTGTACATATAATTTCCTTTACTTCGAATCACATCAAGCTTAACCATAATCCAGGGCCAAATATGAGCGTCGATGTATATACCAAATTATATCAAGATTTAAAAAAAAAAGAGGGCAAGCATAGATGATCAGCGAACAATCGTGATTTAATAGAAACCTGTAAATAATCAATCATGCTGTTCATAGCCGAATACTGAAGTTTAATTCACTCTACAACAAGGAAAATCGTAAGGTAAAGGGTTAACGGCATAAGAACGGAAGAGCTAGACGGCTGGAAGCGCATCGCGAGTTGCACGATCGTGCAACTCCCTTCTCTGAAATTAGGTGTTGGTCGATAACGCAGATCGAAGGACGAACGCTGCAGGTCGCTGCACAATCGATAATCCGAAATTTCGCGCGATAGAAGGACAAAGGGGGTTCGTGGAATCGGACGGAGTGTGGAGTCACCGCTGTGGTTAAATCGATCGACTCGATTGGACGGATAAAGTCGTTAACCGAACGCACCTGGATCGCGGCTGGCCGACGATCGGCCCTGGCTTCGTTTTTGAAAGTGAAATGTGCAAATAGGTATCGCGCTATGCGGCCGTACGGAGTTAGAATCGCGAGGGTACTGCGGGCTTTTTAGCGATGCCCGTTGCAACCGAGTCGTGACCGACACTCTCGCGCGCCGTTTTATAAATATGCTGGGAAAGCATAGGTAAGGATAACCCACGATCTCCGCCTAGTTCTACCTCCGCCGTTTCGTATACGCGAGGCGGTACCTTTTCGTTCGAAAAGGAGAGGGAGAGGAAAAGAAAAATAAAAAGAGAGAGAGAGAGAAAGAGAGACAGCAAAAATGCATTCTCGCAATGCCAATAAACCCAACCACGTAACTCCACAATAATGGTCCTTTTACGTTTTGCGATGTCGAGTGAACATAATGAAGAGTAAAATGCCACCGTTCCGAAGGAAAAAGTCCGGAAAGTCTTTCCCCGTTAAAGTTTGCACCTTGGATGCAGAGCTTGAATTTAACTTGGAGGTTAGTCACCCGTATCTGTCATCTGTAAGTGATCGAGCTACTGTGATATATGTTGGTGTTCGCAGTGGAGATCAACGGGCAGAGATCTCTTCGATTTGGTATGCCGCACTATCGGCCTCAGGGAAACGTGGTATTTTGGGCTCCAGTATGAGGACACAAAGGGCTTTATATCGTGGTTGAAATTAGACAAGAAAGGTGAGCCCGCTTGATTCCATCGGAGGATTATCAATAATGATAGTGCGTTGTTGTTTCAATCGCAGTGCAAGATCAGTGCATATCTCAGCAAGCTACGACGTCCTTCATGTTTCTTGCAAAGTTTTATCCCGAAGATGTTGCTGAGGAACTAGTGCAGGAAGTAACGCAGCACTTATTTTTCCTTCAAGTCAAACAGGCTATACTTTCCATGGACATCTATTGTCCTCCAGAGGCTTCCGTATTATTGGCTTCTTACGCGGTTCAAGCAAAAGTATGTTCAATTATGGTTCTGTTTAATGGATGATAGAACATGATTTGTTTTAACTTTTGGATAATTTAATATCCTATATGTTCACGTTTTAATTACCAGTACGGAGATTATGATGAGGTTTCGTACCGGCCAGGAATGTTGGCTAGTGAAGATCTGCTTCCACAAAGGGTTATAGATCAATATCAAATGACTCCTGAAATGTGGGAAGATCGAATTAAGATATGGTACGCCGATCATCGTGGAATGTCTCGAGACGAAGCCGAGATGGAATATCTTAAAATTGCTCAAGATCTCGATATGTATGGTGTAAATTACTTTCCTATCAGCGTAAGTATATTTTCATAACATCGCTAGAAATTACGTTGCTTGTAAACACGTTTGGGATTAATCTCCCTTTTTGTAATACACGATTGAATTATAGAATAAGAAGGAAACGGACCTCTGGCTTGGGGTTACCGCATTGGGGTTAAACATTTACGAGAAGGAAAACAAGCTGGCACCTAAAACTACGTTTACGTGGTCAGAGATACGGCACATTAGCTTTGATGACAAGAAGTTTGTAATAAAGCCGGTGGAGAAAACTTCCCCGAACTTCGTGTTCTTCTCGCAGAAAGTTCGCATGAATAAACTGGTAAAAAAACAGTCAGATGTTGGCAGCTGGGTGAAGGGCTTGATAGCTTTAGGGTTGGACGAACATAACAGTGACAAAGCTGCTCACGTATTATTTGTTAAGATCCTGGACCTGTGTATCGGCAACCATGATCTCTTTATGAGGCGACGCAAACCTGATTCCATGGAGGTACAACAGATGAAAGCGCAAGCGAAAGAAGAGAAATCAAGGTACGTTTATTTACATATATATCATTCTTGAGTGCAGTTTGAGGCATGAATGTTGAGTGATGTATGAAACATAGTACCAGAGTACAAAATAAATATTTATATATCTTCCTGCAGATAGAAGCAAATGTTTTGGTTTTACAGGGCTAATCTACAGTACTTTATTTTTTATCTTCTTTCCTATCTGTGTTATATCAGGATTAAGAATGAAGTTTTTAAACTTGCATGTGCTTCTGCAACTGCTTTAAATCTTTTATTTATTTTTATATTATTATTATTGGTTTCATGATAATATTATTTCACAATAACTATATTTTCCTGTAAACCTCGACTATCCTTTGAATGAAATATTAAATGTTTTCATTTTGAACAGTGACTAATGATTGTAAAACTACAAGTGTTCTTTCAGTGGCAAATGCATTATGATTGATATTCCCTTAATTCTGTCCTTAACATATATGTGCGTATCTTCTCTTAAAAATTTATAGGAGCACAGGTCTGATTATGACCAAATATGTACAACAAGGTTAGTACAACTGTTTAACTAATTCCTAGAAACGTTTAAATCTAAAACCACTAAACAATCTTAGTTATGTATATTAAGTAATGTATATGGGCACAAATATAAGTTTATCAATTAATCTGCGTTTTCTCATCATATTGTATAAGTAATTTTATTTTATTAGGAGGCAAATTGAAAGAAACAAACTGGCACGAGAAAAGCAATTGAGAGAAGCAGCGGAGAGAGAAAAAGCTGCAATGGAGCAACGTCTTCTGCAATACCAAGAAGAGATTCGATTGGCAAATGAAGCGCTCGTAAGTATTTTGTTAACAAGTCTTAAGCAAAAAGGTGTAAGATTACGTTTCGAAGTCTCGCAAAATTCATTAATTTCTAATGCATCACAAAATTGTGCAGAGGAGATCTGAAGAGACAGCAGATCTTCTGGCCGAAAAAAGTCGCGTAGCAGAAGAGGAAGCAATGCTTCTGAGTCAAAAGGCTTCCGAGGCTGAACAAGAAATTACACGTATACGATTAAATAACATGAAGACTGAGGAAGAAAAGGTCCATTTGGAACGAAAAACCCGCGAAGCTGAATTACTCACTGAAAGACTGGTACAAGAGTCAGAGCGACGGGCTGCAGAGGCAGAGAAATTGAAGGACGAATTGCTACGTGCGCGTATTGCAGAAAAGGAAGCGAAGGAGAAACTACTAGAGTTCCTTAGCAGAAATGCATATACCGCTACTATAGCTGTGAGTGTTTGCATTTATTATAATACTGTTACTAAATTCCTAATTCGATATTAACGCATTGCATGCTGCCACGTTGTTGAACTTACCGAGGAACACAAGACTTTTGGGAGTTTCCCGGAAGGCCACACTGTTAAATAACCGCATCACGTATACCGTTGCGCTTTTATCACATTTCTCTAATGTTTTACTTAATTCTTTTACTCACCGCAGCCTGTGCCAAATCTGTTTCCTTCCACGCAAGTACTTCCGTCAGACTTGCAAGCGGATCTTCAAACATTGCAGTTGGATGCCGAGCCACTACCCACCGATTTGACATCCTACGATCTGATAGCCGATGGCGATGTCGACCAGCTCTCGTTAGAAATCGAAAAGGAGAGGGTGGACTATTGGGAAAAGAGCAAGCACTTGCAAGAACAGTTAAGAGAATTGCGGTCTGAGATTGAAGTTATGAAGGTCGGTGAAAAGCAGTGCGAATTGGATCAGCTACACGAAGAGCAAGTGAGACTGGGTGAGAACAAGTATAGTACATTGAAAAAAGTGAAATCTGGATCTACTAAAGCTAGAGTCGCCTTCTTTGAAGAGTTATAGTTTGCGTATTCATATGACGTTAAAATGTTGGCATATTGTGGACGCAGCAGGACAACAAATAATATTCTATTGGATATGACAGATAAGAAATTTATAAATGATGTAGACACGTACGTATGTATACGTTATAGAATACTGAAACGTACGCTTTATCGTTACACAAATATGTACATTCTGCTCTGTTATGACGCATAGATAACATTTAAATTTGCATGCTAACTCAGAAAATGTGTGATTATTAATGTAATTCTTTGACATTGACTCGACCCAAATATTCAAAAACAGATTAAGATAAAAATGAGTTTATGATCCCATGTAAATTTTATGTTTCCATTTGATTTTACATGTTGAATAGAATTTGTTCTTCAGGTAGATCCGTTAAGAGAAATTACATTCTACTACATGCTGCATGTATGTACATGGGTATTATTGTGTATGCAAATGCTCCTTGAAGATCAAAACGTAGGCTTAGTTGATGTATCTATATGGATGCCGTATATAGTAGTGCTCATCCGATTTGCACCCTAATAATCTAAGTGTATAGAAAAAACATAAAGGCTGCAGCTTAGTCAAACAATGTTATATGAAACAATCGTGCAGCACGTGTACTCTTATTTTTCTCAGTTCCTCTAATTAAAAAACCAACACAGCTGTTTAAGTTTTTCATTACCGAATATGAAAATAGTGGAAACAAAAAAATAGTTATTGTTTCTCTCTTTATGACTCGCAAACCATTATTGCTGTATATTTTAAAAGGTGCAAAATATTAAAATTTTACACGCAAAATATGATCTTTACACGCGTACTGATATCGAATTTATGAAACATAAAAAGTGTTTCTTCAAAAACATTGTGTGACTATCAAAATTGTAGCTTAAACTCCTTATATCTTTGTCTGTGATTTGTACGATATATACGTAATATCGCTCTACAGAATTATCAAATACTAATCAGAAATAGCTTCAGCCAAGATCAGTATTTTTTATGATATAGGAAGACGTACCTGCAAGTGTTATTTTGGATTATCCTATTTAATTAACTTAAATTGCAAAACAAAGGCTACAAATTCATCTTTTTAATCCAAATTAATATTTAATTAACAGATATTGTAGAATGTTAATCATTTTTATCATTAGCAATCCAGAACTCTAACATCAATCACGATCCTAATATGCATAAACGTGTTTATCTTTTAAATATTGAAAGAAACCCCTGAGTGAGCATTTGACCATCTAGAATTATATGTACATTCAAACAACCGCATACTGTTTCTTTTATTTAAGTTTTGCAGTAATATATACCTATACTATACATAAAAAAATGAAATAGTATCAAAGGAACTTCAAGCATGATTTTAGATATTACAAATCTTAACCAACAATATTCTAAGAACATATCTAACACTTCATATTCTTTTCCTCCACAAAAATTTTGAAAACTAATGAAGTTTATGCAATATGATTTTGAATGGTAATTAAGCATATCGATCCTCTGTTAATAGTGTGCTAATGTAAAGGGAAGGTATTGAGCACAGACATAGTAGCTTGTATTCTTAAGATTTTTTGCCATATACAAATCTTGGGAAGATTATATAATATGAATGTTAAATATTTTTATAGTATCTTAGATTAACAATCGAGTTGATTCTATGTGAAAGACTGATGTAAGTCTTATGAAATAATATTGGGGCCCAAATTGCTTTATTTAGATAATGAAACATGATTAGCTTTTCGAAAAATTCCTAATTAGATAATACCTGTAGGAAGGATAAGCAGTAGTTGTGATATCCCTAATATAAAATTATAATTAGACAACAGCCAAGCCTATACACTGAACTAATTATGAGAACTGCAATATATAACTATGAAAAAATATATATAACATCTATATTTTTTTATAAATTTCTCTATTATACAGAATAAACATATTGTGTGAAATGAAAGGGATTTCTTTAAGTATTCCATATAATTCACAATTATATGCCTCCATTAGTGTGTAATAGAAGTCATTTGTTACAATTAATTGATTTGGTATATAGATATTTGCAAATATTGTGTTAGACGTACATTGTTATTGTTAAATAGAAGATAATCCAACCTATGCCGTATTTGAGTGGAATAAACATAAATCCCCTCATCCGAAGACTATTAAATATTTTATTCAGGAAAACGCTTTGATTGCATGATAACAAAGAAACAAAAATAAATTCATAGTAGATACCTTATCCACTTTGTATAAATTACTCTATGTACAAACGTATCAAATCATCTTCCTTGGCTGGGTAGTGCGTTACTGGACATTTTTTATGTGTACGCACCATGGGCAAAATACATTGGTAACAAAAAACATACCTATGGATATATCACTGGTTAAGTATTTCATGAACTTTTCCATTAAAACTCCATAATACTATTTTTTTTCTATACATACCCTGACACAGAAAGTAGTGTATGTATATGTTGCTTTTTACAGCAAATAGGACATATCCCTTTATATTGCTTTGCTATCTCTGGAATCTGAAAATGCAAAACATTTTCACGTTAACCATAGCATGCACATTCGATCTCAATACATTGCATACAATTTATCTTTGCTATGAACTTTGCCCTTACCTTTGGTGGTGGTGGAACTGGAAGCGACATTATATTTGTGTTGTAATTTTCCTCGTTCCACCATGATAAAAACTGAAGAAAAAATGCTCCAAGTTCGAGTGATCTAGTGACCATCCTCTGCAATATATCTACACTATCACTCAGGCCAAAAGAATTATTTTTTATTTTTCTCAGCAATTCAGAAACCGACACAATTGGTTCTGATTCCGAATATGTCAAACTAATGGACAGTAGCTTTAGCGTAGGCGTTGGGTATTGCGATTTGCCTGAGATGTAAAGTATATAATTAAACAGTACCAGGATTTCATAAAACATAAAACCTATTGTGTATCCTCTTATAACGCAAGCTCGATAAAGTCTCTGCCATTTCTGCAATAAAACGGAAAATGCCAATTCAACTTTAAAGCTGGATTTACATCCTGAGGTTTTTGAAAAACATTTCGGTATGTATATTATTTTACACACTTTACACAATGAAAAATAATTACCGTTTGTGGAGCATGACCCTCTAGTTCGTCAAGTTTATAGCGTTGTCTATACTCAAAGAGCGTATTTTTCAGATATGGAAATAAAACTAATAATAGCAAAGACCACCTTTCTTGGCCTTTTGATAATTTTTGCTTTACTGTCGAATTGACAAATGCTATGCGTTTCAAGCCATAAAATGTCTCGGAGAATGATGCGGCTGAAAATTATACTTTTGCTTAAACAGCTGATCTATCCCCTAAGGTTCTCTTTAATAATCCAAAAAGGTAAAGAAAATGCATAGCCACTTTATTTGCATTATCTTAAATGCATTATCACTTTATTAATGTAATCTTATAAATTAATGTAATGAAAATAGCGTCAAATATTTACAGTATTTTTTGATGTAGTATCTCTGTAATATTACATTAAAGATCAGATAAGCTTCGTTCGACCATCGGAGAAGATTCTCATACCTTTCAGGATTGCATGACACAAGAAACTAGAATTGTTCATAATTAGCACATATACATATTGCGCATATGTCTTATGTAGTTAAATGCTGGAAGAAAAACTTTAAATCTTCTTTAATGATTATTTTAATATAACTATATACTAATAGTACTAAAGGATGTATTAAAATATTCATATTTCCATTTTTCCTTTCCAATACATTCTTAAGTGAATGACGATCGCAGAAAAATTAACCTACCGTTAAAACTTTCTTAAATGCCGGTTCAAGAGTCGCTGCGAGCGATTCTTGAGCGAGAATTTCGAAAATAGAGGGTTTCGTGAAAGCTGTTCCAGTCAAATGTGCTCCCTTCGCTGCCATGCTCACGGAAGGGATGGAAATTAATTGTTTTCTTTACTTTAACCTCCACCATACATTCGATTTCCACGATTGCAAATATGATGCATTTGCATATGTGTCGTAAATACGGCCTATGACCCCTGCAATTTTTCTTAACCCTACAACCTGAAGTAATGGAAGGACCTGGTCCAATTTAAGGATGCAATGCGTATATAGCCATAATCATACCCTAAAACGCGATAAACACTACGCTACTTTCGATTATTACATCGAAAACATTACATCTGGCGCTGTAGAAACGCCATATCGTGCTTATCGTATTTTTCGTAATTATCATAGTGCGATTTACATAACAATAATTCGGAATATTTAATTTCCATGCTCCGACCACACGTGATTGAGTTCATATAATGCATTCTCATACTATTCTACTCATGCAGTTATAGTCGAAATGTTAATAGGAAATCGTCCTGTACACCTCTGATGAACCGCATTCAACAAGTGTTAATGCATCTTTAATAGAGTCTTTTTTTATTGTAATTATCCAATCTCCTTTTTCCATTTTTGTTATAATACCGTGCGTGCTTTCTGCGAACGCGATTGGACACATTCGTAATGGCCCACGCGCGCGGTACATTGTCCCGCATTAATTTATTTTCGAACCCCCCAATTCGGATCCCAAATGACATATCCTATCATTAATGTCACAAAAAGATATTCCAAAAGGGATTGAGAGTACAAACAATAGATCGAAAGTAACCGATAATATTGTCCGTGAGGGAGCCGCTTAATGCCAAACACGTCATCTGCTTTGGCCAAATGGAACCACTGTAACCTTTACAGCATCCTATAGTACGTGGACGCCTACCTAACCTTACAGCCTATACTTTTTTTTCCGCAAATCCGAGATCGAGTATCAGGCATTTGAAAATATCCCGCTGCCCCTTGGCAAAAGTCATCAGACAAAATGCTGATTTGCGCTACCAGGGGAACGTGGAATGACGGCTCGGACGTCGTGGCTGCGGACTGAGCCTGGCACAATATGTATTGCCCATGAAAACCCCTGGTAAATTCATTGATACACGTTGCTGAAGTCGACGGACGTTTTCTCGTATACCCGTGGACATTGCGGTAAACGGAGGAGCATGTCAGGCAAGGGGAAACAAAGCTCCAAGAAGGCGGTTGTTAAAGTACGTGAGAGCGGAAAGACCGCGCAGTCTTCGCTGCTCAATTCTGACACCAGCTCTGAAAGTACGGAGACAACGATGTCGCTGCCCGTTTTGAAGACTGTCGACAACAGTCGACATCTTCCCAGGTATACTAGTATACTACAGCGTACTGTCGAGGAAGGTATAGGCATGGAGGACTTGGATACCCTGCAATTAGAGCTGGAAACCCTTTTGTCGTCGGTAGTCGTTAGGCACAGAATGCTTCAAGACGAGATTGCCAGTTTGTCGTCTGCGGAGGAGCGCAGAGATAAAAGGTCCAAGAGCGGAAAGGGTCTATCTCTCCTGGACAAAAAAGTACGGGAGGAGAAATTTAAGCCAAAGGAGATTAACACTAAAAGTCAATCACCTCTGCCTGCGAAGCTCTTTAAACAAAAAGCAGTAGGTAGTTCAAACAATCAAGTTGTACCAAATGTACATGAAATAGTAAGAATCGAGGGGTCAAAGTCAGACGCGCCAAAGTTGCTCTTACCGAAGAATGATACACCTAATAAATTTTGGGCATCCGTGGACCCTTACTGTACCGATATTATGCCGGATGACATTAAACTGTTGGAGGAATTGGTTGCCACACATGGTGATATTAGCGAATTTAAAAAAATACCACCATTAGGACGGCATTATAGTTTAATGTGGGCGCACAATGATCTCTTGCAAGAAGAAGATGCCGCTAATCCAAATAGAGAAAAGAAGAAAAATCGTACTGATATGTCTCTGCTAGTACCTAAAAATGATAAGAAAGTAAATGGCATCGCCGGACCTCTTACACAGAGATTAGTTTCTGCATTACTCGAAGAGAATGTTTATGTAGCCAATAATAATGCGGATAATAAGCTATTCAGGGACGGAGATCCACCTGTGCTGAGGGATCTGACTATTCAAAATTCCATAAACCTAGAGCTAAGGATGCACAAAGAGCTGGTAGAGCAGGGAATCTTGGAACCCGATGCACAGAAAAAAAATCAGGAAGACGACGAGATCCTGTTGGAGATCAAGAGGTGCCAGCAGGAGCTAACAGCCCTATCCAATCACAATGTCACCCAACTGAAAAGGCTATTGAATTTGGCGCAAGAGGAGAGTAAACGGCAGGCCCTGAAAAGAAGGATCAGTGCGGCGGATAATGAAGTGATAGAACACTATAAAAAACTCATTCTCTCTAAGCAGAGGAAGATACCATTAACGAAAAAGGAACAAGAGAAAGCATGGGCGTGCCTCAGGGAGAGGGAGAATCTCTTGGATCAGTTAAACATGCTACCTGCCAATAATGTAGGAGAGCCTATAGGCTTTGGTACTGGAACGGTTTAATTTATAAGATTTTTTTTTATACACCGTACAGTACAATAGTAAAGTCGCCGGCATAATTTAGTAATTTCTCTCCTAGTAGCGAATTGTTTCACTTAACTACCGACGCACGTACTAGCAGCTTTCTAAGTTATTGAGCCCTGAGTGTAAAAAAAATCTAAGGAGATCCTTACATGAATTACTTGCACATTGTGATAAATATCAACCGAGTTTAGGATCATAATTATATGTACCAAAGTTAATGAAAAGGGCTAGACATATTTTCCTACAGTCCACTTTCCGATTAAAGTAAGCTAGTGTATGTAATTCATTCGCGAATGTCATTCAGTATTCCACCTCGAATTTGGATATTTTACGTACGTTAAACTTTAGAATAAATCGGAATATTTGAGCCCATATATTTTAAAACTGTCCATACTCTGACCTCGAACCAGTATTTAAGAAATTTTTATATTTAATATGATTAATTGCCTTTTTTGTATGTCTCTCTCTCTCTTATATTTCACGTACATAACCTTGGCACATAACGTACTAAAATTGAATAGTTACTAATAATTCTAGCAGTTACTTCCTTCACTCGCGCGATACGATATATTTCCTGCTTTCCAACGGATAATGTCGACTTTATGTAAAGAAGTTGATAAAGTTAACAAGAGGCTGTATAACATTGCATGAATATGAATAAGATGATACGAAAAATCTATTCATTGTCCTGCAAACTTTATCCAATCCTTTACATAATTGCTATAAGGATATATAATAATAAGATTCATTATTGGACATTATACGTGTAAATTTTTAAATAGCGCTAGCACTAGGTACTAAAAATCGACTATATATTCATATTTAATGCTATTAATATGCAGAACAAAAAAAAATTCTCATCCAACGAAACTAAAAGTCAAGTGATTACGCTGTTTTATTTAAAATGACAGCGATCTTTTGATATTAATTGATGTCAGAAATTGGTCTGACACCTGTAATAGTTTTCTTATTTAGCAGCTCAAAGTGTTTAAGGGTTGAATTTCGTTCAGTCTATACATAAGTTTTCCAAAGGTCAAAATTTTTTAGTATACGATTTCCAATCATTATGCAGAAGTGCTATTAACTATCAATGTTGAATGCATGATATTATATTACAAGTACAATTACCTATTATGGAATACAGATACAATTTTGTCAAAGTTTGACATTAAAAGAATTTAAAGTGAATAAAACATTAAAAAGAAAAAGAAATAAAAGGACAACTAATAAAATATAATTAAATATGGCCTACACCTGTAATTATTCAGATTACAAATAAATATATAATTTATATAACATATGCAGCTACTTATTTAGGACCATATCTAATACTAGGATTACCAGAGCTCATTTCTTAAATGCATTGTAAATACTCTATGTGGTTAAATTCAATTAGATACTGGACATTGGTTTGTTTCGAAATAGAGACATTGAGATACAATGAAAATATGTTGGCCCGGGTATAAAATTGTCAATGTTTCTTTTTGTAGTAAAAGTCAGTCACACCCAGTTAATATATTTGAAATCTCATCATGACCAACCTGTGTGATGTAGACAGAAGAAGAGGAAATCTCGTGTAATTACGTATAACATTAATAATGATTTCACGACAAAATTGTTTATTCGATATCACTGTACAGTTTTTTCGTCAAGAGTTACCTCAACACGTGCGCACGCGACGGCACAACAATGATGAATTATCCGGGTAACAAAAATGTTCAAAATGTACTACTTGCATCGATATTAACGTGGTGAATACGTACGTGCATATATGGGTATGCAGTTGAGACTGTCGCTTTAATAAACTTTCAATAATGTCTTATTCGTTCGTTACACTGAAATTCATTACTTCATAACAATGTGAGTTACGCTACATGAGACAGTAGGCCATGAAATAATTACAAACAAGCCAATGGCAAGAGGGGGTCGGACGGTTCGATCGATGATCCAATATGTACAGCCACAATTCTGTTCATTGTCGTCCCGCCGCGCCCCATCGCACCGAGTATAAGAGCTTCTCTAATGATTTCATGGCATCCCGCGCACCAGAGACAGCCGCCGCCTTTCCATAGAGCCAGAAGACGCTGCCTTGGCAGTGACGCACTAAAACTATCAGCAATTTCTTATGCACGTTTTGTGACTTAGAACGCAAACAGGAGCAGGAAAGCCATCATAAGACAGAAAAGACCCATGGCCTCGGACAAGGCAAAACCCAGGATGGCATACGAGAACAGTTGCTGTTTAAGGGATGGGTTCCTGGCATAGCCGATAATTAAGGAACCGAACACAGATCCAATACCGGCACCTGAAATGACAAAATGCAAACCTTAATACGATATTCTGTTTCATCTTCAATGAATCCTTGCTTGTTGTTACTTATAGTCAATACGTGATTGGTTAATAATGTATGTAATTGAGGATGGTGATTAACGAATGGTAACAATCACCCGCGAAAAATACTTCGTCTACAGCGTACTATATTTGTATCGTACTACTTCATTGGCATTGGGGAGTTCTTTCCAGGAACATGGGATTAAAAGGCAAACAGTATGAGGAATGCTATCATCATGCAAAAGAGGCCCATGGCTTCTGAGAGGGCAAAACCAAGGATGGCATAGGAAAAGACTTGCTGCTTCAGGGAAGGATTTCGGGAATAACCTATGATGAGGGATCCAAATATCAAACCCACACCAATACCTAAAACATAAGTGCTTTTTCACCTTCTTCAGTGAATACATAGTTTCATTCATATTTTTATATGTTCTAACAAAAATGGTATATAATTTGTATATGTTAATGTCAAGAAACATAGTGTAATAATTAATTTCAGTATCTGATGCATTACATACCAGAGCCTGCAACACCGACAGTGGCTGCACCAGCACCAATGAATTTCGCAGCAGAGTCAATGTCACGGCTGATTGTGGACGTTTGGAAATTACGCACAATCGGCGACTGCGCAAAAAATTTTATACGCTGAGTATGACTGCTCTGGGATAATAAACAAAGGCTCAAAAGATACATGTACCTAATCTTGAATGACTTGGAACATAAGTGTTTTTAATCTCGTAAATAACTTTCATTACAATCTTCTATCAGCAATACACATAGTTTAAAAAAGAAAAAAAGAACTTCGACCAAATGCCTTTACTAAACCCAAATAGACAAGAAACATTCGTAAATGACAGGCAACATGGCAAACGCCTTATGTAACCCCTATTATTATACAATTAGTAGATATTAAAGGAAACAAATTACTAAATTATTAGTTGCTCTGCTTTTATTTTAATGCTCTCTATTCCTAAAAACCAGTGGTGCACGAATAATTTGATATATAATTACTTGTTTCATCTATCTTATAACCTTCATATAAAAAAATGTTTACAAATGGCAGAATTAGAAAAATCTGTTAATAATATACATATTTGTACATTACACATGCTACACTAATAACAACATAATCAGAATAAAAGGACATAGTTCAACACTTAAATAACATATAGTGTATCAATAAAATCGTATTCAAAAAAAGTATGGCATATATTTTTAAGGATTTTAATCCGCTTTCAATCCAAAGCATGTTCTCTATAAGACACTTTTAAGTGCATACGAAAGGAATTTCAAAATTGATATGGATCATGCCCGACACCCATGCACGTCGGAGACCACAGTACATTATTGATTTTCATTACCAAACCTCTTGTATTTTGCAAAACAATCGTGTTATATCAAGGACAAATGCTTATGTAACCTTGAGTACTAACAGGTTATGCAATGTATAAAAACTAAGAAATACTCACAATGCCGACTGGGCTTTGAATTTGGTTCTGCTGTAAGGATTGGCTTTGGCTAATCACGGCGCTGCTCAACGTCCGGATATAGTTATTGGATCCAGAAACCAGCTGGTGGAGAAGAGCGAACGCGTGAAAAAAAAAAAAAGTAAAAATATGCCGCATTATATAATAATGAGCGGATTACGGAAAAGGTGGAAAGTCCGTGTAAAATGTACTCACGATCGACCTAGCAACGGGGGCAATGAATTTCGTGCAGGCGTACATGGTGACGTTTGCTGTGCGGTCTCTACACAAGTACCTGGAAGAAAGGCACACGCTATTCAGCGATTCTCTCTTTTAGTGAACGACGTACGAGCGAGCGCGTGCGAGTCCGACGGACGATAGCGGATCACTGGTCTTCGAAGGGCCGACCGTACGCGCAGGATTACGTAACGTCAGAATCGGAAACGGACAAAAGCTTCCCCTGATATGGGTCGATATTGTCGATGAAAAATCAAACGGACACGAACGTTTCGTAAAAATGCATTAAAAGGAGGAAAGTCCAAGACGTACACGCCGATCGGCTATCGGCCAGGCACAAGAAAATGGCTGACTTCTCGTGGTGTTCTGCTAGCCGACACAACTGAGATTTACCGAATACCCGAGATTCTCCTAATGTCCGCTATCGGTTCCTTTCACCACGATATTCCAATTTCCTACGTTTCAGCGCTATTATCGTACCGTTCTGACAAGTTTTATGTTATATTACTCGCGTACTACGTAGCAGGCGGTCGGACTTACCAAAGAACAGTGTCGGAGAGGCGGCAAGAAGACCCAGCCTTTGGAATGTTGAATCGGTGAGTGGCCCACGAACGAAGCGGACAGCAAGCAACCTATCCCGACCGAAGCCTCGAACGGAACGGACCGACTTCCGTACAATGACCTATTCTCCGCTTGCAACGCCTCGGACTTCGTTTATCGACCAACCGAATTTAGCCGAGTAGATTTTTCCTCCGCAATATCTAGTCAACGTCACTACCAAATCACAGTTACGAGGAAATATTCGTCGATTACAAACTTATTCTCGGGTTAGAAATTTCCTGATACGATTTTTATAATTTTTTATCTTATTTTTGGGACGAACTACATTTTTTGCTTATCGACTAAATAGGAAGTCAGGGAAATTAATTGCTCAACTTGACTTGCTCTGGATGCTAGTTGCGTTTCACTATGAATACTTCGCGGATAATATAGTTCGAACGTGGTATGAGTAGTGTTACATGCATCTTCGAAACTTTATACATATAGGTTTAAGATATACGTTTTCATTTCCTCCGTTTAAACTTAATTGATCCATCGTTCGGTAGAATATGGTATTTGTGTACAAGGGCAACCGGAATACGAACGTATTTCATTAACAAAACTCGAATATATTTGTTATTAGGGTAATATAGGTTATCAGGATAATTAAAGTCATAAAGAATCGAACGATATTGAATAAAATTTTTTAGTCAATTTCTGTATGTACAATTTTCTATGAAAAAACGCATCGCATACATGTCATTCCATACTACTAGGTTTGTGTTGAAGTAAATGAATGTCATTGTTCAATATACGATTAGCATTGTAAGCTTGGAAGAAACGTTTCCCGTGTTCAAAAGTGGCAATCATAATTGCACAGGCAGGTGCTACCTTTACCAAACGTGGAGTTAATCCAGTGAATAATCCTTTTATCCCACTTTGATTGTAAATTCTATTTATTATAGTCCAAGTCCCGCTGCTATGTCCATGTGTGCCTAAATGGAGAAAAATGTATTAAAAAAAAAACTCTCATTTATTCCATCTGAAGTAAATAATAAGTACCAGAGTAAATGCCTTTTTCGCCCATTTCGATCTGCCTATGCGTTTTTACCACGTCGAAAGGAATAGTTACAAAGGCTGCTATCTGTGAAATGAATACAAAATGTTTAAACATGTTTCGGACTCCCTTGCAGTGCTTAATTATTTTTTGTAACAATGATAAGCAGAGACATAATAAATGTAATAAAAAAACTTACAGATCCCGCCATAGCACCCGCCGCAAGATTAAAAGTAAATGTTTGTGGTACATTACGAAAAATTTTTTTTATAGTTTCATAATTCAACCAATAAATTGCACTAAAAGGTACATCACGTAGCAATGTTGAACTAAGACCCATCCATAAACCAGAAATACCACTGTATTGTATTACTGTTCTCAATGCTTGTTTAAGTTCTATAAATATCAAGTATACAATAATGAAGAGTCATTAGTAATATATTCTCATTAATATATAGCAAAGTAAAATTTTAATCCAAAATTACCTGCATAACTCAATTGCTGGGACTGCATTTTTGTTCGGATCAATTCTACAGGGCTCACCAAAGTCGCAGCCCACACACGAGCTGTTGCTCCAGCTAACATTGGAATCCAGTATGGCTGTTCCCTATTGATATTTTCATTTCGATAGTTTTTATTGTAGGTATCCTATGAAAACGATTAATAGTGCCACATGACATGATTTCACAAGTTTATCTTTATAAATGTGATATTTATTTGAAAAAGAGAAAAATGATATGTACTTTAAGATACAGCCTTAACTGTTCATAGGAAACAAAGTACACAATGGTAGCTGGTACAGCCAAAACAAGAGTAGGACTTAAGCCACTCCATAAAGAGAATATCCCTTCTCTTTTTCCTATTTTGACTAGAGCATCCTGCAAATTACATGTATAATAATATAGATGAATTTTCATCACTGAGGTATTGAGCAATTACGTAAAGTAAGATTTTTTAAGCAATATCACTCATTGTAAAATTTGTTGCCCTTAATAATTAAATTTTATAAAATTACCACTGTGCCTGTGAATTTTCCATTTTCTCTCATCCATGCAGGTACCTTGCCATTTGGACAGACACATAAATGATCCATCAAACCATTGCAATAAAAAAAACATTTATTGGACAACATTGCTTTTTGTTGTGCCTGTAATCTTATCTTTACTACATCTAAGGGAGTGACTGAAATATTATGAAATCATGTGATAGTTTTGGTCAACTAAAAGTAATATACAACAGAAAGTACTATATCATAATTTGACCATATACATGCAATATATTTGCCTCTTGAAAAATATAACATTGAACACTGTTAAAGTCTTACCAAAGATAGATGTGATAAGAGCACCAGTACATGATGCTACAATTTGCTGATATGGTTTAATCCGAAATCTCGGATCATCCAAATCAATGTCCGGTGGTATACTGCTCATCTTATTCATCATGGCAATTGAATAA
The DNA here is from genome assembly GCA_038496175.1 of Ampulex compressa. Taxonomy (NCBI): domain Eukaryota; kingdom Metazoa; phylum Arthropoda; class Insecta; order Hymenoptera; family Ampulicidae; genus Ampulex; species Ampulex compressa. The sequence goes on from JBCFXI010000159.1 coordinate 149,504, forward strand.
CTTTTTGATATTTTAACATAGCACTATTAACCTTTTCCTAATAGTATTATGCACCTATTTCCTTATGAATGCTGGCCCGATTGTTACAGGTGATAAGGAGATTGGAAGCACGTGTAGCAACATATCAGACTTATTGTGACATACTGATATTCACAAACAATGCCGAAGAATTCGAAATCACTATACGCAATGTGAGGCAGCCACAGCATTTATATCGTACCCCACTGCAAGGAACAAGTTCTACGAAATGCATTTTGTCTAGTGCTCTAGCGTGATCATTTTTTTCCCTATCTTTACTATAATGGACAGGATTTTACGCACGCATTTTCTATCTTCTCGTTTTTTCTCTGAGCGGTGCCTTTATCCTGAATTTCAAAATACATTCAGTTTCGTTCAAAGGTAATGTGGATCTCGCACATAAGATAATCTGAAATACGTACGTTCGTGATCAAAGCTTTTGTTTCCGCAAAATACGTTTTACGAACGCACGTATCGGTTTTTGCACCGTAAAGCCAATAAATATAATCGATTTGTACTACGGAAAAGAAACGGAGAATCGATCGATCGACGCCCATTACTTAATCACATTAAAGAACATACACCCATGACGCCCCATTAATTTTATTCCCGATTTGTCCAACGCAAGATCCAAGGATCGACAGACGGGTCTATGTGCAAACGTGAGCCATGATCAAATCCGCGCGTGCGTGCGGCGGATACATATTGCGCATGTGTGATTTATCGGTTTGGAGGGGCGTAGAAAGGAGGCCATATTGTACAGTTAAATTGAAAGAACGAAAATAATTATATCATCCCGTAATCGCACTTGTTTCGTTTCCTATTTTTATCCTCTATCTTTGCAACAGTATTACTTGAAATTCGCGAGTACGATAGCGGTGTACGGGAGCCAATCCGGGGCTCCTGCTCTTTTGTATATAAGTACAGATCGTACTAGTGTACCTTGATCTAGGCACCGTCACTCTACTAAAGGAGTTTGTTGCTGCGGACGAGATGGGCACTCGAGATGACGAATACGATTATTTATTTAAAGGTAAATCGCATTACGTTCCACGGCATTTGGCGGATTGTTTAACGGTATCTTCGTTTTACGTTGGAGAAATTCGTGGTCGCTGAATAATGCGGTTAAATATCGGTAATTGGTATCGCCGAACGGTACGTCATATAAACTGACGTTCGTCGGGAAGATAGGAATGACGAGTAGAGTCCGTGTCGAACGTGGAAGGTGCGATGACATCAGAGGACGTTCCATGTACGACAGGCCGGATAGGAAATCGCTTCCTTTAACGTTAGATCCCAACGCATGGTATAGCGCACGGCAAATTCTGTGTTGGCAGTGTCATTCGCCGTTTCTGGCGAGGTATATAGATCAAGTATTGCTTTCCCATTAGGCGCGCCTACGTTACAATATATACGAAATTATTGCAGTTTATGGATTACGTGTGTATTTATTTAGAGGCATCCACGTATACAGGATCTGTCTTTATGTGTGGGCTGCACTTAGCGCGTATGTGTGCGTCGGTACGTGTGAAATTCCCTCCGACCTTATTATTCTTGACCACCTGTATTCCGCGAAATGTCGCAAAAATAACAAAGGGAAATTTCGTCTCTGTGATCTGCCCAGAGATTGGATTAATGATTATCAGGATTAACGATCAAACATAAAGCACATTTCACAATATTTATGTTTCTTGAAAGAGAGCACAGAATTTTGAATGCCCTTACGAGTGTACTTATTTATTTTTCAAAGAATGCGAATTATCTGATTGAAGAACAGTGGATAATTTCTTCCAACATCATTATTTACGTTAGTTTTAGTATTGTTTTTGTTGAGTTTATTCATTTGTTAGGAATGTTAATTCTTATGCGATCGTAATACAAGGAAAAATTATAACATGTGGTAGATAGGAGTAACAAACGATTAAAAAGCAGTGCAATAGTTTATATACAAAAGGATATTGGATTTACAAAATCACTATAAATCGTCCATCTTCCTTATTATTTCAGTTGTTCTTATCGGTGATTCCGGAGTAGGGAAAAGTAATCTCTTATCTAGATTCACAAGAAATGAATTTAACTTGGAATCAAAATCAACTATAGGGGTTGAATTTGCAACTCGCAGTATACAAGTAGATGGTAAAACTATCAAAGCCCAAATATGGGATACAGCTGGACAGGAGCGTTACCGTGCAATTACCTCTGCGTAAGTCAGGTTTATTTTGCACATGAGTTATGCTTTTGTTTTTAACGCTATGGTTTAAAGGAGAAAAAAAATATTTAAATGTACGAAGTGCCCTCACAAAGCATACTTTAAAGCTTGTCATATCGATGTTTACTTGTTCTTTTCTAAGTCATGCATTGTATCGAAATATATTAATTGAAATCTAAATGAAAATGAATAGATACTACCGTGGTGCAGTTGGGGCGCTCTTGGTGTATGACATTGCGAAGCACCTAACATATGAAAATGTAGAGAGATGGTTACGGGAACTGCGGGACCATGCTGATCAAAACATTGTGATCATGTTAGTGGGTAATAAATCGGATTTAAGGCATCTGCGTGCAGTTCCGACCGATGAGGCTAAAGCTTTTGCAGAAAGAAATGGCCTCTCATTCATCGAAACGTCTGCTTTAGACTCCACCAATGTTGAGACAGCCTTTCAGAATATATTAACAGGTAAACTTGTAATCAGTAATTAATTTTTGTTTTAGAAACCAAGCAGTTAGTTATGCTTAATTCTTATCTGTTACAGAAATATACAGAATCGTATCACAGAAACAGATACGGGATCCACCAGAAGGGGATACAATCCGGCCACAGAACGTAGAACCCATTGATGTTAAGCCAACGATGAATTCTGAGGGGATGCGTAAACAATGCTGCCAGTGACTCACCTTGCTGCTTAAAATGTGTGTACACCTAAATACAGTATAAATATAACAGAAGTACACTTAAAATTATATCTAGTTTCTAAACAAGATTTAGTCTATGCTCTGGCAAAAAAATGGAAAATGGAAAAATGAAAGTTTCTGGGATTCTTTGTACGATAGTATAGTTTTAATATAAGAAAACTGGTTAGTTAACTGTAAATGCTAAGTTGATTTGTAAATTGAGTTGATTTTAACGTATATCAAAATTAAACATTATGAAATACACTTTCACTATATATTTTTTTAAACCAATAGATACTGCTGAATAAGTTCCTACTGCATGCAGATAGAAATTTGGCTGCCTGAGTATTTATCTTATTTTTACACAAGAGCCAGTATCTTACATTACCTTATGTAAATATTTAATTGATTTAGCTTAGGCAATAGAAATGGGGGGTTTAATCCATCCACTATGGAACATCCTACAATCTCAGTTTTAAGCAATGTAAACATAATTTAAGGATTGTCATCGATGTAGTGTTATTGATCTGTGTGTTTTGATAAGCAAAATAAGATTGTATTAGAATGTCAACAATAGATATCTAACTAACCTTATACGTATGAAAATGAGTTTCATGTTTTGTTAAACAGATAAATAAAACTGTAATGCTTAAAAAATAAGAGATTTCTGTATCTAAAACAAAAATAGCATAATTTGATAGGTTAAGTACTTGTTTAAATTCATGGAGATACGCTTAGGTTCCAAACCAGTGAATACGTGTACTCGAAATATATTCAGAGAAAACAAGAAAAAAAGGTATGTTGACTCCTCGTTGAATGCTTTGTGTGTGTAACTTGATCTTACTTATTTACACTTTTAAATGTTTTTATATTATGCAAGATGATAATTCAAGAATGCATAATTTTTAAAAATTACACGATATTAAGATGTTAATTGTTATTTCTGAAAATGTAATAAAGTATTGTGAGGTTTTATTTGATAAGAATTGAGTAAATGTTTTTGACATATAGGGAAAGATTTGAAATCTGCTACTTTCAGCATGAGAAATAATCATTTTTTGTTCATTACAACCTGTATCAACCCAATTGGTTGTATGTGTACTTGTATTAAATACATACAAAATTTCTTGCCTGAAATCGTGTTTGTCAAAGTTGAACCATCAAATTATATTTATTTATTCGGCTAATTATTGTAAAATTTCCTTGACATCATTGGTGGTAACATTATTGTATTATCTTCCAGAAGCAGTCTAAAGGAAGAAGAGGAGGGAAACATTTTGGCTGGTGATAGATGTAGCAGGTGCATTACAGTACGAGAGTTAAGACTATGTGCAAAAGCATGTAATCTCGTATGCTAGAGAATGTTTTAACCCTATGAACATCGGGGCATCTATCAACACACATACGAGTATACATTACACATTCATGAAACTACCCAAGTAAGAATATGCATCAAAAATACGTATGATGCGGTAAAACTGAATACACGTGCACCACTCTGTCCTCAAAATTCATCTTTACTCTCTGTCTGTCTCTCTATCTGTCACGATATGCATTATGTTACAATAAATAAATGTTGTATTACTGCTTCTTTGTAATACATATATAATTCTTCTCGACACATAGCGTGATTGTGAGTATGTGAACAATTCATAATTATATGTTACATATGAAACCTTATGATCAAATATTAAAGTGCACCACATAGAGAAAAAGAAGAAAACTGATAGAGGAAAGCTTATAATTGGATGCAATATATGATGAACACACGGCTGAATCGGTACAACATTTTCTTGTGTGCTCACTCTCTGCTTCTAAATTCGCATGATAACGCCAAACTCTATAAGCTTGAGCACTATATGCTTTGGGGATACTTTATTTTTACAAAAAAATATTGCTGTGAAAGCTATGTAAATGATAGGTACACAACAATGGTTCAAATAAAATTGTATCGTAGCCATCTTCTGGTATATAATATTGCTTTGATGTGTGTAGATGTAATATAATGCGGTATCATTGAAAGTCCTTATAATATCCTAATTAATAAATAGAGAGTGAGTAAAATGTTATAAATTTAAATATCTACATCGCAGTGCATTATGCAGAATGTTAAATCATTTTAATCTACGGTAACAAATACAGAAAACAAATTTTAATAGAGCCTTCAAAACACATGGGGCGTGCTTTCTTGAATTGATGTACAATGCATATTGTTTATTGTACTATTTCAAATAATCTGCTTTCTAACAATATCGTATAATGCATTGTTTTTGTAAAAAAAAAATTCAAAAGCAACAAAACGTGAACGTATTAATAATTGATATAGCAATCTAGTTGCTTTAATCTTGGCAACAAAGAATCTTAGTACAAGCAAAGTTAAAGTGACCATACTTTCATCCACTTATATCTGATTTATTTTAAATACTTAGGTAATAAATTACAGAGCGTAGGCAAGGCAAAACCGGATTTCTGTTATGCTAAGTAGCAATAAATTAATACAAATATAAATTAAAGGGTAATCCAAATACTATAAGATCACTTCACACTCAGTTGACTACATGTAAAAGGGATACGTCTACAACAACGCAGATTGTTATTAATCAGTGCTTTGTATTTTATTATTTTATTAATAAAACGATGTTTGCTTTTACAATGTGCACCTGTAATGAGCGAAATAAATTTATAGGTAGTTAGAATTAAATTAAGATGCACTTTTACATAACAACGGTATTGATACTTTAACAGTAGTTATTACTGCCAACTTTTCCAATGCAGATGAGAAGGAAAGGCCAATTACAGAACATACAAGGTTGGCTTTGAGGAATAATGTTACTTACCAGCAAATTATTATATGTAATAATTATCTCATAAAGTTGAAAAAACTATTATTTAGTGTATGGAATATAAGAAATAAAGATATTTCTCATTAGTAGATTATTTTTGTAAGAAAAATTTGTATGATATATAAGGGATACATGCTGGAATTTATTTCTAAGGGAAGATCATATGGAATTTCGTACATTTATTGTCCACCGACTTTGTGATCACATTCTATCGTCACAAAAATTTTTACGATTGTTTCAGATTTACAAAATATATCGCAGAATTTTTTTTGGTGTATACCCGCAATTATATATTTATTTTATATAAGCTATATACAACTAAAAAAATATTAATACTGTAGTAATTTCTTAACTTATTCTTTATGTAGCTATACAAAAAGGGTATTGTAAAAATCAATATTTATTATTTTATTATGGTTGTGTATGTTAAGAGCAGTTGATTAGCGTGAAACGCTAAACTGAATTATGACTATAAGTTATTACTTACAAGGAAAAGGAGCTACGAAGGAGTAGGTGCTGATGCTGGTTCTAGACGGACAGTATTTCTTTGGCTACCTCCATGATTTTTCTGTCTCCATTCAAGCCATCGCAATAGTTCTGGGGTTTGAGACGTGTCATTTATATCTGTACGTGCTTCAAGTTGTTGATAATATGCTTCACGAAGTAATCGAAATGTTTGTACATTTTTGTATGGTAGGTGTGTCATAGGATCGAGGTATTTTGCTGGTAACCTTTAAAATATTGCTCAAAATATGTTATCAGTGACCAATCTTTGTAACCACATTAATGGACAAAGATATGTAGTTTTTCATACCTTGTAATAGCGCATAATGATTTCATAGGAGGTCTTTGAGATTTGGGTTTTTTGAATGCATCTAAGAAAAGTTGCTCATTTTCAAAAGTAATGAACGTTCGCTCATAAAATGCTTTAGGATCGTTCAATAAGAGTTTTTTTTTCATAGAACCATTGGAGCTAGAATATGAATCAATTTCTTTTTTAAATCCATCTTTAGTTCTATGGTTACAACATGGTTGCAATCATTGTTATAACATGTACAAAAACAATGAAACCTTTCAAATACATTGGATTTTTTACCTGTCTTCTGTGCCAAGTGTGTCTGAAGTTCCATTTACATTTTTATCATCATCACCTTCAATATTAATCTTGTCATCTTCCTTGTCCAAAGTAGCATCTGAAAGATCCACGACAGGCATTGATAAGGACTGATATCTAATCATAGGTCCCACTTGGGCCTTCCTTACTGTACGTGTATTTTTCTTTTCATTTTCCAGCTTTTGATACTTTTCTAGAACATATTGAAAAATCAATTAGCTTTTGATCATGTAATAATGCAGCATTTGGCATCTGCATTACTTTCATCGTATACCTAGTGATTTCATATTCAACTGCTCAGTTTGTAACGCTTCTTCCAAGAGCTCTTCTTGCGTTGGTTTCCATGCATCGTGTCTAATCACTTTGGTTTTTCTTTTCTGATCCTCATTTCTTTCTCGCAATCGTCTTTGTGTTGCTGCTGATTTTGCAGCTGTCGATCGGCGAATGGACTTTCTTTCTGTGCAAGATAAGAATTTCATTTAGCTCATGATAATTATATTGTTCAAGGCAAATTCTGTACCTGTACTATCTGATAGGCTTCTATTTTGTTTAGGCTGTCTGATCTTCTTTTCTTTCGTGGGCAAATGAGACTGAGCTGTGGTAGGCTTAGGTTCTTTATATGCCTTCGTGACCAATCTACGTTTCTTCTTTGGACCTTCCTGCTCTGTGTCTGAAACAGGCTCGTCGTTTTCGTCTATACTAAAATCTGAATCAACTTCATCCTCTCCCTCATCTTCTTCCCTTTAATGAAATAGAAAATAAAGTTCAATGCGCAGACTGATATCATGTAACATATAAAGTTACAAAAGAGTTAAGTATTAACATGTAGTCATTATCTTGTTCCGTCTCATCAAAGCCACCGTAAGTGGTCTTATAAAAGTCATCCTCTTCCTCCTCATTCAACAGCTTAGCCATTTTATTGCCAGCATTTGCACGCCTTTCCCTTGTTAATGCCATAATGTTAATTGTTCCTTGATCACGTATTCTACCAACCCTTTAAGAATATTAACTAAGATTATTTAATCAGGCAGTTTTAAACCTGATTCATGAACACAATGATGGAATCCAGATTCTGCAAAGATAGCGTGTATAAACTTATGTGACAGACTATCGAAAAATAGTCATACTTCATTCGTACGAATATATAATTTTACATATTATGTTGATCCTGTGATATACACTTTGTATACATATGCATCATTGATCAAACGTTTGGCAACAGTTAGTTCTTATCCAATCATTCTAATCATCGATAGTTTTCTCAGGTTAAACCCCGAGGTAAAGAAAGATAGAAGATTGACTGCTACGCGCATTAAAGTGAACGATAGTCTAATAAAAAGGCGATAATAAAATATAAATAATAACAATTATATTGATAAACGGAATAGAAAAAAAGAATATTTTTTCCACTCAATGAGTTTTTATTAAATATTAACGGCAACGTAAATGGCATAAAACCTAAAGTTTTGATTGTTACTTCAAAACAGTGTACAATTACTGATCGTGCAATTTTCGGATAGGAGGTAAATCATTGCAAAATTATAGATAACGCAAAATCAATTAATATTTGTATATTTCACTATTCAACTAATATATGTGTTATAACTATTTCTAATGTTGCGATTTTTATGTGTAAACGAAAATATAATTTTACTCTGCGATTGGTCGATTCTGACCAATTGCAGCACATCCTGACTTTTGTAAGTTCTAGGTGGAGCGGTCAAGCCAAGTCAAGTATACCAAACTAGTAGTTGATTAATCCATGCAAGCTAGTGCAGCCATCACATTTCGGCTTTCTTTGCTCGTTTCGGAAGTTGCGATATGTTACTCAGAGGCAGTGTTTTTTAAAGATACTTAGAGATTTAATTTCATTGTATAACGTTAGTACTTATTGAAGATAAATTAGCCGAACAGTAGGAGTTTCGTTCGGAACGGTAAGCCCTTATTAACGTACGTAGTTATCCTGAATAATGTCGACGTCTCATGGCAAGGAAAGAGTAATGGCTGCAATGCGACATTTGAAAACGTAATTAATATGATGCGGCGCATATCGTGTGAATATTCAAAAACCAGTGTCATGAAGCTGTTGTTAAAGTAAAAAATTTTTCAATATTGGTATTCTGTATCGTTATTGCATTCATTGCTGCTCGTGGAAAACTCAAGCGCCAAAGGCTCTAAACGTGAATTTCCGAATAATACGCTAGACTCCCAAAACATAACCTCGTAGCGTTATCTCAGTCTGTAGTTTCATCAGAGACATTTTATACTGGCCTTCATATCAGGGCACGATGGAACAAGAACCCAGACGTAAAGGTCCCAGGAGTCCTAGTGCAGACTCAGATGACTCGACACATAGAAGACGATCAAGGAAATACGACAGATCTCCTTCTCCAAGACGAAGCAGATATCGAAGATCACGTTCCAGGGACAGAAGATCTCGGTCCAGTTCGAGGGATAGGAGAAGAAAGGACGCCAATCGCTCACAACAAGAATGGAAGCAGCAAGCTGCATCACAGTCGCAGACATCTACTCCAAATCCAACAAATACTGCCGGTTATGTTCCAACAGTTCATAATCAGTATCAGGTATAGCATCAAGTAATATATGGTTTAAATATATTAGAATAGGATATACATATCAATTCATAGTGATCACACAAGCACATTTATACAATAAAATCCTCAGGCACCACCTCCTCCAAACACAAGCCAGCCACCACCGCCACTACCCCTTTATAATCAAGGATACAACAATTACAACTACAACTATGGCCAAGGCTACGACTATAGCTATCAGCAACCAACAGGCTATCGGAGTGTAAGTTACCGAAAAGAAAAATCTTTTAGTTGTAATTTTTCAACAAGAAGAGAACTGTGTTCAACGTGAAAAATTTACCCGGTTAGAGTGTATATTGTTAAATGGTGCACATCTACATTGTGGCGTATGTTAGGTAGCATACAATATTTTGTATCCTAGAAGATAGGGTGATACCTAGTAATTGTGAATAGGTCTTTAATGCTTTACGCATTTGTCAAATTCCTCTTCCAACCAAACAGTACACTACCAAAGTGTTTTGCGTTTGGTAGTGCCTTTGAAATTTATGCAACGTATGTTCCTTTGTACTGCAAATATTGAAAATCTCTCAGTAAGTATAACATTCGCGTTATTTATTTTATTGGCATCGACATTGGAAACCAGTATTATTGAGCAGACGATTCATCTTCAAGAATCTTCCATGTAATATCCAAAGTCCTGATTTGAATATGGGCAAATAAAGGTAAGGGCCGTCAAGAATGCTGTTCGGGGATCTGGTATTAAAGGAGTATATTTATTTCTTTAGGATTATCCACCCCCAAATTGGCAAGGGAGTCAGGTGCCATATAACAGTCAACAACCTCCACCACCTCCAACACTCACATCGCAGCAAGAATCATCTCGACCAGTGGACAGCGCTTCTTCTGGGTTAATGACATCCTTAGCTCGACCCGAGGATGCGAAGAAAGAAGGTTTGTACTTCAGTCGACGCATTCACATCCTGATTGTATTAAACAAAAGTACAATCCATACATACTTATAGTTATATAGCAGTTCACATCTACCTTGTTTACTTAGTTGTCTTCTAATTCACCTGACAGAGAAATTTGTTATTGCTATTTCTTTATTAAATCTGTAGGGATTTTATGCTTTAATGTTATTCTTCAATCCCTTTCAATTGAAAACCTAGCAGCAATCGCAGCCGAGGCTAAACAACAGAAAGCAACCCTAGTTAAACAACGTGAAGAATATATTAAAAAATCTGCTACATTGCAACGAGAGTTGGAAATATTACGTCAGCAGTGTGATGAAATAGGCAAGGAAGGGGGACGGGAGAACAACAGGATTATAAAAGAAAACCAGAAGCTTCAGGTGAATATGCATTTTCATTTTTCACAGGATTGTTATAACTTTTAATTATATCATGTTATATTAATTATAGATTGAAATACAAAACAAAATGAAATCGATACATAACGTTATCGATATGCTAACTGGTATAATTGGGGACAAGGTTACGGTAGATGATCTTAAAAGCAAGTTTAAACTAGAGATTAATAAACGTTCAAGAAGTCCAAAGGAAGACTTTCCAAAAGGAAAGTCAGAGTCACCAGATAGATCATCAGCTTCAGATTCGGATAAAGATTCCAAAATTGAAAGAGACATAAAAGAGAGGAGATCCCCGGAAGACGCTAAGCCTATGTACAATTTTGTCCATTATGATCCAGAAATGCATTGGTGTAAAGTCTGCGATATATTCCCTAAAACGGCAAAGGAATATTTGAACCATCTACATAGCAATGAACACAAAGAAGCTTGCTTAGTGAGTATTCCTTTATAACCCCAGTATCTTATTAGCATCATTTAAATTTTAGACATTGGGATAAGTAGAAATTTATTTTGATGAATAATATTTACTAATTACTAGAACAGGATGCAGAAAATATAACCAATTATTGATTTATGTTGTGAGAGAACAAATGGATTCAGTTAAGACTATATTTATATTTCAAAATATATTTATATATGGATGATATATTACAGTAACGATCGACATGCAGGTACTTGGTACATAGTATGATTGATGTACCATATCAATATCTCTTAAAAAGTACCGAGTTTCTTGCAATTTGTATTAAGCATTATTAGTAACACCTTGTTATGTACAACAGGAACGCAAGATAGTTGATATGCCATGGCATGAGCGGAATGGGGAGGGGACGGAAAAGGAAGTACCCTATTACCCTGGACTGCCAACAAAAAGAACTCCCATTAAAGGTATGGTTAATTTCAGTGGGTAATTACTAATAGAATTACAATTCCGTAGCTTGTGCACAGACACAGTGGTGTCCGGTATGTATTGAAGAGGCCTGCAATAATTAATTGCTTAAAAATTTGCCTGCACGGACAAACATGATTTGTTCAGTTTTTCTAACTGTATTTGACATAATACCTACAAATGTATTAAACGAATTGTTTAATACAGATAGTTTTTGGAGATTGGAAATTGGATAAATCGTACATTTGAATGGAACGTTTGTAGTTTTGTTTGGGGAACTGTATCTGAAATAGTAATGTTAGGCGTATGTAGTTGTGTCATGTTGTTAGCAGCAAATTTTTTAGCAATGACAAACACCATACAGATGCACCGGATTTTAAGTGGACTCGAAGAGCGCACTTTCAGACTATTTCAGATATTGCAGCCTAATCGTGCTTAAATTATTTTATATTGCCTTCTACAAAAATATGTTATTAAATCATCACATTTAGGTTGAGTTACTGGCACGAAGAATAAAACAGTGAAGATTTTTTTCCCATTTAAAATACAGATCTATTTTAGCCTAGGTAATCGTGTGTACAGTTGTGTTTATACAAATGACATTACATTCATTGGTGTCTGACTTGTGATGCACATGTAAAGTTGTGACAAATCTTGTACGTAAATATGTGAATTAGTTGACCTTAAGTTGCGTAAGTTAACATTAATGTTTATATACATAAGTATTGAATTGTAAACATTTGTAAAGTGTACTGTAATAGCTAGCCGTAGTTGTGAAAAAATTGAAAATAACAGTAAAGCATGGAAATTATATATCACTTTTTAATGTATATATTTGATACACATTACAGTACATTATAACAACCAGAACTTTGTTATATTAATTCATGTATTATTTGTCAATGTACACCTTTGTAATGTCTAAACGGCATATTTACGATAAATAAAGCTTTCCCTCGTCTTTCCTCTTTCAGGCAACATCGCTGGATTGTTCAAGAAAATTTAATATGCTCGGCCACTTGTTGAACACCTTTTAACATTTTATTTTTGTTTTCAGTGACATGAATGTGTCGTGGCAGAACATAAGGTCATTCTTTATGAACTTACAATTGTTTACCTTCTTCAAAGCTTAAGTAATGTTAATTGTAAAATCATTTGGTTATAGGTCTTCAGTTCTTCAGTGCAGCCACAGCGTGGTACTGTAAACTATGCGATTCTTGGATCGGCGATCTCCATTGTGCGAGTCTGCACCTGAAGTCCAAGCAGCATTCTGAGAATTTCTCTGTAAGTCATTGCTGCAACATCCATCAGAACAAATTTTTCCTCAGACCTTACAACATGTTCATATTTTGGTTCAGCATTTTGTCGAGCAGAATCCCCACTGGGAAACCGACTGGATGGCGGACCGTGAAAGGGCTTTCTCGGAGGAGAAGCACAAGCAGATACAGTTGGAGCTACAGAAGCACAAGGATGACGAGCCACCTCCGAAGTCGAAGAAGTCGAAGAAGAATAAGAAGAAATCAAAGAAAGCGAAGAAACGTAGAAACAGAAGTAGCGCAAGCGACACCTCCAGCGAATCCGAGAACACGGATTCGGACTCGGATCAGGATATGTCCAAGAGCATACGGGTAGCTATGCGCAATAAAATGAAAGCCTCGACCCAGGCAATATTGAACGAGGAGATAGATTATCACAGGATCAAATTAAAAGGTCATTGGACGAAGACAGCGCAGCACGTGAATCAGCCAGCTACGCCAGAACCACAGCCACCAGAAACGGACGATAGGCAGCTGTTGAATTCCATCAGAGACAAGCTGAAAGCGAAGCAGGAAGAGGAAATAAAAACTATAAGCACTCACAGATTGAGTCAGGAGAAGCACATACCGGAGGAGGAGGAACAAGAACCAGCTACGTTTGTCAAGAAGCCTGAAGCTTTGGAGGCCTGGGGTCCTAAGGAACCACCAAAACCATTTTGGATCAAGAAGGAGGAAGAGAAACCACAACCTGTGGCAAATAAACCTATTGAACTTCCAAAACCAGAGGAAATGCCCAAGCCTCACATGGGCTTTTGGACAAAGCAGCAAGTGAACATGAGTGTAAAACCACCTGAGACTAAACCAGTGGAAAAGGAGGAAGAAAGGGAGCGCGAGAGCGAACGTTATAAGGACGATCGAGATCGGAAATATGATCGACGAGAAGACAAGTATGATAGGTACAACCGATATGACAGGAGGCGTGGCAGGGACAGGGATAGGGACAGGGACAGAGAGAGGGACAGGGAGAGGGACAGAGACCGAGATAGGGATTATTACGAGGATCGCAGGAAACGTGACAGCAACGAATCGCCCAGACGCGAGAGGAATTGGCGCGACAGTCCAAAGAGGAATTACGACAAGTACGGTAAAGACAGAAGGGACGAGAATAACTCATCGAACGATGAGTCGAAATTCGAGAAGAAGACGAACGAGTCTGCCTCGAAGTCGAAGAAGGGTAGTATGCAGAGCAAAAAATCTGCGCCGCAAGTATCTAAGGGTAAATTGCCCTTCATCGGTAGACTGCCCCTGTTTAAGAAGAAGGCGGAGGAACCGAAGTTACCGGAGAAGGATATCACACCTCTTCCGTATCAGCAAAGCAAATTTGAAGACACGCCAAAGGTTCCTAATGAAATTATAAATCCACCTGGCGTTGTGCACATCACCAAGCTAGCCACGCCCTTGAATTTGAATAACAACACAGCCACTCAAGCGAACAGTAAACCTCAACCGATGAAGATCTTAGTTGCACCACCTCCGCCTGTTCTGAACGAACCTAAGCCCACGCAGCAGGTGGTTGATATGGAAATCGAGGATCAATCCGAGGAAACTGTGATAGAAGAGCCAATGATGGAGCAGCAGAAACAGACGCAGAGCGTATCGAAGCTGCCGCTGCCACCTCATCCTCCGCCACCTTTGAACAGACCTCCACCGACCTTCCAGGCAAATCAACAGCAGCCACAACAACAGCAGCAACCGCAACAGCAACAACAGCAGCAGCAGCAGCAGTCGGTGCAAAGCAGACCTCAATTCACGCCCAATCGTCCACCACCGCCGTTCATCTCCAATCCGCCGCCCTTCGTCCAGACACCACCCCGATTTACACCTCACCAACCTGTACGCCCACCGCCCGTTCAGTCGCATCCTCCATTCATGACAAATCCACCACCGCAAATAGCGAACCCTCCTGCGTTTGCGCAGAACCACCAAAATCCGCCACCACCTCCCATGCCGTCTATAGAAAGCGCGACTCACGACATAGCCGACATACCGGAACCAACGGAGAAGCGGCCCGATCCAAGCATTCCTCTGCCCGACGACCTGCAGGAGGCCCTCAATATCATTTTCCCGAAGGAGGAGACGGAGGCCAAGCAGCAAAGCCATCAAGACACGAACGTCATGTACTCATCGATGTACAGCATGCTGGGCTGCGTGGGTTACGGTCCTGAGTACATGGATCAGCCGCCACCCGAAATAACGCAGGCCGAAGCGGAGGCTGATACTCAGCCTGGTCCCGACGACCTGAAGATGTTAGGTATTGACGAAGGAGATACGATTCTCTAAAATTTCTTTCTATATTTTTTAAACACCCGCGCGAGCATTGACACAAAGATTTTCGTTTCCGCCCACTCCTCTGATCCACTACCTTACTACATGATTCAAACACGTTTTCGATAAGTTAGGTTCCTTTCTGTGTAAGTTTATATATTCCCAGCAAACTGATTGGTCGTACGAAATAGAAATGTTGGGCGTGCAATCGCACGTGTAGCGTCGGGTTGGATATTCGCGTTGCGTTTTTAACGCGAGTGTGATCTCAAGGAAAAAGGAAAAACAAACGAAATGTTCTGTAAACAGTATTTTAGGTGTTTTGTGTTTCACGGTAATGGAACTTTGTGTCAACACGATTTCGAGTTTACCACCAAAACTTTAAGAAACGTTAATTTAGATTGTATAGGCAAGACATACTTTTAAATGCTGAAATAAAGTTTACTCACTGGAAAAATGAAACGTAGTTTTGATGGATGGGTGATTGATGTGTTTACAGGGCCACTGATTTTATGGCACCAATTATGGCAGGATTTATTGTTCTGTACAATACATCTGTCGGATTGCTATTAAAATCATGCAGACTGTCGAAAATTTTCTTTACATATTAAAAATTATTCGTACTGCTTAAGTTATTTACGAAATTTTCTAGTATCGCACAACAGTGTGCTACTTCTATATATTTAAATGCAAAAAGGTTGAGAATTTGTTTTCACTGATTTTATTTATATTGTATAAGTAGGCTATTTGAAACGGTGTTACAGATTTACAGAAAAACTTGTATTCAGATCTTGAATCAGATCAATTTCTCATAATAATAATTCATATCCCTATATATAATTACAGCCTTTAGTATTACAATAATAATTTATTCTATTTTCATTCAAATGGCTCAATTGCTATGCCATAAATAACAATTTAATGCAGATCAATCGATATTATGCATGGTCACATTTGCGTGTATAGAGTGCTTTGTGAGGAAAGATATTTTTTTATATGACGAATGTATTATTCATAAGTTTTTGGAACGTGAGTGGAATGATGATTTTCAATTGGAATGAATGGCAATGATAGTTGTATAGTTTAAAGCCTATGCATATTGAGTCACAATAGAACCGGCGGTATTTATACGTCTTTAAGACAGCTCACAGAATTAATCACAAGTAATCATTTCTTCTCTTCGTTCCTTGGTAGGCTTGTCCTCAGATTTGTAATACGAGTCCTGCGCTCGAAATATTGTCCCCGCCACCCGCGGTTTGACTAGCTTCTGTGCAAACCAAGACTGGCGCAATACATACTTGAATTGGAATGTTTTCCGTTTCAACTTTTATTATTTCGTCCCAGCAAGAAACAGGTTTGTCAATGTCTAATGCTATTCTTGTACCATCAGTAATCGATGTTGAAAAACTTTCATCCATTATCAATGTCGCCTTTTTAACGTCAACCTGCTCCAATACAACATTTTATGTAGCAAATTTTTTGTACTTTACGTACAAGAACATGCATGAGTATCCTCACTTACGTTACTGGTTGCGCACACATGCCTGTGTGCAGTCAAAGATGCCTTTGCAGCAGCAGCCATTGTGTTTTTCCATATCGAATTTTTCACTGTGAATATTGCTTGGTAAGCTAATGTGTGTACATGGATCCTTGTTAACTCCCTAGAATTCTCAACAGCTTTACTCTTGGAACGTATCAGCTTGAATAGTGTTCTCATTTGATCCAACACCGTAGCAACTCGTGGAGTTGAGTTGGCAACCAATGAAATGTTTCCATAATACAAAGCATTATGTAAATTGGCTATTTCCTGTTCGTTCATGCCTAAACTGTCCGTAAATGGTATAACTGAGTCACATAATTCAAATAGCAGTTTATCTTCCGCAAATGATGCCATTTCAAAATGGATTTTTGTGGTTTTTGGACGGCTGATCATCTGTCTGTTTACTTTAGTCAACAGATTTTTGCGTATTCCTAGCAATAAAAAAAATCATGAATGACCCTGTCAGTGTTGAAAATGCTTAATCAAATAAGACTAACAGACAAATTAATAAAAAGAAGTTACCATTTGGGAATGGATAGTTATCCATCATTTGAAGGCCGCTGATCACAAGTAAATGCGGATCAGAGTTCTGTAAAACTTTGTCGAATACATCAAAAGAACTAATCATTGGATTATTGGCATCATTATGAACTATATATCTAAAACGTTAGGAATAGTTAAGTACTAAATTAATTTCTGATATAGAACAAATTAAATTCAGCTTGAAATTTATAGCATTTTTTACCTATTAGCTCTTGCACTAGAATAAGGACCCCAGACATCACCATGTTTATATTCCATAACCAGATGGATGTCATCCCGCTTTACCTCACCTCCAACAACATTTATCACTTGTGGGATCATTTGGTGCAAAGATTTTGTTATTTTTGCAGCTAAAGTCACATCACAGCCCTCTTTTGCAAAACGCAAGGCCATTATCGCTGCATTTCCACCAATAGTCGAATATGATGAAGGAAATGTGCGAGCTTGGGATACAAGTGTATCGAACAGCGTTCGATTTGCCATATATCGTCTATTCATATAAAACCCAATATGAGTGAATAAATAATATCAAGGTATCATAGACTTACATGGTATTTTGTGAGTGTGACTATTTAGTGCTACTAGAGTTTTTAAAACTTCAGGCATATATATTTCAGCATGGCTCTTACTCAGCAGCAGCTCCATGGCGAAAGTAATAGGCAAAACTCTTTAGAAGTTCCAACTCAGTATTTATCTCGTCAAAATGTTCCGGCCGGCCGATATGCTCCGAGTATTGGAGCAGGTGTTTAGCATTGACATATACGTCAGTGCACACGCCATAACCTATGGCAACTCTTGGTTTCGATGTAATCACGTGCTTATTTTCGAGCTTTTCCAAACCTTGCAAAAGGGCCAGCAATCGTTTCTGCAAAACATCCTCAGAATTTCTATAATAAATTGCGACCAGAACGATCAAGACTGTCAAGGCTGTGCCAAACCTGAACCCCCTATTAAAGCCCATATTGCGCACTGAGGGCAACGGAGCACTGCAATTACCGCGGTTTGCTTACAATGCAGATCAAATGTCAGTTTCACATATACAATATCAGTCAAGTCCGAGGTCGATAATTTTGACTTGGATAATATTCTGTTGACGTTGTACTGTCACAAATATTTCTCCATATTGCAGTAACGCAATAATTTTTGTAAGGTCCAGTGAAAGAATTGCAATCAAACTTAACCTAGCTGTTAGACATTTATTCAGATTTTAGGATCAATTATACAGTAGAAATGAATCTTTACGTCTATATACATTTAAGACGATCAGATATTAAATGTAAGCTTCTGGCTAACAAATTGCAGGCTGTATTATTTTAGTAAAAAGTAGCTTACAGTATATGTACAATTTATTTTTGTCTCTTCGTACGTTATCGCACTACAAATTTTCATAGAAAAAACTTCCGTAGCTCGTCTTTAAAATATTCGCATATTACATGGTGTATTCTATATTTCTTAGAACTATTCGGTCATAAATATACATTCCATTATGCATATTTATAATAAAATATGCAATTACCACTTTATTCTGATGTTTCATATGTAAATTTGATATTCGTTTTTATATAGGGTAATCATAGAATGATAGCTACAGACATGAAAATGAAATGTCAGGAAGTCATACAAAACAATAAACAACAAACATCAGACTGAATACAAACAATAGTTTGTTCAAACATTGTATAAAATACCTATTTCATATATTTGAATTAACATTGGAAAAGATTTTATGGGAAAAAGTAGATGTACTTATTATTGAAGCCATTGGATCGATCATAGTTTGAAGAAGTACATGGCACGTTGAGTACTACAGCAATCAATTTGGTGGCATTGCCATCATACAGCCATTTTCTCGTTAATTTTCTTTTTTAAATACTATATTTTCTTTCAGTACTATTGTCTGTTTATTCTTTATTTTTTGTGTGTAATCGCATGTGTTTCTTAAGATTATCGAGTCTGTTACATCTCCGATCACAATAGTCGCATTGATAAGGCATAGAATTGCTGTGAACCACAACGTGACCATTCAAATGACTAATTTGTTTAAAACGCTTACCACATATTGTGCATACGTATGGTCTCTCATTCATGTGTGCGGATGCTATGTGCGTCTGTAAATTGGTCTTTCTAACAAACGTTGCTTTACAAATATCACATTCAAAGGGTCTTACATTTGCATGAATGGCAAGGTGCGATTTGAGCACATTTTTATGTTTAAAATTTTTGTCGCATAAATGACACTGAAATGGTCGTTCGTCATTGTGCACTTTCTTATGAACAGAAAGGTGTGCCAGCTGCTTGAACATCTTGGCACAAATTTCGCACTGATATGTGCGTCCGTCCTCGTGAGCGGCACTGATATGACGGCGTAATGTATCAGCTAGAGTATAACGTTTACCGCATATCTTACAACAAAACGGACGTTCGTTTGTATGAGTCATTAAGTGTCCATTAAGATTCCTCTTTTCAAGAAATCGTGCACCACACACATCACATTGATATGGCTTTTCCCCGTTGTGCACATACATATGCTTCTTCAAGGAATTAGAAAGACTGAATCTCTTTGAACATATGGTACACTCAAACTTACGTTCACCTGTATGAACGAGCATGTGAGATTTCACATGTCCAGCTTGTTTGAATCGTTTGCCACACACTTTGCAACCAAACTGACGTTCATGTGTATGAGTAAATATATGACGCTCTAAAACACTCTTTGTTGTAAATACTTTTTTACAGTTATCACATTCAAATAAACGAAAATATCCTTTAGCTTTTATAACAGATTCTCCTTTATGGGATTGAGAATGTAATTTGAGGGTATCTAATGATTCAAACTTCACTTCACAGACGGCACATTGGAAAAAACGATATTCTTTATGCGTCAGTGAATGCTGACTGAGATGTCCTAATTGTTTAAAACTCTTATTACAAACTTTACATATATACGGTCTTTCATTTGTGTGCGAACGCATGTGTCTCTTCAAGACACTGGGAAAATTAAATTTTTGTTTACAGTATGTGCACTCCAATCCAGTATCGGCGTTCATCCTTGTTACACGACTTTCACTAGAGCCTTTTTTTTTACCAACGAGATTGGAAGTCTTGGTAGCCTTAAGGCATTCACTTATAATGTTTGATCGAAAGCTGTTGTCCGTACCAAGTGGAGTAGTAACACTAATTGTATTTTTAGATGCACTTTTTACATCAGGAACTTTTTGATCCGCAATATTGGTCAGAATATTCTTAGTTGCTCTTGTTTTATTCATCTGGTTATGGCATTGTCGCATGTGCTTCTGATACAAACTCAAGACATGAAACGTTTTATCGCATAGTGCACACTCATACTTTTTCCCTTTTACGTGTGTCTTCATATGATTCTTCAAATGGCCCAGTTTCATATATTGCTTTTGGCAAATGGTACACTTCAGTTGCTCAGTCTCTGTAGAAGATTTCTGGGCACTAGCTATCACTACTTCATCCCCTGATAATGATTCCTCTGCTTGCATGTTATTTATTTCGCTTTTGACATTCACAAAATTGAAACTATGCACATTCACGTCTCTCATTGGTTCAGTTTGGTCATCTCTGATTTCATTGCATGAATCACTATCATATGCTTTTGTATGCTAAAATGTAGTGAAAGAGGATTTAATAAATAAATATCCATTTTATAACTCTAATCTATTACCACAATTGTTTTACATGATACGTACACTATCAGAATTCTTATGCACATCCATTAAAACTGTATCTTTAGTATCATCAGTGACTGCCTTATCTATGTGGATTTTATTTTCATGATTCTCAACCCAATTTGACATTATACTAACCCACTCCTCTTCTGTCCATACATTATTCATTACATCACTTGCAAATAACATTTTTTGAAATTCTTCATGGACGTTTTGGCCAAACAGTATGTCGCAAGGAATCTTACCGTTGTGACAACGAAATGTGGAGTTATGAAGTATCTGTATAAATTTCAAACCTTCGTACCATTTCTTTGTTGGATTTTTTTTTATCCAATTTTCAAGTAATTCTTTAAAATCTTGAATATCTCTTTTATCGTCCAGGATCTCTCCATGTAATATAATCAAATCTTTCCATAATGTGCGTATTTCCCGAACAACTTGTTCAGCAAAACTGCGCCCATTACCACTTTGTAAAACACGAGGTGCACCGATAATGGATAATATATCCAAGAGCTTTACAGCTACCTCCTTAGCTGTATTATTGTGTAACGCTTTTAAAACCACAAATTTGGAGAGTTGATCTTCGTAAACAAAGAAATATTTATATGTACAAGTCTGCTCCACTTTCATATCTATTACATCTATTTGTCCTCGTCTGTTTAATTTTTCCTTAGTACTATCGCAATTTGTATTTCTGTTTTCTGTTTGACACTGATTGAATAATGATTCGCTAGACTGAGGTGGTTGTATCTTATACATCTGAAAAAAAAAGATTAATATTTAATTTCACTGTTATGGTAGTATATTCGTACATGCTGTAATGAAGAAAGTAATGGATATAAAAGTTACATTAAATGTAGAGGAAGAGGTTGCTCTATCCATATCTTCTCTATTGTCTGTCCTTGTTACCCTCGATGATGCCACTGTAGTCCTTGCTGATTGCAAACTTAATGCATCCGCATAAAGTTCTTCCTCTTTTATCATTATGTTATTCTGTATTTTGACGCTGTCATGCGACAGGTCATTTAACGAATTTTGTGTCCAAGTTTTCTTGAACGTCCATTGTGTATCATTGGTAATATTATTTTCCATTTTCTGAACATGTGCGCTTTTACCATGACATTTGTCTCTATTCCAAATATGCCTGTTGATTTAACACACAACTTTATTTTGCCCATTAAATATTATACGTTTAAAAAAATCGTCATTCTTAACAATTAAATATTTGTAAAATATAATTTAGATTGGAGAAAAGTACATTTTATGAAAAGTAGACGTAAGTTTAAATCATATAACGGTCACATATCTACATACCGAAATTAAATAAATGTCGACGAAGAGAAACTAAATTAAAACATGTATTCACAAACTTCATACAATAAGCATAGCTTTGAATTTTGTGTTTCTTCGTATTTCATTTCCTTGCCTTTCACATGCCAACGGTTTCCCATTGTAAAGTTTCATCCCTAGTAGATAAACCACGCCGGCGTTCAAATAAAGTTAACGGCCGAAGTAATACATTAACACAGATAATGCCACTAACCTATACAACGGTATGTAGTTTCAACTTACATTGAAACACAGGTGTAATTGTTTCGTTTAAGATATGTACAAACAATGTTCAATGATGCAGTGCATCATGCTTGGCTTCAAAACATTCGCACTTCCTTATCTTAAAAAAATCATGTATATCCACTTCCTAACTATAAAACTATCGGTTATTATTCATTTTTATACTGAGTTTTCATGAATCGTTGGACGAGCGCTCTGAAAGTTCGTAGCCAATAGAAACGTCATTGAAAGCTTACTAAAGACTTCCGAGTCAAGTGCAAGATCATTATATCGAGCTCACATTATTATTATTTAATATATAATAATGAAAGACTTTTAAAACAAATAGATATATATAGTATTGGGATATAGTTATTCTTCCTTTATACCTTATAAACATGGTATATAAAATATTAAGTGTAGGGATTGTACATAAATGAACGTAGTGGGGTAAAAGCACAACACACAGTGGCCGATACTCATCGCTCGTTACAAACGGATGAAAGCACGATTTCTTAAAGCGATTTGGTGATCTACATTCATTTTTGGTGTTCATTCCCGCGACTTGCGTGGTGGATTTTAATTGCATACAGTCGTGTCAATATATTCAAGATGGCAAGTGCGGTGAACGAGCTCGCAGCCCAGGCTAAGGAGAATCTGACTGAATATGAAAACACGAGGGTACCTTCCACTCCCGAGGGAATGGCCGTTGCCTACGGGAGCCTTATAATTATGGCCATTTTACCCATCTTTTTCGGCAGCTATCGAGCTGTTAAACACCATAAGGAGCAGCAGGTTAGCCACGAGTTTTGACATATGTTGGGATATTTTTCGACACAGTCCTTTTTCCAACATTTAGTAACATCATCCAATTTTGCGATCGTTATTTACTTCGAATGCGTGGAATTTCGCGGTTGATTATCGTATTACATTACTTTCTGTACATTAACGTGAAGCTTGATGGCGCCAAACGGTGCTTTCAATTTTTCTCCCACACGTAATCGCGGGGAAATCTTACGTAAATGATTTACCACTAAAAGCTCGCGCTGACAATTTAATAATGAAGCATGGTGGCAATTCTGTTGTATACATTGTAGCAACAATACAAAGTGAGCGGAGAGCAGCCAGATACAATGTCTCGGAGGGAAGCTGCAATGTTTCCATTTATCTCCAGTTTTACACTAGTTGGATTATATATAGTGTATAAGGTAAATTAATTTTCTAGGTGTAAAGAATCTTGTAGTATAGAGCGGACTGATAAATAAAATGATGTTACAGATGTTTACTAAAGAATATGTTAATCTGATACTTGCCGCTTACTTCTTCTTCCTTGGCATTTTGGCATTATGCCATCTGATGAGGTAAATATAATCGGCTTGTTTTTCTAACCATAGAAATCTAGCAGTCAGCTTTGCTCCAATTACATTTTGTTTCATTCTGAAGATGCATTAGAATAGTATGCTTAAAATATCACTTAAGACACAAATTATGTTAAGGGAATTTTTATATTTCAGTCCAGTAATTTCCTCTTTGGTACCTGCTGCAATTCCAAAAATACAGTACCATATACTGTTTACAAAGGGGGAGGATGACAAAGTGGAACACATTATTAATTATAAATTTAATTTACACGATGTAGTTTGTGTAATATGCTGTTCTTTAGTGGGTGCTTGGTATCTTGTGAAAAAGGTAAATGTCACCCTATTATCTTCAAATGCTCATATTAAATAAAAAATATCTATTTACGTATGAATATATTAATATTTATTTTCAGCACTGGATCGCCAATAACTTATTCGGAATTGCATTTGCCATTAATGGCGTTGAATTGTTGCATGTGAATAACATTGTAACAGGATGCATCTTACTCTGTGGTCTTCTATTTTACGATATCTTCTGGGTGTTTGGTACAGATGTGATGGTGACAGTAGCAAAATCCTTTGAAGTACCCATCAAGCTAGTCTTTCCACAAGATTTATTAGAAAAGGGTCTTGGCGCCGGTAATTTTGCTATGTTGGGTTTAGGTGACATAGTTTTGCCCGGTATCTTCATTGCGCTGTTGCTCAGATTTGACAACAGTCTGAGCAGAAAAACAAATGTGTACTTTTATTCCACATTCTTCGCATACTTCATGGGACTTTTGACAACAATGCTGATTATGCATCTATTTAATCATGCACAACCTGCTCTTTTATACCTGGTACCAGCCTGTCTAGGAACGCCATTGTTGTTGGCATTAGTTAAAGGAGACCTCAAAGCATTATTTTCGTAAGTATTATATACAAATTTTTTTTTTTTTTTTTTCAACTGAGGGTATATATAATAAGGTATTCTAAATTTTGCTTTAGATATGAGGACCATCCGACAGAACCCGAAAACGCGGTCGAACAGACAGAACAGACAAGTCAAACGCAAACAGAAGTGAAAAAGGATAAATAATATTTTTACATCAAATTATTGATTTTATGGAATTCTCAGCATTGCTACCGTGCTGTTATTGGTTAATTTTAAAATCCATCATATATAGAAAAAATGATAGTTCATGCCTCATGCTCAAACTGTACAATCACAAAATGTAAAGTACAATAGGGCATATGTACCTATGCCTTGTATGCACACTAATTACAAGGCGAACTGATACTCAGCTTACCTTGCATACCAGATTCTACGCATTAAAGTTTTATTACATGGCGTAATTGGGGTATATTATGTTATATTATTATATTCGCATTTTGTTGTCTGCATATTCCAATATTAGTAGAGAAATTGTATACTAGACATAAGTCATAGTAACCAAGGCTTGTTCATAAGCTCTAGATTAAATCCATCATCACTTACATGATGGTAACAAAGTCATCATAATCGTATACATCTCACATGAGGATAAATGTAATATATTTCAAAATCCATGTCATCAGAAAGTCTTGAATTCAAGAGCTACGGTGGTATAGTGGATAGATGCTCGGACTTCCACGCGGGAGACCCGGATTTCTAATCGCGCTCGTCACCTCTGGATTTTCCATGTGATATGTATACCATAGCTCTGGTGGTTCGGAACCCACCTTAAACAGTAGGTTCTAGGTCAAATGACCTTAGCAGTCGGTGCCGAAAATGAATGAAAAAAAAAAAATCTAAAATTACGAAGGTGCGATATCGCCAACATTCTTCAATGCGTATAATCGGCATTAGTACAAATTCCAGTATCTACCATCATGTATTTGTGATAATATTAGCTCGGATTTGAGCAAATCAATGTTATTTATTACCTTTGCATTCAGTGCGGTGAAAAAAAAAATTAGGTTAATTTGAATCTGATCAACATTATCACGAATCATGTTTTTTTCTTAAATTGTGTAAAATATACGAGATAAGTTACGTATGTTAAAAGAACAAATACTTCAAGATTACTATTGTAATAAATTTCTTTACCAAATGAATATATACGAATCATCGTAACATTTTGAGACAGTCAAAAATATTAAGGCCTTATGAGTTAATATTTTATATTTCTACAAAAATAAAATGTCTGCCAATTCCATATAGACTATCATTTATCACGCATAAAAATTCCTTCATTATGACGCAATGAACATGGTCTAGGTCAAGAAGAATGTACATTTCATTAATTTTTGATATTTAAATTGTATTCAGATTTTTTATTTCTAAATGGGACATAATTCTTTTAAAAATAATGAGATAAGAAGTAAATGTCTTATGCTTTGGCTGCTTCCTCAACAGCCAAATTTTGTGCTGTAATGGGTGGTAAATCTTTTATTCCATCCTTGGATACCTTCTGAACCTTAAAGTTTGGCAGGTTAACGATCAATCTCTTATGTATTTCCCGAACGCATTTTTTCATTAAGACATACGCTTCTTCCTCTGACATATCTGTAATAACAATGAATTTAGCACATTACCCTTTTATCATAGTCTTGAAACGATCTTTCCTGTCACTTACCAAGACTGTGATATCTATCCAAAATCGACATGGAAAAGAAACCTCCATAACCATGAGCGGCATACGGTACTTGCACGCAAGATGCTAAATAATCAATAAAGAATAACTCTGGACCAGTTTTGTCGTCATAACCAGCCATTAATAAATTAACAAAGTAAGGCGTTCTACTCCTAAGGTAATCGGCAAGATTTCTCCTGGTGAAATACGCAGCCGCCTTTGGCGACAGTTCATATCCGTTTCTCATTTTGTAAAGTTGTATGTTCTTTGCAATGTATTCTGAAAACTGTATTGTATCACCAGATTCTCCGGAAACTGCCATAACGAGCTTATCCGAGAGCTTGTGAATCTTGTGTTCATCTGAAATTTCAATATCAATGTATATTACAACAAACACTATAAAAACGATTAATAACAAGTTGCCCTTTACTCGATAATTAAATAATTCATTCAACCAAATACGACTATAAATTTATCATAATTTTTACGAATGTTATTAAGCAATTTTATTGTTAACAAATAGCTTACCGCTTTTCATAACCATTATGGATTGAGCATTGGTCATATCAGCAGCGACTAATACAAAATCTTTAAACTTAATTCCGATTAAGCATTCCATTTTGCCAATATATTTAAGTCTTTCTGTCTACGAGATATCCAAATATTGAAAAATGCCTGTCACGGAAAAACGTAAGGTTAACTTCCACACGTACTATGCAAGTCAACAAAAATCCTTGTGGTACAATACTCAATCGGCGACTAAAGTAAATCGAATCGATTTGATATACTAGGATAGCGCAGCTTGTATTTATTTTCGAACCCACGAGTGGTGGAGAACGGTAACAACCGGGTACATTTAGTAACACGCATCAAGCTACGACTTGTCCAGTTTTCATATAAACGCTTCCACCAAGCACTAAGGGTCTATTGGACGCTGTACTTCGTGTAATAAGGATGCGTGATTCACTCATATATACAAAGAAGCATTATTACATTTGCATGTTAATTGCTATTGACAAAGTTCAAAAGAGTATCAGTAAAATTTTCCACGATCGAGTTCCATTTCTTAATAAGACATATTTTAATAACTGGATAATCACAATTTTTTTGAATACTCAAATGCATATTAAAAAAAATACTATCTGTCGCAAATCTTGTAATTTCTCGTACGAATATGTCGATAACGCTTTCATATTATACGATCGACTTGGCTTTCATCGTGATCTGAGCTCTCTGCCGTGTAGATTTAATCGTTATCACACGAGCCGCAGCTGTACCTTGTTCTCCGATTTCATTCGATAAGTCCTTGTTTTGCATTCTTCGTTTAACCGCTGGCGATACCGGCAATATTCGGACATACAAGCGATTAAAAAAAGCGCACATCCTAAAAAAAAAAAGAGGACAATGAAGATACAACAATGATGATCTACGTGCTGTAATAAAATCATGACTAATCTTAAAAACGCACCGCTATAAAGTCGTGCAGTTTTTCAAAGAAACGACCGACCAGTATTTTGACTGGTTCGCCAGTTGTATTATGTTGTAGTATTAATAACTATGCGAGCGCAAGGTATGGGATGCGTGTCAAAGTATCGAACACGCGAATGGAACATTGAAACGCGTAACCTTGCATCGCTATCGCGAACGCCTTTCCCCATTTGATTTTTGGAATGCATCGGAGTTGCATGCCATCATAGGTCGCCAAGTGGCTTTTGCGCCTGAGCGTGCGCCTGGTATCGTGCAAACCGCGATACTGCATACAAATCATCGCATGTAAATCGGACACATGGCTGTCCCGCTATATAGTTAGAGCTTTCTGTGTCGAATAGCTGTAATAGCCGCTGTAATGCTGCGTCTATGCAATATCCTACACGGACTGCTACTGTATCGACGTCGATGTGTATCGGCATACATACCTTAAGGAACGAACACTTTCAAACGCCGGGGGGGAAACACAATGTTGGCCTTATCTGTTGAGCGCGTGTGAAATTACGTCACAAACATTTGCTGCAAACAGCGCTGAAAAATATTTAAAAAAACATTCGATCGAAAGTACAATTTTATTAGAAATTTGTGCCAGCTTGAAAGCTATTGCCACTTCGAATCTATATCTCTGTGGCATTCGAACAATAGGGTTTATCCGAGAAACTGTTTCCTGACCTCTGTAATACGCGGAGTATATAAAAGTATCAATATATTACGTTACCAATTGTATACGAAGTAGCTTGAATTGTAAACATGTGAAATGTAGCTGTTCGCGAGTAACGTAGGTTTTTATACGTTTTATTGCGATTTTTTACGCACCACGTTTAATACACACATGCATCAGTCCAATAATATATCGTTCTGGTTTTCAATTATATCTGTAACAGTGATCGATGAAATCATCGAAACGTGAAGATTGATATTTTCAGCTGTTTTCAATATACCGACCCTTTAAGAATCGATCTCCATATCACATTATTAAAATTCATATATTAAACACATCCATGAATTACTTTGGTAAGATTAGCTCTGGTTTCTTGAGAATTAGGATAATGCTGTACAGATTATAGAGTGTTAAGTAGGTTTCGAAAGGAGTCGATCTACACACATCCACCAATTCGCAATGGTTTGGCACCGGTATATTCATTACGGTCCGCACATATTGTTTTGTCAAGTATTTTCTTTTAACCTAGTCCCAGCTTTATAGCTGAACGTACTCGCCGTGGTCGCATCCTTAATCGTCGCCAAACTTTCACTTAAGTCATTTTCACTTATATTTCGCGGTAGCACACGTTTTACATAGATATTATATGCCACGCATACGTACAATTTTTACACGATTAATTATATTATCTACAGTGACCTTACTTGTTCTTCATAATTGCATCTGAGATCGGTTTTGATTACAAGCTGTTATAAAAATTTGATCGCTCATCGTCTATGAATCCACCATCCTAGTTCCAAGTCTCTCAACTTCTGTTTCACTATTACCGATCCTGCATTGAGCTCATACCCTCATTATTCATAGCTTTACGATATTGGAAATAGTGTCAATTCGTCGAAGAATCGTTCCTTACGAATGAACAGAACCTACTGCGTGACGCATCTAAGTGCTAGATGGATATTTTAGGAAAGTAATGCTTAACCCAGAAACGCACCAAATGGGGAAGTTCCCGAGTACGTAAACAGAGCATGGGCAAATGCATGTACGAGCCATAAATTAATACTTCCATCATCAGTTGCGATACCCATAGTTGTCGGGAGTCAAATTACTTTTAAAGTACTTACGTTATAAATACCTAATAATGAGTTTAATTAACGCCATGCTCGCGATACTGAGTGGTCGTACGACATAAATGATTTTAGGAAATTGTGCCAAAAATGCGATGGAAATATTTTCACCAGCGATAATTTTATCTTCTGCATTATACACCAGATATTAAACGTAGCCGTTAGGTATTACTGTACTGTCATTTCCGGAGTGATTGGGGCTCGAGGTACTTAACCCTCTACGGTTTTATGTCGAGTACGATTCGAGAGCGTATTCCTCGCTGTCGATTCTCTCCAGCGATCGTGTATGTAAACCAAACAAGCGTCCGTACCTTTTTCCATTTCTAGTTCAAAAGAATTTACCTTTAAAAAAATCCTTTGGTCGTCCAACAAGCGATTCGAGATAAACTCGAAAATATGCCGCAGCGTAAGAAGTGTAATTGCTACGAACAAAATCCCTTCACATCGCGAAGCATCAAGCTACGAGCTTTAAATCTGTAAAACACTAAATTCGGTGGGAAGACGAATCGATCGAATTGAAATTCGACCACGAGCGCGGTTTTACAGAAAGTTTTTTCTTAGAAGAAACTTTCTGACAGAGAGGACCGCCTCTCCGATATTGCTTTATGGAGCACGCGGAACCTGTATATACTCTACCAACCATAAGTATCCGAACACGTATCAAATCCAGATAATCAGCTTCGTCGTTGCTGGAGTAAACAACTTTTCCAACAGCATCGCGATTTTTCTCAATAATACTTTCTTCGCTAATATATCTCAATGATATTTGTAATATACAAGTAACCCTCTTATAACACGGTAGATAGGTTCCTATATTTTAAATTCTACATGAACAACGTAATTATAATTTTATTAAAAATATAAATGTATACATATTATCACAAAAAAAAAACAAAGTAAAAAATATTATTCTCCTATTACGCAATCTTAACTTAATAAATTTCTTCTCTGTCATTGTTCAGTATAATCAAGCAAGAACGTTTTTTCAATGGAGTGATATCGTCTTCACTTTCAACATTTTTTCTTTAGTTTAAAATTCTTGCATCTTTCATCCTCTTTAAAAAATCTCTAATTTTCCTGTGCTCATCGATCGCTACGATGTACCTTCGAGACGACAAGCCTCGCCATGGATGCCATATAAACTGTGCACGACGCCTTCCGCTATAACATCGGAATAGAATTAGAAATTAATAAATTATAACATCTTCATGGAAAACCACTGTAACGCATTATCCCTCAATATTACAATCTGCCTTATCCTTTAAATATATTAAGCAAAAATCATCCAGTGCCGTAGAAGTACAGTACTGTACAAATCTTTTCGCAATATTCTTATCGGGCTGAACCGTATTATAAGATGTTACAGGAGGATGTTCGTATTTCCCCGGTGCTTTTCGATGGCGGAGACAGGGCCGACCTTAATTCTAATCGGCTCCGTGCATGCATTCGACACGGTGTGCCATCGTATTGCCGAAGGTCGTCCATCGATACCGTTACATCTGTACTTATCCGCGAGACGGTAATACGTTCACTGAACTTCCCGGCGCTGAGGCATTCCTCTCGTCCCGATAGGCCTCTGCAGGTCTGCCCTGCAACCTGGCGATTAGCGAGATCCTCCTAATAAGAAGACATGACGCAGCATCCCGCTACCGAAACAGTTATGATGGATCGCGATGATCCCAGGAGCTGGCGGGTTGGAGTAAAAGCGCGGAATATGGGCTGCCTGGGTAGGAAAAGAAAAGGAAAGGCGGCCGCATGCGACTGACAATGAGACGCCCGAGATTCCGAGGAGAGCCGGCTGATTTTCGCGGAGCGGAAAAAGGGACGATGGTCAGAAGACGACAAGGACGTTGGGAGAGTCGCTCGAGTATCGTCGAGATACCATCAGCTTTTGCACGCGTTTCCTTCGCCTTGGGGATCCTTGGCGGGGGACGAAGAAGGATCGCACCCTCGCGCACTTTGTCCTCGTGCTTATGAATAAACGATGTTTCATCATTTGTATTTGTTATTCAGGAAGGATTGAGAGGGAAAAGAAATTAATCGGTCCTCTGTATTTATTGTTATTCTCTAACGTTAGATATGGTATGAACAAATTAGTTCTCGATCGAGTCTTTATCTCGATTGTTATATTCATTTTATAATTCTCGTATCACTTTTATTCGCGTACAAAGCCGTATTAAGATTCCATTATTCAAATTCCAGTCGTTCTGTTATCGTATTATGCGTATCTTGTTCGATGTTCATCCTCGATTTTAGTGCACTCAGATGCCGCTTGCAGGAGCGTAAAGAGGGGTGGGAGAAAATCCAAGTCGCGGCTAGGAAGAAAATCGAAGGATCGAGATGAATGGAATTCGAAGCGCGTGGATGCACGCTCTCGGGACGTTGCAAAATTGTCTCGAAAAATCCTCTAAGTAGACCTTCGGGATCCGTCCTGAGTTACTGCGATGCGATTGGCCAGTTCCATTGAAAATAGTGCCAAAGGTGAATGGTCATTGGCCGCATGGTTTACCCCCACGTGCGTTCGCAGGCTATATAGAAGACCCCGCCAGGAATTTCATCTTCAGAACTGAGAGTCAGTGTCAAGGAAATCCACCTGGAAGTAACGAAGTGAGTAAAATAAGTCACGATTATCGGCCATTACTCGCTCGAGGTTTTTGAAGGTAATTAAAGGGACATTTGCCTAATGGATCAGTGCGAGTAATGCCGCGGGTTAATCGCGTTTTAAATTACGTTTACGGACCTTAAAGGTACTGAGTGGCGGTGCGATTCATTTAAATTTCTTTGTTCCCTTAGATTGTGAGACGATGTTATAACTTCGGGCTTTTGGATACAAATTGAATATGAATATACGATTAATATAACGATTAATCGCGTTTGAATCAATTTATTGGTATCCTTTAAGCGTGATGTGTAAATAAATTCAATCTTAACAGATAAGACGTAGAGATTGATTATTTTTAGTGTATCTAAAGAAATACTTCTTTTACTATAATTTCTGATTTAGTGGAACAACGATGATAATATTCCTCAACATTTTTCATCGTAGATGATTATTCATGTTCTTACTACAATTCAAGCTTTGGTGTAATACAACAATTTTTATTCCGAGCTTCTACAATATTACTTTGAGGAAGAGAAAAATTTGTTCATCGGGTAAATCGATTGTGTTTTGAGTTCGTGGTACAAGATGGTTAGAGCGCATCGCTCGAGGAGGAATTCTGCGAGTACATTTGCACGGTTAATAGGCCCGGAACAGGTAGAAAATGCCTTTGGCAGGTGTAAAGGTACAGTTAGAAACTCGTTCGCGATTTTTCCGCTGTTGGGTGTACCGTTTTCGAAAGGCGTACCGACCACTTCGATAGGAAGATGTTATTTCCTCGCTCTCGTGACATTAAAGCTAATCAGAGTGGCACCGGAATTTACGAATAATTTTCCGCGAAGTCGAACAGTCCGCGTGATTGATTAAATAGGAAAAACCTTCATGGAGCAATAAAATTAAATTGACGCGATCGATTTTTATTCTGGAAAAAAGGCCTTAAAGTATGTAAACGGATACTTTGTTTATCGAATTAACTTTACGCGTACGATATTCGAAGTTTCTTAAACATTAAAAATATCGTTATACGAAATACATCCGTGTATCGAATTCTAAAATCTCTTGCACTTCTTGAAATTAAAAAAAATAAAATAGTAAAATAGTCATCGATGCTATTTAATATATTAGTAGCTCCATTGCGTTTGCGATAAATAATATCGATAATTAATAAAATTACCTCGATCTTTTGCTAGTGATAACTTTAGAATTATCCGCAACAAGTTTCAAACGAATATTTCGATAATACACGTCCACAGAGGAATTCCAGGAGCATGCTTCATCAAAATAAACCCTTATAGTTTACCTAGAAATAAAACACTAACCCTTACGCATACATTCCAACTTCTCTCTTCTTCCTTTCTATACATTTCTCTCAAAACATAGCAAAATCCTTCTAGCTCCCTCTTCTTTGCATATTTCTGCATCGATTTCTTTCTCCAAAATAAACCTATCCTTATACAATATCGAGTACCAAAGCTACAAAGCCACCAAACAACCGTGAAAATCTGTCTTTCGCCTACACAAAGGTGCCATAGGACAAGAATTCCCTCTCGATCTTCACGATCTTCCAAGGGTCGTGCGGGAAAGCTCAAGCTCCTTCGCGGTGCGCCCACGAAACCGGAAGTAAGGGGCGAAAGAAGCCACGGCGGAGGATAGCCCCGGGTGCTTTCCAGGTTTTATTTTCGATCCTGGCGCAGGTGCTGCGCCTCGAGAGTTTCCCCGTTTCCTCGCTCGCTCGCCATCTCCTCCCACTCTCCCCCTTTTTTTCACTTATACGGTAACCAACCGGCGGCGGCAGTAGGTCGCGACCGCCTTTTCGAGTAACGGTACCTACCCGGGTTCAACAAACCGGCACCGCCGATCGAGAAGTGGGCTAACTAGCCATCGAGCTACTCCCGTCGGGTGCGACCTTAACCGCCGTGGCACACTTTCGTCGGCCGGGGCCGTGTTCCTGCATTTCACACGAGCGCGTTTGGCTTTATTGGTTCCGTGCACCGGGGCTACCTGTTGCTTTTACTCGGGAGAATCGAAGGTGAGGATCAAGGCCACCTCGAGATCGCCGAGCTGCAAGGATCGAGCAATTTGTGAGCCCGTTTCCTTGCTCGCTCCGTCTGTGGTCTTCCTGGTCGGTTTGTTGGAAAGGTTTTTCCTGGGAAGCTCGTAGAAAATTTGTGGGGGAAATCAGGGCACGCTGGATTTTGCGAGTGATTTTTCTAAATATTCTATTATCTATACTCTATTATAGAGTATCTGTGGAAGATTTGTAGAGAATATTGGCGGAACTAAATATCGAATTTCCAGGTTGATCGTTGTTGTAATAAGAGTTTTGTATAATCGTCATTTAGGCGAGCGTTCTTAGCACTAGAACTACCAGCCCCTTTCTGGGCATATTTACAAGATCACATACATCTTCAAAAAAAAGGGGAGAGTAAAAGGAAGTTTCAGTACATCAAAATGATGATCTAAATACTGCATAAAAATCATGGAAAATTTGTTAAAAATACATCGTTATAAAGCACTGCGATTTTTTAAAGAAACGACCGACCAGTCATTCTGACTGGTTTGGTAGTTCTAGTGTTGATCCCGAAGTGAGGAATTTCTGTTATGTCAAGGTACATTGACCACGGTTGATTGACGCTCTCGAAAGGGGGTGGTCGCGTTGGCCCACTTTCCTCCTTGAATCATCCCGATCGCATCTCGTTTTCTCTTCGATGAATTTCGTTTCCAAGCTTCTTCGATCGAAGCCTATCGATCGCTCGTCGCGTGCTTCTGGTTCTTACCGGTTGCATTTGCAAGCCTCGTAACGGTCCGAGCAGGAGAATGCAGTGCTTTGTCGTGTTTTCCACAGGATGCAGTACACTCAATACGTCTCGCTATGCTTGGTGGCGCTTGTCTTGGGACAAGCCGCGGCGTTACCACAGCACCCTCAGTACACCCTCCAGTATCCCCAGCAGTATCAGCAGGTCAGAGAGGAGAGGAAGTTTGCGGAGAAGCCGAACACCATGAAGAAGGTTGCCGTCGATGATCTGGACGACGTCAGCACCAACCAGATTCAAGTAAGTCTGACTGGAGTATCGCATCACTGGAGTAACGCGCATTGTAAATCAAACGAGAGATTTAAACCGATGTACCTGAATAATATTTGGTGTGAGTAACGAGGATACGGATTTTTTTTATCGTGACACTCATAATCATAAAAACAATGCGATGCCATTAAACAAGTTTCTGATTAAACAACTGAGATTGTATTGTAATAATAATAATATCAATAATATCGTATAATATCGTATTACAATAATAACGTGTATAGGAGATAATGCGTTCTATCGCAAAAGGACATTAATCGTCGAGTCAAAGATCCAAGTATCGCATGAGAAATTAGGAGCTTAAATACAAGTTGGATAACGAGGTGGTGCGGAATAAAGAGTTAAACCTTTCTAAAATTCTGTCATCAGGAAGGCAGCGGTGGCGGCTTTTCCTGGTCGAATATGCTTGGCATGCTGATGCAAATGCTCCTGGGCCAAACGGGCGGCGTGACAGGGCCGAGCAAGAACGACATCGACGATGGAGCCCAGGCCAGTCCGTGGACGAATTTGCTGTCCGTCGGCCTGAGGGTGTTGACCGCCCTTCTGGGCGGTCCTCAGCAACCCGTCGACGGCATCGACAAGGTCGACAATCAGAGCAGCCCCATGCAGGTGTGTAAAAGACGAGCCCTCGAAGCAACGTAGTACATTCTACTGATTGTATACAAGTACAAGAGTATATTTGCACAACGACACTACCACTTCTTGTACATAAGCCACGTTCGCTGCCATTAGATGCGCTGGAATATCTTGGAAGACAATTTTCCGATCCTCCACGGCGTTACTCTGTAACACCACCTGTTTGCGGAGTTGAAAAAAGAAATGCCTCGGTTGTTTTTACGACAATGGACGATCTGGAGCGGTTTCTCCTTGAAAAAGAAATGTCACGGGGATCGAGATGAGCGATAATCTGATGGCAGAGAGAGAGAGAAAGAGTGTGAGAGAGAAAGAATGAGAGAAAGAGAGAGAGAGAGAGTGAGAGAGAGAGAGAGAGAGAGAGAGAGAGAGAGAGAAATTTGAAGAGTACGAAGTGGAATCCTCGTATCTAGACCGATGGCTCACTTTCCTTCGTAGCATTCGTAGTGCATCAGAACTTGGGTACAGCTAATGGCTTTATTAGTCGCACCTTTACGTAGTATAGAACGCAAATTGCTAACAACAAGCGCGTATCGTTTCTCGACGATCAAAGGAGGCCGAACGTTCCATCGCGATCCTGTTCTCGTTTTTGGGACGATCGATAGACCGTGTCTCGAGGGAAGATGAGAATAATTGCTCCGCGAGAGGCGCGTGCCATCATCGATCGTTCGGCGGAAAAGCTTCGCTGGCACGTTCGTCGAAATCTGCGCATTGTAAAATATCCCCCGCTTATGTGCTCGCTACGTCGCCAGGGTGCGATCACGTACGCCGCTTAACGCTAGTAAACGATCGAACCGATGGGCCCTTTATTTTACTACAAAAATTCGCTCCGTCTTATTTTATAAAACAATAATGAAATTTAAATTTCTTCCTCGTCTACTCGGTTGCTTTTAAATATCGATACAGTGCGGAACGTGCCGCCTGAGAGAATAAATTACTATATAATACGTAAATTTGAATTATGGGATATACACTCTGCTTCCGCTGTTTTTTTTTTCTCAAAGTTCGAGACTTTATCGTGAAAAACTAGATACGGATTTCTGATTTAATGTATCGTCCATCGTTGGCCACGGCGGAAGCAAAGCTGTACGCCTAATACTTCATAGGTTCTTCTATTGCTCAAAGGCTCAAATGCATATGCACCAAAGCACTGATAGTTCTAGTGTTGAGATACAGGCGAGGATGTACGCACGACTCGCTTCCTGACACGTGCGGCTGCTTGCGGTAACGAGCCACGCCGTATGAATAATTAGAAGAGCAGCGTTGCTCGCACAATTTTCGCCTTGGAGTTTCCGCCGCCCTGTCGCCGCTTCGACGCGCTCGAGAGGCCCCGTCAAAGGTCTTCACGTTTTCTAAACAAATTCTCACGCGCCTCGAGCACCCTCGGCGATTTGCCACGAGGCTGCAGACCGTGCACTGAAATATTCCCTTTGTCAACTCGTTTGAGGATCGTCGAAAGTCGTTCGACAACGCTTTCGCGATGCGCCGACACGAGACGAGGAATGGAAAACGTTTCGCAACTGCACCAACGCACCCTTCCTCACTTTCTGTCCAGGTTAAAAGTAACTCTCGCAGCTTTTCCTTCGATTATTCATAACATTCCTCGTGAGTCTCTTATATTTATTGAGGTATCCAGGATACGATAGAATGATGGATAGGATGTTTAAAGAGGAGACTATAATAAATGAGAACTCGTGTAGTCCATTTAGTGAAGAAATATTTTCTTGGTTAGCAAGATACTGATCCTAAAATCATGGTATAAATTAAGTAAAAATTATGACGTTTATCGATCAGAAGCGATCGATATAAGTCACGACTTTTTATTTAATTAACACAGAACTATCGTTTAAGTACGATTTTATTTATCGATCACGGTATGGATACTCTTTTGATTAATAGATTCTTTAAACGACGCCTGATCTTATTTCTTGGGCGTCCTTTTTACTTGCGCTCTCCAGGGCGGAAATAGGCGCGGGTATTCCTTTCTGTAAATAATTATCAAAATTTCGACTTAGCGCACATGGCTGGTGTCGGTTGTTTAGGACATTTTGACTGCGGTGCTGGGCGCTTTTCTAGGACAGGGCAGAGATCCCGATCAGGTCGCAGTGATGGCTAAAAATGCTTCCGAGGTTAGTACGTAACTGAAGAAAGAAGAAAAATCTTTTTACCGATAAACCTTCCCTAATACGATGTATACGATGCCCAGCATAATTGCTTTCCTTCGAATGTCCGTCACCAACACGTTGACTGTCGTTTCCATTTGAAACGGCCAATTAATGCGACTATCCTACTCCTTGCTCTCTTCCCGCCATTATTGTACAACGCAATTCAAATTCATGCGGCATGCTTATAAACGTTACGAATGGCTGACTAAGAACCGCGAAGTACCGGCAGCCAACGTGTTAAGGAACTTCGGACGGTCGATTAACGACGTTCTTTGCTTTCGAACAGTTCATCAGCATAGTTATCAATCTGCTGGACGCCCTGAAGACCTCCTTTTCTCATCGTTCTCTGGCTGCGCGTTCGCTCGGAAGACGCGACACCGTCTCGGAGGCTGCGATCGCATCGATTTCCATGCTGAAGGTGAATTCAACTCAGATACTCCAAGATATGCTTCACATTAAAACCTTGCTCTCTTAATCGCCTAATACTCTGAATTATGATAAAACTTATCATTTATTAGATATAATAAATTAATATATAGATAAAATATATAGATATAGATATAGATATTAGATAAAATAAATTATTAGAATTATAATAAAAAATATTAGAATTCACGATTGTTCAGCTCACCGATAACAATAAGTGTATGAAGTTACGTAGAAAACTTGTATACTCTGTTCGAATCATTCTTAAGGAACAGGAATTTAAGGTGGTATTTTATTTATACAGGGATACGTCAGGTCGGTGAAATCCTTCAGTAACGTAGGTCGCGCCGAGGACGAAGGGCAGCGAGGTTGCGCTGAGAGAGCGCTATGCGAGGCAAGCGCAGAGTGTGCCGCCGATGCTCAGGGCACATCCTCGATCTTCTGCCAGCTTGGATCGTGAGTAACGTGTATTCAATATCCAAATCTACACTTCTTCCTAAACCTCTACTTCTGGTGGTTCCAAACCTACCTTAAACACTACATCCTAATCCACACGACCTTAGCAGTCGATGCCCAAAATGAATAAAACGAAAAAGAAATAGTTTCAATAGTCTGTATGTACTTCAATCTTATTAATCAATTTATTACTTATCTTACTCATCTTATTTTATTATAAATTTATTTATTAGTATTTTTGCCAGTACCATTGTACTACATAAATATCCACTTTGCTCGCCAGGTACGCCACCAGTTACATGCTCCAGAGGCAAAGCGGCGTCGGCTTCGAGGCTCTTTACGAAGCAGGTCGACGCGGGCGCACGGGCGAGGACTGCAGGACCCTCTTCATGGACTGCAACGCCGTATGAGCCGCGCCTCCCTCTCCATCCTTCCGGTTCGATTTAGACTACGCGGGGCCTCGAGACCTCTAGAACTAACGTAGCATTAGATCGTGGGACCTTCCCCTCCGCGCGTATCACCTTCCCTCATTCAATCATGGAATCATCGATCGAGGCCTCGAATTACCTCGCGCACTTTCATTCCCCCGCACTGCTTCGGCCGGAGGAGCGACGCGAAGCAGGAGGCTTCGCGTTTCCGGAAGTTCGAGTCGGAAGGCGGATGGAAGTTCAGCTTCCTGGCGACTGGTGATTGGCTGAGAGCGCGTCAAGGTGAGATCAGGGAAGAGCATCGATTTTAGCGCTTTCGAGAATTCGTCATCGGCGAATAATCGTGTTTCTCGATCAAATGCCACTCCTCCGCTATGATTCTTTTCTATACTTCATATACAAAAGATATCGCATATGAGTTTATATCCGCGACATTTTGATTATTTATCACGATCATGAGGGACGAGTATTTTGATGATCCAAGAGATATGTGAGACTAAGAGGGATTTATCGAGGATTGGTTATACGGAGGAACCACGTATTTTTGTCGAAAGCTTAATTCATCGAAGCTTCGAAAAACTTCCACATCCGTTCCTCTAACACTGCCGTAATCGTATCTTTATATTCGCATCGAACTATTTATTAGAAGCGTGAAGGACGATCATTTTCGTGAGCTGTTTCGATTATTCAAGGTTCGTCGACATCGATATTCGCTCACGACGCGTCTCGAGGAGGAGCTGATGTTTCGACGCTTCGAAAAATCCCAATTCGATTTCTCGGGCGTGGAAATTTCGGCGGCGGGGAGGTGAAATGCGCGAGGACCTTTTATTTTCGTGAATAGGAGAAAACACCCTTTTTTCCGTAGAAGTAGACTGAAAGAGACTAGGCTTGGCCGGACTTTGGCGCTCGTGCTCGACCAAGCCGAGGATAATCGTTATATTTATTTATATTTATTTAACGTACCGAACGTAGAGAGGTAGGCCGTGCCGAGACTTGGCGAGGTCGAAGCATTCGGACTGCTCGAATGCGGAATACTGAAGATTCCCTTCGGCCGCGATTAACGACGTTCAGCCTTCATTATTTGGGGGAGGAAGACGAGCTTAGAGCTGCTGGAACGATGGCTCGGTATTTCGAAAGGGCATGATCGAACCTATCGAGTCTTCTCGATATTCCTCGAAAAGAAAAAAAAAAGAAGGACTAAGGCAGGAAAAAAATCCTGATGAATTCGATATGCTGACGCGATATTTTTAGACGCTTATGTGAATCGACGTTCGTGATGAGGAAGCGTAAAATTTGTACTTGAAAATTTAAGTAGTGTTTGAACAGTGATATTGAGAAGATTCGAGAGGATCGATTAAACGACAGACCCTCCCCATATATTCGTACGAGTTAATGTCTCAGGATGTTACGTTTTTCCATCACCCGCTCGAAATTATCTATTGTATATAGGCATTATATATATTACACACACACGCGCGAACACACACATCCACACACACACACACACACACACATACAAACACACGGGTGGAGTTTTGTAATAGCCAAGTTATGTAGCTCATTAGCATATTATTTAAGTTTAAGTTGTATGTATGTGTTGTATGATTATATCTAAATGAACATATTAATAAAAGGTTTCACAAAAGCTTGCGTTCACAAGTTAGTCATTCCTCGACAACGTTGTTTACATATATTATAACATAAATGATATTTCTTTTAGTAAATTTTGTGTAGAAAGCTTGTCGCATATAAAACGTACGTGTGGCATACTTTTCACTACTTTTCATTACTTCCATAATTATATATCGCAAAGCTATCTAATTTTGTACACTCTATAAAACACTTCTTTAATATTATTAATGATTGCAAAATGTTGTAGACCATGAGAAATAGTTGCTGTGTGTTTAAAATAATTTGTCGAAGTTCATTCCTTATTAATTTTCTGCCACATAATTTTCCGTCGCTTCAAAAGCACATCTAATTAGTTATGCGTTGTTAACCAACGTGGAATGCCATTAATGTTCCTCCAGGTTGCCTCAAGATCGAGAAACTTCTTGGTATTCTCCCCCAATTACGGCCTCCTCTCGCTCCTCGTTAGTCTTGCGTTTGGATCCCAATGTTTTGCGCGTTGTCGGGCATTATAACGAACAATGCAGAGCATTTTGAGGGCTCAAAGTCCGGAAAAATTCACGCCCGTCTAGTCTTCAAG
Organism: Ampulex compressa; assembly: GCA_038496175.1. Classification (NCBI taxonomy): domain Eukaryota; kingdom Metazoa; phylum Arthropoda; class Insecta; order Hymenoptera; family Ampulicidae; genus Ampulex; species Ampulex compressa. Next base: position 191,318 of record JBCFXI010000159.1, read on the forward strand.
CAGCGTAAAAGAATCGAGGAACCGTGAAAGGACAATGACGGCACCCAGCGACGATTCCTCTCGTACCCAACCAGTGTCCTTTCGTGCTTCCTCCTAGAGAGTACGACATTTCCGACGCATTGTGAAACTTGACGATTTTTCCAGTATTCCATACGTGTAGGATCGTGCATACGCGTAAAGAAGGTAAAGCTACCGTGACTTTTTAACTCTCTTTTTTCCACTCCGCGATTTAAGCGTTCACGTGCATTGCATAAACCCGACTTTCGTGGGTCCCCATGAAAAAATGTGTCGACATAGAGAAGTCTCTTTGAAATTCAATCTGAAATCTGCTCGTGACAAATCTCACGTAATTAAATATCCTAGCAAATTATGGTAATAAGCCGTGTGCGACTTGAGGATAAGAAACCCGGTAATTCGTTCTCATTTATCATAGATGACCTTCAAGTCTTTAATGAATTTTGGAGGCTACAGCAAACCGTCGCACACTCCGATCGATCGATATCACAGCGGTGGATATCATCACGGATCGCATGGGTATAAGATTACGTATATTACTAAATAAATTAAATCCTCGTCCATTCGATATTTCTCTATTAATACTGCATGTATATTCAGTTTGAAATAACGTGCTTCTGCGCAACATTTCTGCGCAGGCATTATGTTTAGCAATTCTCTAATCCACCAACATTGTACATCTCATAAATTTCTGTATTATATTATTTTACCTCTCACCGTGCAGTTTAGAGAATGTCTTTTCGAATGTTCAGGAGCTACAAGAGCAAAGGAGGCGGAAGCGGTGCCGCGTTAAGCGCATTGACCCTGCTCGCCTTTCTGTTCCTCATAAACGTCATGCAGGTAATTATCGATAATTATCCAAGAGGCAGACCGCGTCTGCGTTCGACTTTGTCTCGTGCACTAGGCTGTCTTAATTGGTATGCGAATCTTTCAACGCCTGGAGCAGGATGTAGATTCTTCCGTTGCCCCGCTCGCAGGCTAACGCTTCGATCCAGCACTGTGCTCCTTCTGTTACTCACCTTTTTTCCATGATTGCATATTCAGCAATCGCTACAGGATACGAATTCAACCGCGGTTCCTGCGACGACCGCGGTTTTGTTGCGCGAAGAGTTGCCCGTAGTTTTGGACACGAGGGAGGACAAAGAACCCAAAAGGAGGGAGGATTCTGTTCACTCGGGAAGCTCCTACGGATCTCCACCAAAATCCACGAAAAGTTACGTTCGGGTTCATAATTAATGAATGGATTTTGAAATAAGAGCTTTTGCAGTTCGTGATGGGTCACGAATTTGCGGTAGCAATATTGCATTATTTCTGTAGAGAGAATATCTTGGACGTCTGTAGTGGAATATCTTGGAAATTTCCACGCGAGATATTTGTGAATTTGTATCGCAAAGAATGATAATAATAAAATTAAAGTATATGACGATTCATAAAGTTCCGATTGTATTAATCACTACACCTTCGCTTTAACCGAATAAACCATCGAAAGAAATCGAAATCTAATAGGAGGGTATAAGCTACGTTTGTCATAATATTCTTGAAGAATCATTGCTTTATTATATTAATATAATACTTATTTATTTAATCATTCTGTAACAATTCCTTAAACAGATGTGCTCCGAAATATCGTATATATATGTATATATGTATATATATATATATATATCATTTTACTCTTCGGGGATTGCTCAATATGCTTCGCAAAAATATTCTTGTTTCTTAATTTAATTAAAAATGAACCTCTTAATGTGGTTAAACATATTGTAAATAATACAGCTTTCCTGTTATTACAGGTAACGATACACACATTTATAAGTCTTTTAGATCTTAATGGTAACAGTATTGTCTATTTGTTAATCTAATTTGAAAAACAATATAGAGCCCTTTGGCCATGTTGTACATGATTAGGATGTTCAGCACTTTTTAGAGATTGTCGAGGCAAGTGGTGATCGTTGCCTTTACGTTATCCAGCTGTACCTTCAAGACATCGACTGGCCCTTGCAAACAAGTGGTGACATCGTTGTATGCTTGATTAAGGTTTGTGGTTATTTCTGCTCGTGTGGTCTGCACCAAAGTTTGGGCATTTGTGAGCAATCGCAAAACCTCAGAAGCGCTCATTGCTTCGCATTTCTGAGGATCATTGCTTAGTTGACACTGGAACGGAATATTACCCATTTGCAGCGAGGAATTTCGGATGCTCTAAAAATAAGAGGAGAATATTAGCCTAAAACAAAGTTATTTGTTCTCAAATAAGTCATTCGCGTTAACAGTTTGTAGTTAACCCTCTGCAACGCAAACTTCTTATATTTTAAGAGTGTAACTATAGTCTATATCAGATTTTTTTTTGAGGAATATTATACGTTAAATGTTTTATTATTAATAGCGGTTTAATTAATTGGATTTCCTCCCCTGATATGATAGCCATTAACAACAAATGAACCAATACTTACACATCTTAAGCAAAATGATTATTAGAACCTGGATACGGTGCTCTATATGGATTTCAATATATCACTATGTTACATTTTTCTATTTTATGCTGATATCTTTATATGAAATTCACAGTGTGCACATAAAATTTGAATGAATATTACATACATAATATAATTTAATAGCTACCAACTTTGTTTCAATGATGATAATTTTGCACTGTAAAATTGTATAGCTCTTTTTTTTTGTTTTTCATTTTGGTTTTTTTTTTCGGCATCGACTACTTTGGCCATTTTGCTCTTATCTGTGCTAAATGTTTGGTGACTCATGAAGAGAACTATATATATCTTCATTAAAGATAAGGATGAAAAATTTTACTCAGAAGATAAGCAAGCGGACAAATGAAATAGTTTTATTCAACGTATATATGCATCTATCGTTTGCAAAAGGTTAACATGCCATGGAACGCGTTAAATTCAATATTTCGATGCGCAATAGAAGATCACAATGTGATGAAATAAGTACCTGCACAGTTTTCGTAAATCTAGCTTCTAGCTCATCCACGATATTCTGGTAAGCCTCGGAGCAATTCATAGTCTCAGCCTGTAGTCTCTTTTTGTATATGTCAACGATGGTTCTCACTTGTGTGACACAGCTCTCGACATCTTTTTCTTCTGAAACCAACTGCTGTATCCTGGGCTGAAGTGTTAAGCACATTAATTAGGTTTGGATTAACAAGTATATTGATTTAGACGTTTATATTAACAAGCATACTTAAACTGTACATATTATATCTTGTTCTCTCTCTCAGTATATTACGAATTGGTTTTTATTTTGATCAGCTATAAGCATACTTATGTCAATTCTGTTCAATTACTGCTACATATGTGGAATCATTTTTAGAAAGTACATTATTGCTACTTGGTGCATAGTCTTAATAAGAAAGTCAGAGCTTAGAAATTGATTAATTAAATTTGTAAATGCACATTTTTTTTAAATCAATTATTACGGATAAAAATTTCGATATTAAGAGAGACAGAAAAACAGTGTAACTATACTGGGACTCGAACCCGAGATATAATTACAACCGTTAATAATTTCTAATGCCGCTGTTGCTAGTGATTGTGCCGTATAAAAATTTCATTTTGTTGTTAGACAAATGTCATCTGCAATTAAATCTCCAACATGAGTAGCCGATAAAATGAGTAAAAAGCAAGTAACGTCGCGTAGGAAGTTCTGATCTTTATTGTAGTATATCCATGGTCATTTTCCGACCATTAACTCTGGACAATTCCTTATATCTGACTTCAAATCGGCATTTAATATCTACAATTTTCTTTTACTTTTTCCAATAACATCGATACCCAATATTGATTACACTTTGCAATTGACTTATGTATTTCATTCAGTATTCTATTCTTTACATAGAACTCGAATACTTTTCAGTCTTCAGTTCCTCGAAGAAAAAAAATCCAAGCAACGTCACGCAGCTCAATAATTACGCTCCCTATTTAAAATTTAGCTATCAATGGTTCGTGACCATTCCATGTTATAAATGAAATGTACGAAAAGTGTACTCACCCTTAAAGAAAAGATAGGACTGAGGACCTCGCTCAGAGCACTAGCGAATATTTGGCTACCCTTGTAGGATGCGTCGAAAATGATTTCGCCACTGAATGTGCTAAGCTGCACGGTTAGCGTCCTCAGGCTTTGCAATTGTGAATAGTACGGCGACGAGAAACTTGTACTATCTGCTCTGACAGTCTGTCGTAAAAATATCGTGGGCTAGTGTTTAAATATCGTACGTTACTTATTTTATTCTTAATCAGCTATTGTTGCAGAATTTACAAAAATCACTAAGTGATACTCTGTGCAGTATGGTGCTGTTTGATTTAATAGTGAGAATCTACTAACACTACTAATAAAGTAGTGTGATCTACTAACTGATTAATACAAAATGTTTGGCGCAGGAAATTCAGGCTAGAAAGTGCAGACCCCACTAGAGAACGATGTACATTAGCAGTTTGAAAAAATACGAGCACACGCTGGGCGCAAAAGAGTTCAGATTTGTTTTATCGTTCCTCAATAAATAATACTATGCGAAAAATTGGCTACGATGGTACAACATCATATAAAACGTATCTTCAAGAAATGTATGCAAACCAGAGATTAAAATAAACATCCTACTTGCCATATCTCTGTTAAGGGTTTAAACATTGAAACCGTACATGAATCTACTGTTGATAAAAATTTATATAAATACAACGATAGATCAATGCTCAAATCGTTGTAAAAAGTCAGTGTAATAGAGTTTCGTTTCTTTTTCTTTTTTCCGTCTAGAAGAAAATGTAAGTTGCCGTACGTCTAGTACAATAAATCGAAAGTATAGAAGTTGTACTTTTCATTATAAAAGTGGGATATTGCAATGATCACAGTAAAGTTATAATACCGTAAAGCCGCAGAAGACGCCCAGAATGCAAAGTGCTAATGAGGTTCTCATGATGAATGTTCTCGTTAATCTGCCTGTTGACCGTGTACTTCGAGTATTTTTGTACTGTCAAGGGACGCTCCATGTACTTTTATATAGTTACAGAATACCCCTACCAATAGCCGGAAGTCGTAAGAGAGCTACGATTATTGGACTAAAAATCAATACGTCATGCGGCACCTCGGAAACTATGAATAAACTATGATAAACCTTTATTTTTCCTCGATAATGATCAAATCTTATCTGCTGTTCGGCCCAATCGAATTTTTTTCCTCCTATTTTCGTAAAATAACATTATCTTCTCTCCGAAAAAAATGTGAAATTGACGGATCTGAAATAATCTGCGAAAACGGATTTTTTTTTTATAATCTGGTATTTATATTTCAGAGGTTGGTCAAAATTGATTTATTAAAGTATTGATTAATGCATATAAGTCTACTTCGTGACTTACAGTAACATTTTATTAACGCTACTTTAACGACAATAGCCTTTGACAAGTCAAGGATCATAATAATCGATCAAAATTATTTCGAATCTTTTTAACTGCACTTTCGACCTATTTGTTGAGTATTATTAAGACATGAACATAACGTACGATATTTCTACAATTATAACTACTCTCTATACGTGAAAGGAACTTATTATATTTCGTCAAAGACATGGTACTTGGCGAACGATTTGATGATCAATTATTTAGTCAATTGTTTGACAATATGAAATTGATCAGTATTTTAACGGTCAGTGGACATATGCTGCATATGCTGTAACGCGGATATTCCCATCGCCTTATGTTTTGACAAGGTTCGTGATAATCAAATAAAGAGCAGATAGATTCTCAAATCGATTCGGGAGATGTATGCTCGAAACAAATGCAAACACAGCTTGAAGAAGTTTTGAAATCGCGATATATACACGTGCGGAGCTTCGAACAGCTTTGCAAATGGAAATTGTGGGAACAATCGAATCGTTATTTTGTAACGTTACGTATTCATCAGTGATCTTGTTATCGCCGAATAAGAGGATAGTTGGAATTCTCGCCAAACATCTTGATCGTTCCAATTTTTATCAAGTATCGAGTTGAGCTAATACTCGAAAATAGATGTGAAAACATCCCTGCTCTGTAATCTTTTTCTTCGAGAATCGAGATCTCAAATTGAAAGTAGAGCAAATAGTAATAAAATAATTTACAAAATGGTATAACAGAAAGAACAAACTTAGATACCTTGTTTCTTCGAGGCAGAGATTTAATTGTAATTCAAAGCTCCTAATTTTAGCTATCTATATATACGACAACAGATTCATTTCATATTTTTCATTTTTACCGTAACTTTGTACTACAATATTTATATCTCTGAATGTAACTCCTTATTTCCTATTTCCTACTATTTTACGACTTCTTGCTTTATTGCATTTCTGGAATTTCCCATTCCGAGCTCAACAATAAAGCCACATACGCGACAACTTTTTTAATGTAAAAGTTGTCAATATTGTAGCGCGAAATAGAAGAAAATTACGACAGTTTTTACTAGCATACGATTGAACGTGTCAAATATCCGCTGTTTAGCAGTTTTATTTTCGAAAAACAATAATGCTGACCACGCCTCGTGGTTGAAAATATAAAAAAGCTGGGGCGATAATGGCGACAACGCATATACTCTTTCGATACATTCTTGAAATATACTCTTTCGAGATTAATGAAATTGGATCAAAATAATGTGCAATATTTTGTTCAACTTAGATGAAGGATCGACATTATCTTGATTATTAGTTATACTTGCCTTAAAATCATGTCGACCACAAGGATAAAGTAAAACGTGTCGACCGCATAAAAACTTACAAATCGTAAATACGATTTTCAATATTTTTAGCAGCCTTTATCCTTAAATATTTATTTTCGCTACCATTTTATGCCAATGGATAACAACGAAAAGAATATCTTACTTTTTCATACCTTCCGCATTTTTATCTGAGCTACGATGTTTTAATGGCGTCCTTCTATTAATACACATTTCAGTACGTTAATAAATGTTCCTTTATTATTTTTGAAAATGTAAGTATTGTTCTATATATGGATTCTTCGTTTTTCACGATAACTTCATTGTTTGCATTATTTTATATTATCATTTTAAAGCGGATACTTATGAAGTATCGTATTGTTACTTTAATCATTCTTGATCTTTAGTATTCTCTCCTGTAAATATTTTATCCAAAGTTTTCGAAAAGTTACGATAAAAGCATAAGATTACAGAAACAATCTCGCGAACGGACATATAATGACATTTTAACGAGATAAAATCGGCTAAAAAATTATAATACGATTATCATTAAAGTTTGGCCGAGATATCAACACACACAAAAATAAAAAAAGTACACAATACGGTTGTTTGCTTTGAGCAAATAATACGTGAATCTTCTTAAACGGTCAATACACCGGTACTTACTGCTTTGAATCTTCGTGCAAGCTATGGATAATAATCACAATAAGGGGAGCGACAATTAAAGTTCAATATATTTTAGTAATATATTACATCATCGTGTCGACATGTCAGTCCATTGCGTGGATTTAACAAGTAAATTTTCAATTACATAGAGAATATTATTTCTTCCCGTGGACGATCCGTGGTACGATTAAAATTAGGGATCTCTAGGCACTTCGACATTACGTAATGATTCACTGTATTTAAATAATTTACGTACACTGGTTTACATGAAATACTCGCGACAGATCGATCGCACGCCTCGCAGAATGGCAAATTATCGATGCAATTTGCCAGGCATTAGAGCCACGGTTGAACGAGACCGAGTGAGGTCCGGTTTAACCCTTTACAACCCACGGCTACTATATAATAAACATTCTGTTTACGCTCTTTGTTCCACGCCAGCTATCGCTTCGTTCCAGATTTGTAGAGTATTGTCAATCAAAGGACTAATCGTTATCCGCCGATTAACCCTACATTTATATTTAGCTTCTTCCTTTTCCATTAATGGCATCAGGTTATACAGAGAGAGAGAGAGAGAGAGAGAGAGAAAGAGAGAGAGAGAAAGAGAGAGAAAGAGCGATTAAAAGCAGAATGTCAAAGTCTAAAATAAACATATCGGTTATAGAGGGTTAACGATAGAAAATCATACGTTATCGATATTTGATTCTCCAAGAGAACCTGAAACCTCGAGTCTTCGCCTCTCTGTTAAGCAAATCTCTCGAAGGAAAATCTGTAAAGCGAGGATGGCGTGGCTGGCAAATACGTGAATCTCCGCGAAGGAGGAAGGAGAGGGGGAGAGGGGGGGGGGGGGGGGGAGTATGGAATCTCGAGATCGCGATACCGTCATGGTGCCGACCTTACTTAAAATATACATTTAATTCATAGAAATACTCGATATTGGCAGTAACTATTCGCGGTTACTTGAAGGAGTAGAAAGGAAAAACATTGAAAATACAGCGTTAATAAAGGGGCAGTGACCGTCGTTGCGCTCATTCGATTCCGGACGAATCCTTAAAAATCCACGTCGAGAATAAAAAATCGGCGAGTCGCGAATGGAGGAACGTATCCCCTAACTGTTCTGTTTGAAAATTGCGTTCAAAATTTTTTATTTCGCCGGAAAGGCAGACTAAGTCATATTAATTTAGATTGATCCAAACTCGAATTCTTGAAGCGAAGATCCTCGAGAAGCGGATGATACACGACTCGTTGTATCTTTTTGGACATTTTATAAACAGCCGAACTTTCCATCGAACGCGAATCAAAATTCTATGCCTATCAAAATAATCGTAGATTATTCTTAAATTCTGCTTAATCGTTGATTAAAAGGCAATATCGCGTTTACTGGTGCAATGCACTCTCCTCAGGACTATCAATAACTTGAAAGATTTTAAATTACGTTTTAGCTCAGTGGCGATAGATTTTTTTTCATTTACATCCAATGCAGTTATTAACTGAAAGATCAAAATTATTTTCCGGCAATGCACTTTCGAGCATTATAAAGATATTTTAAGGAAAACTCCATAATCGCTGTTCCTATTCCATCTGCCTTAATTATACAATAACTGCAGATTGCAAGGTGCAATACTCTGTTTTCTGTGCCAACAGAACAGTTCCTTTGATCGACGATTTTTTTCCTCGACTCGCCGATTTGCATCGTGGCCAATATGGCGGGTTAGTGCTTTACGATTAACCACTACGTACTCGATAATAACATTAACTATGGCAGTCTGTCGAAACGCGTACTTAGTCGACTAATGGACGCCCGCTTCAACGTCGTGGAAATGGATTTCTTTTTTATTTCGCCTATTTTATTACATCCGGCTAACCTTCGTAAAACAATGCGAAGTAACGTTGTCGATTTTTTAGTGACCAAAAAATTCCACGATTTATCGACGGTTTACAAGCACCAGACTTCTGAGCAAGCAAATAAGTTTTAAGATTTTTGTATTTCTTCAACGTATTACTAATGTCTCAGCCTGCCTCATTAACCCCTGGAGGAGACAAAAACACCGAGTCACTTTGCTTCTTGATATGTTTCATATACGCGTGCTGTAAAGCCAGACATCGTGGTTCGTCAATCGAAGCGGTAATTCTAGTAATTTATACATACTCGAAGAAGAATGAAAGAAAGACATCAGAACATTTTCTGTTTGTTTCTATCAATGAGATTCACTCAGCGTAAGAATTTCCTTCCAGCTGATAATGAGGCAAACTTAAATGCCAATGCTTTTACTCGAGAGGCGATATGAATTTCAAAAATCCCTTTGTCTTATACAGAAGAAAATCATTTATGTCAGGAAAAAAAATTGGGAATCGCTTCAGCGAGGAATTAATCCACCGATGATCGACCGAGTTGTTCTTCAAGGTTGACAGCGGGCGTATTGAAAGCGTCTTATCCTATGGTACAATCCTTAGTTTGCATTGGATTGCAGCGGATATCCTAGCGAGTTCTCCTTTGTCGAGATTCGCCTACTTCCTGATAGCTTAAATATACATATTTACATTATCTATGCGTTTAACGCATTTGTTATCGTCGTTCGAGAGAAAACCACCTGCCTCAAAACGTGCACATTTTTCTCTATTTATCATACGTACGCTGTAACATCATGATCGCCTTAATTGTCGGTATTGTATTATGCTATTTTTATATAATATAATGGGGAACAATAGGTCCGACGCGTTTGTGCGAGCATGAAAGAAGAAAAATGATTGTCCCTACGCACGTGTATTGTACGCTACTTGGCACTTGGCTCAAAAATATTGAGCTTGTTAAGGCACGCGTGAGACTGAAATTCTATATGAGTATGAGTTGTAAGTGCTTTACGTCTGAAAAAGTATTTTCGCTCGTCTTCAGTTCATTTCGTCCAGCAGGATTTCCAATTCGAGCATTCGGAATGAAGAAAAATTCGAAATGCGAGCTGCGACCACACGTTTTTTTATTTAAAGCTCCAACAAAAGTCATTGGATCCCAACAGCTTTAATGAAACATGTTTCGAGTATTATGCATCCTATACTGTGTTTGTGGAAAATGTATACGGATCTCTCCGCAGCAATCCAATGCAAATTCTGATAAAATTCAGCCTAAGTTAAAATAATTCTACGCCCTCGTCTACGAAATTTCTTCTACACATTATTCGCTATGCTTTACGGATATTCAGTAACAGTGATGCCTCGTGAATAGTCGTCTACCTATAACTTTACCGTTTAGAAGGGATAAATTAATGTTAGTCACTCCTTTGTTATTGATCCGATTCTCGTGAAGAAGTATAGCTGGCGTATATATCACTGTTATTTAGTTATATCGGAGGAAAAATGCAACATACATCGTACTCGATTTACTTCACCTTTGGACCTTTCGAGACTATAACGGCTTAAGCTCCGACACTTAATAATTCAGGCAGCACTGTGTTGCGAAATATCGATACAGCAGGGATACCGCGATACAAGCACGCTGACTATTAACCCCATTTCTATCGAGGCTTCTCTTAAAAAAATGCATCTAAAATTACTGAATCTCATATTGACATTACATTGAATGATCACTAGATCAATAAATCTATACCAGATCATTATTATATCAGATTACCGCTTGCTACGTAATTCTCCGGAAATGCTTCGAAAATGGCCGAAGAACGTATGCCTCGAAAAAGTATCTCGATAAGAGCAGGTGCGAAAAGATCTACGTAAGAAGGATTGGTGAAGAAAACCTGTAGAAAAAACCCTCGAAAGGGCATTTCGAATTGCTGAAGGAAACTGAATAATTCACTTGCAGTTGCGGCGTTAAGGTGCTCGTGTTAATCAATTTCACTTAAGAACAATGAATTTAAAGCTGCCCTTTTCTTCTTCTACCCAGATAATGTTTCTGCAGCTGGGGTTAACTAATTCAAGGCGCATCGTCGATCAATGTTACTGACTTGTTAATAAGTTAATTCTTTCGCTGCACGAGAAGCTTCGGCATTGGACATTCGTCCTGGCGCATCGTCCTCCCTTTCCCTTAAACCCTACATTGTTGAATCTCCTAAGAAACAACCCCCTGCCGTGCACCTTTCTCGCGCGATCCAACCAACGAGTGCGATTTATTTATTTATACTACAAATAAAAGCACTTTGCGCTGTACATTGCCGTGCATGATTCAGATTTGTCCATTTTCGATGATACGACCATCAGAAGGTTGATAAGACATTTTGGTTTGACTCTGTTGCTTGGTACCTGAATTGAAAGATTTATAATATACGCATGTTATTTCGATAAGTGTAATATTTGTAATGTCTCGAAAAAGGGGTTGATTTTATTTTGTAATATAAATCATTTTGTACTCTGAAATCGTGCAGTTCTTGACTTTGCTTCGTGTCCCTTGACTTACGGTACAGAGTGTAAGATCGTAGAGGAGTAACAACGAGAATGACTGATTTTGCCTTTTGTGCGTAAATCGACAATGTTAGTTTATTTGAGAGACACGATTGGACCTCAATGCCGGGCATCGCCTGAGAAAAATAAACGAACAGCAAACGGGTGGCCCTTTGCGATCCTAACGGTTTGATCCGCCTTGCGCTGGTCAATTCACATTCAAGCTCATATTCAAGTAATGCCAAGAAATGGCGCGATGAAGGATAGGAGGAATCTCTTAAAGGCACGTTCCTGTCAGTCGAAAGTAGAGAAGCAGGCAAGAGTTCATTGGTCCACGTGCACGATCATTGCGAAGGGTCGATAGCAATGTATACCATGTCGAGCCTTGGTCGACATCGGACCGCAAAGGTACAAGCTAAACCTAAGGAAGACGCTGCAGTATTAAGGTTTAACGTATAATGGTGGTGCTAATGTGGTCTACAAGAAGAGCCTTAATTACGGCACTGATTTCAGGGAAATCGAGTAGAATAATGTATTTATATCTGCGATAAGCGTGACGGTGATTATAGTCATAAATGCCTAATCAGTTATGAGAAAAATACATGTACAATGAAATTAAATTCGATATTCTCCGTGGCATAGCGCAGCACGCATCGGAAATAAAAATTTCTTGGTCCCAGATTCTTGTTTGGTCATACTAATTCCTCTTGCACAAGTTCGTACATAGACAATTAAATAAAACGTTACATATGTAAAGGTGTTGATTATCTTCGCAGCTCTCCCTGCTCTATTTACACGTATTTGTTCCAAAACCAATTCGACGTCTACGACTATAATCGAGGTTAAACCCGTAAGTCGGTGACCCTAAATTTTTCCCGATTTCATCGAAATCCTTGAGCGCCATAGCTGAGACTCCCCCTGTCGCTATGTTCCATCCTCTCCCATCTCCGTGGCGCTCCTTCCTCGTGTCGTCGGCGGAATAACATAGAAGTATGGCAGTGCGACGTGACAGTGGCATAATTCGTAGCTGCTTTTTCGCCAGAGAGCATGTTACGTGGACGATCGAAGCACCCGAATCGGGTCTCTTCGATTTCGTTTTCGCTTTCGGAGGGAGCCCCTCCGAATTTTCTTCCCCTGCATCGCGTATTAACGTTAATACACGCGGCAAGATTCGTGATTCATCGCATCTTCTTTAAAAAAAAAATGAAAAAAAAAAAGGTAATGCGCGCTATCGTGCGTTACCATGGCAACTTCGAGGCCACGATAAATACACTGCACGATGCACGAGTGAAACGCTTCTTTTCCGAGGCGTTCATCGGGATTAACGATGATGTCTTGGCCCTTTGCTTCGAGGGGTCAATTTCGCGATGATTCGCCAACACTAGCTCGAGACTTGATCGCACCGATCGACGTCGAATTAAAGTCCTCCGACGGATGGTGCGTGACGACGAATCTGTAGTCTATGCTCGAGACGCGAAGGCCTTAGCTTAAAGCACTCACGGTGATTCATGGTAATTCTAAGATATCATTTCGAGACGTCAATGAAATCGTTCGTGGTGATCCTGGATGTGTTATTTAAAAGGTGAAGAACACCTTGTAATATCATGATAACGAATCATTAGCTCAGGAGGTTTGGAACTTTTAAGCATCTCGATACGTTGATAAAAGTACCTCGCGATCCTGAACCCTTTGGCTCAATAAATCACGAGCGATTTATCATTCTAAGAGATTAGTTCGGAACGTGGATAATGATTTGTAAATTCCAAGGATCCTGAGATCCTCGCGCGAGACACGTACGTCGATACTAAATATGCTCTTTGTCCAATGTCTGATTTACATCGATTCTCAGACGTTTACCAGGATCAGCACTTTCGAAAATCGTATATCGTTCTTCGCATGGACTTCACGGTTCCAAAGCATCGAGACAGGACTATTTTCGACGATGTCCGAGGAGAGCGGTTCTCGATGTCTTTTTGAGTCTCTTCGCAAAACACGAGATAACGTATCACTCTTTTCCACACTCGAGAGCATTGTACACGCACCAGAAAGGTACAAACGTTTCCTTTGCTCTTTGAAACCTACTGAATTTTATAGAAAGAGCCGATGATATTCCCCGTGAATAAAAAAACGAGTCGGAACTGACTTCTTCGAGAGTCAGTGACGTAGTCGACGAGGAAAATCGTCGAAGCGGATAATTGTTCGATCGATGATTTCGTTCTCCACGCGAGAGGATCACATTTGCGCCTACGACGTGGAACTCGAAAGGGATCTTGATCCATTCGTACTTTCTTCGTTCGTCCTTTCGAATTGCGTCGCCGAGCTGTTCCGCGGCCCTCTGCGGTTTCACGATGGCAAAACTCGAATTCGTGACGATTCGAAGGCGGACGTTTCGCATCAGGAGGACAGCTGCAACTCGTCGACTTTGCCTTACGCCTAACGATGGCGGCTCGCTACTCGAATCCGCTACTGTGGTTTCTACGTGTGGAAAACTGCGAACAGAGGTTTACGCTTGGTTCGGAACGATCTTCAATTTTTGCTTCGTTGATAGATGAATAGATTTAATACCTATTTTTTTTTTTTTTTTTAATTGGATGCTTAAGGTCACATCCACATTTAGGTTTTACCTATAGTAAAATGTTCATTAAAACTATATAATAAGATGGAATTCTAGGTGAGATACTTTTATCGCTTTGAACCGAGACACTTAATCCTGTGTCATAGAAATGTGGCTCGAATCTCTTATCTTCTATTCTGCTGCGTTAATTTACGAAAACAAAGGAGTAAAGAATATGCCATCATTCTAATTTTGTATTAGATATATTCAATATTTACTGAGATAAGATGAATCGATTGTTGAAATTTCGAGCAAAATATTTTCGATGTTTTAGACAAAAGATGTTACTCAATACATATATATATATATATATATATATATACCTGTACCGAATGGGTGCGTGCAGATTCATCGCGTCCCTCGAGGACTAGCTAGGGGGGTAGTACGTCAAGTTTTAAGCCGATCTTCGGTTTGCAGAACCCGCAGTAACCTCCACATTTGCCGACCACTCGCTGATCGTTCTGCAAAGTAAATACACGTTATCGGTGTCGAAGCAGCGGCTCAATTTTCTGAATCGACTAATCCACGTTTTTCGCTTAGAAAATAGATATCTTGTGAAATACTTGTATTTAGGAATATGAAACGATATACAAGTTGAAGAACGACATATCACATTGGAGAGGCTAATTTAATTGTGATTGTGTCGTTGAAATGAGAGTTTCGTGGACAGTCGATTGATGCAATAATTACAAAATTTGTATCAACTTACTATCCTCTCGATCTCCATAAACGTCTCCCGCGTTTCTTTGCTCCACGTGGCGTCAGGGGATAATTTTAGCATGGTACCGCTCAGGTTGATGCTGAACTGACCTTCAGAACAGTGGGATGGACTGTAACACTCCCCAGCCTTGCCGTATTCTATGCATTTTGCACCCTTCGTCCACGTAAATGTGTAGTCGGTGGCTGGAAGTTCCAATAGAATAGCTTGTTTGTTAACCGATTCTATTTTGTTTAACCTTGGATTAATTATTGTACAAGAATGTTCACTGCGGATGACTAGAATTTAAGATCAAGTCATTCTTGCAAACATCACAGCCATTATCTAGTATTTGAGTTTCTGGAGTTTATAAAAATATTTTTTAAGATTAAATGTTTGTCGGTGTGTAAATCTTGCATAAGCTTTTGTGCCACGTTTTGCAGTGTTTTAAAAATCCCCCAATGTGCGTCGTATGTATTTTAGATCAATCGAGATTATGGTCTTTAATGGCAGCTTAATAGCAGAAACTCTTAATTGATCTCATCACTTTTTTCCGAAGTTTTTTAATATATTTTAAAAATATGTATTGAATATTTTACGTGGTTTCTTTTTTTGTAACAAGTGAAAAAATGTTTAGAATACCTACATTGTGTCAAAACTTAATGTCACTTTATGCATAGCAGGATTTTTGATAATAGTAATCCGCTTACTTCATTGATGTACATGTTACTATAAAAATATTACTAATATTTATAAGAATGTCAAAGAGAGTTTAATTTACAATTAAGAGTTCAATACAGGTAATATAACTTACTTAGAACATAGAGTTTAGCAATGTCGATTCGTATCCTCTTGAACATTGTTTTACCAAAAATTGTCCCCGTATCAGCAGCGCAGTTACAACTGTCGTTTCTCGGTCCGTTGTAAGAACACGCCTGTGGATTTCTTATTCTGAAAACGTTGATATCGTTCCATTAATTCCATAAAAAGATTTCCAACATAACGAATCAGAACACACAATAATGCAAGAATTCGCTTTACATCGTGGTAGAATAACTCCTGCGTTGCACTGAAACCTACGCATTCGACAAAATTGCTTCACTATTGGAAGACCAATATAATCATAATACAATTGTACATATTAAACGATTATCTGAAACAATTACGCGATGTTGGCAAACATTTTTTTTATCCTCCATCTATAGTATTGAATAATTCTTACCAATACAAACATTATTAATTACAACCCTCGACATTTAATTATTTATTTCATGTTATAATGTAATTAAATAATTTTCAGGATCAGGAGCTTCATTTTTAAATCAAAAAGTTGTGATCTACGCAGAATAGGAAAGAGAATTTCTAATGAAAGTGAATACCGACTCTAAAGGTGCCGGTGGATCTTCGAGATTACCTTTTATAGTAGAGCTCCGCATAGTTCTCTCCGTCTCCAGCTGGCAAGGTCAGGTACTCTCTCGGTTCCGAAGTCGACATTTCGTGACAGTAGATCTGCATATTCCTGCCGCCGACCATCAAAGAATACTCTCCGTCTTTGTCGGTCTTGGACCTCTTTTGGACATCCAGACACGTCATAGGGACACATCTCTTCTGGTTGCACCTCCGCTTACGCTGCGGCTTAAACCTCTCAGGGCAGTAGAACCTGGCCACCTTCTTTCCTGTTCTGTCGTGGCAGGACAACGTTCTGGTCTGGCGGCCCTTACGTCCACACGTATGAGTGCACTGGGAAGAAATTTTTGGCAGATCAGAGATACATCTGTCGATTTAGGATGCTTCCTCGATCGAACCATAATATACTTAAAAAGTAGTTATTGTGGTTAGTTGCAAGCATTCTTGCGTGACTTCTCTTAACACTAGAACTAACGGCCAGTATCGGGATATATTGTATTGGATCTGGGAAAACAGTTAGTGGCGTTTTTCCCGATAAACAATTGCAAATAACTCGGAAAACACAGATCGCAGGGATACCACGAATCGATCTACTCACCTTCTTCCAGGGCCCTGCTGTCCAGTAATAATGGTCGCTACACTCGCGCAGCTTGCAGCTTTGCTCGTCAACTGGCCGTTGGTCGGACGGACAACCGTCGCTGGGCGATGGGTCGATCCATCCGTATCCATTAACCCGATGACAAGTCACCGCCCGACGTTGTATTCCATCACCGCACTCTGCTGAGCACTTCAAGAAGACAAAGAAGCGTGGAATCAGCGACAGCTCGTCTTTCAAACAAGGACATTAGACAGAGAAGGAAGAGGCCTCGAAAGGTTTGTCCCTCAAGAATGAAGGATTGCACATTCGTCCAAATCGAAGATTTTATCGGATGGTTTTGATTATTTCACTCGAACATTTTCAAATGCGACACCAATATCGAACACATGCTGCATGATATCTTTGCGATTTAATTGTGAGCGATCGATGGGATAGGGTGATCGAATATTCGGTGGTTAATATGTGATGTGTCTCCATTTTTATTGGTAACATGTTGCAACAAAGATGGGCGCCAAAACTCTCTGGCGAATATTGTCGAGGCGCTCCTCTTCCTCCTGATCGTCGAGCAATCGAATTAATGGGCTGGTTAACTTCATGCTCATGCGTTCGTTGAGAGACAAACGTATAATTATGATGTCCAGATAATTATTGTACGATCGAAGTTAAGCCAGTCCCCGATGAAGGGTACGAGTTACGTATAAAAGTGAACGATTAACCGCGTGTAAATGTTAGGAAGGATGACGGCGCTTTGCCGACAACACGAGCATTTTATGAGAACGCAAACAAACGATATTTTTTCTCTTTGTAATCTAAGCTGAAAAATGTTGACATTTTAGTTAGACAACTGTCATTCGCATGCTGCATTCGCGAAATGAGTAATAAATGTAAAAGCTCGTAATCTGTATAACTTGTATTATATAAAGACAAACATAACGTCGTAGTACCCTAATCCACATTTCCATTTTATAAAATTTAAATCGATTAGTAAAGTTCTTATATAAATGCGTATACTTTAAGTATCGACGTTCTACACACACCGATATTTATGTCAAGAGAACCTAAAGGTGACATTGAAAGTCACCAGCCTAGTTACGTAAAACAAATTAATTAAAAATACGCTCCTTTTCACCAGCAATGCGTTCTAAATAAATATTACAAACGTCAATAGCAATCTCCAAATAAATTCCAGTACTATAACGCTTAAACGAAATCAATAAAATAAGTTATTATTAAATAACGTACTAGTCAATTTTAGAACGAAGATACAAATAAAGTGGAGATAAATCGCAATAGCGATCAAAGGACGAGTATCCACGAAACGGCATTGAAACAATGATGAAATTGATTGGAGATAAAAGTATTAATTTACGGCGTGAGGTTAGCTATTTTCGGACGAAATAAATCGAGTTAAAAGTTATTGGGATCGGTTGGTTATAGCGTGTCAATTGACGTCGACTACATGCCCGCGTCTTCGACGAAGAAGATGAAATTACAATACGCAACGCTATCAATCTTTTCGTGCCATTTCTATTTGTACTAAATTCAATGCGATCAAAAAGATATAGACGAGTACTTTATTCATTAGATTACGTCCGCCGATAACATTCAATCTCTGCTGTAATCAATTTCTGCTTCGATTTCTGTAAAGAGCAAACGAATTGTGCTCCAAGAATTATGGATACTTTTACAATTCGAAAACGAAATCTAAATACTGGTGGAATCTAAAATTAAAATGTTCATTCTAGTTCGCCGATTATTATTTTTATACGTTTTCCTGATCTAAGTATGATCTATTAAAGGCGACTAAAAAATTTATATCGAAGGAGTTACGAGATTTCGAAAATGGATCGATAGATGTTAATTGCACTCATGCCGAAAGTATTCGTGCGAAAATACAATGCCGCATACGCAACTTCAGAATTCTTTTCACTGCAAAGGCATTACATTCCAAATCAATCGCCAGGAACAAAATCAATTTCTACGTAATTGATTCTTCGATATAACAGTGTACTAGATCGTAAATCGTGTTTGTTCTGTATTCAATGAAGATATTTCGACTTAAGTTCTATCACATCGTCGAGCCCATCGTAATGATTTCTAATAAATGTTGATTCGTGGAAAATACAGAGAATTTTATCTCTTCGGATGATGTTACTGCGATACCCATTGTTATTGTGATGCTGTATATATTATTGTTATTCTGAGTCCAGCAAATAATTAACCAATTGTTATGAAGGAGTTTACGCCGCGTTATATGATGGGCAACGTTAAGACACACGTAATAATTCGAGTTACGTTACAGTATTAGCCAGTTACGCATAGTATTTAACTGAATACTTTTATGCAGAATATAAGAAGCTTCGTCTGTATTCTATTAGTAAATGGATCGATTGTATTTACGATCGTGTTAGTGGAAGTTAACACGATTTCTTCCAAGTACCCTGTTCTGTATTATTAAACCTTATGTTAATTGATTAACCTCGTTCATCATGCACAATCTCTCTCGTCCACAAGCTCGATTTGTCTTTATAAACGTGTGATCATTACGGAAGTCATCGACGAACCTTGATGTCTCAAAATTATAAATGGAAAATTTATATATTAAACATATGTCCACCCATAAAAAATGCTAGTTTCGAAAAAGATTTACATCGGATAATAACAATATTATAATGTTGTATGAAAAATATTTTCAAAACTGTACCACACTTTGTATACCGTAGTATGAGACAAAGTTATTACATAACTAAAGGATTCTCTTGAATACAATGCGAGAACCTTCGAGAAGAAATAATGATAGCACATGTAATTTCGATAAGATAAACTTCTACGCAAGTGCTAAATATTATTTTCAATCAAATTTGTGAAATATTCTGGCAAAGCTTAATTCACTTTCTTTCTATATCTTTGCTACGACTTTAATATCATTAGGTAACATTTTTATTGCAAGCGATCAAATCTGTTTTCCATACATCGTTAGTATCTCTGAAAATTTTCGATAATCTATTATTATAACTCCACAATCTTCTTTCATGAGAGATCAACCTCATAATCAATATATGGTATATTTCCATTCCACCGATATTTCCTAAAAGCAAGTATGCTAAATACAGAAATATAAACCGTTGACATCGTAGCGAACGTTACATTTTCTTTCCAATCGATTCCCTTCGCAACAATTACGAATCGGAATAACTCATATTTCCCGTATACTCAAGAGAATCCACAACACGGGATTAAAGCAAAGGTTCATCGTTGAGTTCGATAATTGCAAACGACGTGGACAAGCGTTGTGCGATGAAGGATGAAAAGGGAGGTGAAGAGGAACACGAACGGGAAAGCAAGAAAAGGGTAAAAGCGAGGATGAAAACGAGGATAAAAAGATAAAAGTAAAGAAGAAAGTGAAAAGGAGGTCAAAGGCGAGGATAAAGAAAAACAGGTGGAGACAAGCATAAAGAAAAAAGCGCGAAGACGAGGATAAAAAGAAAAACGCGAAGACGAGAATAAAGAGCAAATAGTGAGAACAAGATTCAAAAGTAAGACCGCTAATGACCTTGGCAGTCGGTGCCAGAAATGAATTGAAAAAAAAAAGAATAAAAAAAGGAAACACAAACAGAAAAGGGTGAAGACGAAAAAAAAGAGGGTGAAAAGGAAGATTTAAAAGTGTGACTACTAATGGACCTTGTCTGTCGGTGTGATAAATAAACTAAAGAAAAAAAAAATAAAAAAGAAGTAAAAATAGAAAAAGACGAGGGAAAAGAGGGTGAAAAGGAACATTTAAAAGTGAAACTACTAATGGACCTTGTTAGTCGGTATGAAAAATAAATTGGAAAAAAAAGAAAAAAAAAAGAAGTGGAAAGAGGGAAAGAAGACGAGGGAAAAGTGGGTGAAAAGGAAGGTGGAGAGCGAGGGTGAGATGGCAGGGCCGTAAAGGTGAGAGGCACGGGGATACCTCGGACCAGGCGGCCTCCTGCCAAATATAGTCGCAGGCAAAACGTCGGCACTGCCTCTGCGACTTTGGCTTAGCCAGGCCGAGCTTCGAGCACTGCTCGTCCTTAACGGGTACCTCCGGCCCATGGCTTCTTCTTCTCATCGTGCACTCCACCCTTCGCGTTTGAACGCCGGTGCCGCACTTTTTAGAGCACTGCAAAACATTTTCATTGGGGACTACCTCTGGGCATCGTCGTCCCTGACCTTTCGGGTATTTCGAACGAGAATCTAACCCTTCACCCCCTTCTTCCCCAGGAAATGCTTCGTACGAATTTCAACCCTTCACAATGTAAACTTTGAATAGTTTAACCAATTTCCGCCATTGAAAATGATGCAAATAAACTTTTTTATTTTAATACTACCGAACGAAATTTCTGACGCGCGTTTAATGTATCCAGCAAATTATTATCCGTCCGAGGCAAATGTAATCTTTAATCGTGTATTACATGTAATAGCACGTATTTGACGATTCATGTAAAATCATGAAAATCGAGAATACGGAAGATATTATGATCAGTGCATATGGTCAACTTTGGTCAATACTGAAAACTCGGAAAACAAGATAAATACGTTTTTAAGATAAAACTTCTTCGAATATAGAGCATCGGATCGAACGAATTGCTTAAAATTCTCCAACACTTTTTCCATCTTTCGTGCAAATAACGGTGACTTGTAAAGAGTTGAAAAGTTTGAGGTTTCTCGACGTCTGTCATAGCTAGAAATTACGCTCGATCACTCGATCTATCACTCGTCCTAACGATATGTTTCTTCGCTTAATCACGTGACACACTATCGACTTTTATACTTTTTTTTCCGCAGCTCTAAGCGGCCTCACTGTCGCCGATATGAAACTATTATAAACATGAAGAATTGGTCGAAAGAATTGGTCGATCCTTTATCACGTAGACCTAAGTCCAAGACGATTCACTCGCTGGCTCGTTAATGTATTAATCGAGTTATTGCGCATGAGCAGTAAGATCTTAATCGTCGCATTAGACACTCGTAGGTCGGCGCATTAATCGGTTTGACGAACCAGCAATTAAAGTCAGGTACGCGGCACTCTGGCGAGACAGACAAGTTACATGCTGCAACGAGGGATGCGAGTTTCGAACATCGACGGAGTAACACAATCTCGCGTGTGCGATGACAGCAAGCTTCCTCGTTAAAGGACGCTTTACGCTGCGCCATTGGGACGTTGCCGCCCTTTGAGCATTCATTAGGCACAGCTTTGACTTTTATCGCGTAAAAACTGAAGTCCGTCGTATTCACTTTTCATTAGGTACATCGATGTAGCAGAATCGTGGAGAGTAAACATAAGCTTGGAAAGCCCGATTGTGATCGACGGTACCGTTTACTCTTAAGATCCAAAATTAATCGTGTCAGATGAAAAATGAGAGAGAAGCGTGGATGAGATCCACATCATTTCTGGCCAACAGCTTACGGCTGACATTTTTTTTACCAATTCTGACACTCTGTTCATGGACGAATCATCTTCTAACTTACAATCCGCGAATATCTATAAAAACTATAGCAGATTTAAAACACAGTGTACAAGTTACAACAATGTTACCTCGAATTCACCGTAAGTAATACAGATTCAGATAAGAAAGAAAATATTTTCTCGAAAAAGGAAGAATCGCTTATGGGATACTCCAGCAATACTCAGTACTAATGCACATCGAACTTTTACTTCAGTGTCTCCTATGACGATCGTCCTTCGCGAAGATAAGCTCGAAAGTAAATCTCACAAAAGTAACGTACAGATGTCCTTACAGCGACCATTTCAAAATCGTCCATACATATTTAATTCACCATACATATATCAAAGTCCTCCAACTCTGACGTCTTTGAAGTGAAACGAATTCAAGGAGAAAAACGGTACCGTCGAGCCGCCGCCATTAGAAGATACGACGACGATGCAAGATACGATGATACTTACGGGAGTCCAGTTAGACACTTTCCATCTGCGGACAATGTTACTTTCCAAACCGTTCTTCGTGTCGTCCAGGGAAGTCACGCAGGGTCCCTTTCGACATCTCTTCGTGGTGTGAGGTTTGTCACTGTCGATGCACTCCTTGTCCGGTAGGACGTGACCGCGCGAGCCCTGGCACCGCACTTGTCGATGCTGGAATCCGGTGCCGCATTTGACGTCACACTGTGTTCGAGAAAAGATCGAAGCCTCGTCAGTGTCGTGCCAAAAAGAGAGCACGATAAGCCACTAAAAGGCGTGCTAACAAGCGCTCTTGCTCTCGGATATTATGGCGCATCAGTGCAGCGTATGCATGGGTGAAAAGGTATACAATGTATTCACAGCATGAATCACACGTTGCGCTGCTTTGAATAAAATCGAGATCTTCCTGATCATTTCGATGGCCGTGAAGAGTATAATTTTGTGTTTCGGGATAAGTATTATTAATGCGTGGATGATGTGAAGGATGAAGCTTAAAAGGCCTTATTAGATTCTTCAGCGGTATGAGACTTGTATAAAAGCGAGTAATAAACCGCGTGGAAAAGATACAATAGAACGATTGATTATTTCAAAAGTTGCACACAAAATTCTACTAGAGTACAATTTCTCACAGGTGTCGAATTCTTTTGACAAAAATCACAGATCATTATTTTGCCATTGGGAAGGAAATGATTTCGAACCATAAATCTCGATTTTGTGTGCATACGCCTCTCGTCGCTTAAATACGTAATAATTTCGACGAGTCACCGTTACAACATTGAAAAGCAAGTGACAATAACTGTCCGTTGGCGCTGATTCAAACCTTCCTCCTTCTGCATCGACCACAGCGAGGAATTTAAACCGATAGATATTACTAAGGATCTACCTGGCTCCAGTCGCCGGTGTTCCAAGCTGGACACCGATGACGATTGCAGGTGATCATCGTTGGTGGCTGCTTGTTCTTATCGCAATAGTCGTCAAGGGCGATAACGCCGGTCTCGATGGAAACGCACTTAACTATCCTGCGCATGAAACCACCGTCGCACGGCTTCGAACACTGGAAACGAAAGCGTAAAAGCTCCTTCAGTCCCTTTAACTGCTCTACGATAATTTCCGATCTGAGATAATTCGTTTGCTTATTAAAAATTATTTTGGGCTCTGAACACTCTTTGCTGTTCAAACGCAGCATACGATTTTGGATTTTAATTTGCTTTCTAGTTTATCATATATACGGATATCCTATTCCTTTGGTTTGTAAAATGATGGCATTATCGATACAGAGTAAATGTTTCTTCATCTATATTCGCGTGTTACACTTAACGGTATGTAATTCTATGCATATATATTTATATAGAAACGTAATAATGCGGGTGAATGTGATTTAGAATTGATTTCGAGCATTTAATATTCACACGAAAGAGCTTTTGTTTCGTAAAACTTTGCTGGATTACAACAGTTCCCGCTGAAGTATTCACGTAGGTTCTTACAAAAATGAGCGGTCTTGCTCTGTACTTTCGTCCAAAATTCGAAAGTCTGTCAATTGCAATCGGGACAAGCGTGATTTAAAAAGATAAGCAATCGTTGATCGATACTAACCGCTCCATACGATCCTATTCCCCATTGATATCCAGAGCGGAATGTGACGCTGTCGATTTCGTTGTCCTTAGGCGAGGGATCCTCGTGGAGTGAATCGGATGAATAAGTGATTGGCGGTACGCTCACCTGCGTCAGTCATGTACATTTGACGATCGTGAAATTTCAATAAAATTTGACGTATGCATAACCATAATATAACGCGTGCATATAATACGTGTGTAATATAATTACGCCTTTATCTTTGTAGTATTAACGCAATAACTGTATTTAATTTTCCTAATTATCTAGGACTTCGTAAGACTATTGAGTTAATATCAATTTCTTAAGCCGATAGCTCGATGACGTATTCGCAAAGAAGCTTTGTTTCTTCAAGCAGAATTTTCTATAATAAGAACGGATAATCTGTAGAATATCCGAACGACTAAACACTCTATATCAAATAGTTTCCAAAATATGGTCTCTTTAGTGAATCTCTACGGCAACAAGGATTTTGGTGAAATTTAAGTACCGTCATATCCATATTTTAATACGAATTAATTATCGGCTTGAAGGTTTGAAACTATCAGCAACGGTTCAAATTTATCTGTATATACTATAAAAAAAATGTAGTAGACAGTAGTAGAAAAAAAAGGAAGATAGAGCAGAGAAACAGGTGAATCAATTTAATCATTCGCATATGTCAAGAAAACTGTGGAAAATTCGATCAAGACTGCGGCTATAAATTTCACATCGCACAAAATAAGTATAACATGCGCGTAATTCTGACCGCTTTAAAAAGAAACTGCAGCGCATTTAAACTAAATCTGAGTATACCATAAAAAAATTCAGTACACAATAGTATAAGAAAAAAAGAAGGAGACAACGCAAACCGATAAATCAATTTAATCATTCGCGTATGTCAAGAAAACTATGGAAAATTCGGGCGAGAGTGCGGCTATAATTTTTACACCTTTCGAAAGAAGTATAACATATACGTAATTCTGACGACTTAAGAAAAAAAAACCCGCAGCGCATTTAAAGTACGGTAAACGGAGACGAAGGAGACTCATCTCACCACGCTTGGGCAGGGCTTCATCGCGCAACTGGTCGAGTCCTCCGGCTTCTCGGAAGCGGGACACTTGTCGCTGTTCGTGCCATCGGTGCTCTTGCAGACAACCTTTCGCCTCTGCGTTCCCTCGCCGCACGTAACCGAGCACTGCATTGTAAACAGGAAAAAATCTGACCTCTTCGTAGCTCGACTAACTGTCCTGCAGCTACGATATGCATTTTAATCGGTCGAGCCCGTGAGACTTGCGTACAGTACAATTTCCCTTGACATCGAGCCAATCATTTATCCTCCTGATAACCGATTTGTCATTTCAAAAAGCTTTGCAGGGCTTTCCTCAAATCGCAGCAAAGGCGCGAAGGAAATTTCAGAACGTTCCTTGTGAGCGCAAGATGTGACGATCGCGCACTTGCAATTTGAATCTGATAAAAGTATCGAGCGCCTATCGTAACGCGTTCAGAATCAAACGACTTGCACGATCTGGAATACGCATGGTGATTTAATAGCGAGAAGAGAGAGAATAAGTACCGGAGTGATATTTAATATTTATCAAAGCAAAATATCGATTTCCACAGGAAGGTTCAAGCTCGTGCCTATTTTGAGTTCCTTTTTGGAATTATCCTGGTTACTTACAGGACTCCAATCACCGGCATGCCATTGCTGACAGGGGCCAGCCTCGCACGTCTCCGTCACACCGGCCGGTGTACCGCCGCAGTAACTGTGGGCGACGACACGATTCTCCACGTGACACCAATAATCCCTGTGTCTTTGTCCCACGCCGCAACTGACGGAGCACTAAAAAAGCAAACATCGGGGCAACGTCCTTTTTATTCATCGTATTCATTTTTCATGCATTATATTACATTTATCGATTTATTGTTGTATTATTTGTTATATTAATCTCTTCGGGGATTTGATTATTATATTCATATATATACACCTAGTTTCTGAGAACACGAATGATGCTAGGCAATCTATTTGATCGAGAGAAGAACGTGGACGAATAAAAACTGAAATAGCAAAACGAAGGAAGGGCTAGACTAAAGTCTATATATTCCGCTTTTCCACACTTCCATTTAAAATACATAGCCAGGTGCCATCCGCTTGTGTTGCCTATTTAAGATTATTATATACCTTAAATCATAATCGACATATATTTCGAATAACGAACCCATTAAAAGCGTCTCGAATTTCCTCGAAAAAATCAACACCTCTATACAGATAGGAAAAAATATTTTAAACGATCAATCAAAATCAATCGGTTCATCAGCTTCGATGAAAACACAGTTTCTATACGAAGTTCATTCTCTACGATTCCACGACTCACCGGACTCCACTCCCCGAGATCCCACTTGGGGCAGACTTCTTGGCCGCAGATCTTCTTCAGGTGCTTCTCCTGTCCGGCGCAGCTCTCGTCGTGCATCGGCCTGCTGTCGGAGTCGACGCACGTGGCGGTTCTGAACTGAATCCCACCGCCGCAACTGACGCTGCAGGGTCCCCATTCGGCGTAGGTCCAGTGGGTGTCCTTGCAGGGACCTACGCAGGCCTCCTGTTCGCTGGGTCGTTCGAGGTGCGAGCAGGCGTGCGAAGGGATCTGCCGTGGCGGATAGTCCGAATTTATCAGGATCTGGAGGCATCGCGTGGTCACCGTGCGGGTTCCTGGGCCGCAGTGATTCGAGCACTCGGACACGGAGGTCACCTGCCACCTGAGAAGGATCATTCGTACGGTTTATCATTGATTCTCTTTTGTCGTTGTTATTAGGATTCATGGAGGATCCGTGCGGGGTTGAAATGTACGATCGTTGGGTTCGAAGTGGAGATAATTAGGCAAGAGTGTTCTATTGCACTGGATACTCTTCTTGGTATAATTCGAATAGTACTTGGTTTAACTTCACGGCTGAGAGGTTGGAGACAAGTTGATGCTGTGGCTTTTCATTACGCGACTCGAGAGTAGCGGAACTGGATAGAATTCCTTCACAGACTGGAAGTTCCTTATACGCTTTTAGATATTTTCTAACAGATTACTATTAAGATACATTTGATACCTCTATGCTTCACTGGTTATCGACGGTAGAAGGAGGTTAAAATAAATTCAGACGCGATTAATCTAGCGTGGTTAATGCTGTATGTCGCTTTACAATGCTGGAATGATATGAGTCTTGTATGGAAAAGAGAATGATCTCGAACGTTGCTTCTGCGTCGCAGGACACAATGCGGCTATTAATCAGCAATGCTCGTTGGTCAGTGGCCAGTAATCGATATCTCGTTGGCCACTTCGTTGGATCTGTTCAGGAATGAGAGATACTTACTGGAGCGTGCAGTGGCTGTGGCAGATTTGGCTTTCCTCGCGAGGCTTATCCTCAGCGCGACAGTAGTCGTCTGAGACTACGTCCTTGTGCTCGGTGCTCCTGCACTCCGCCTTGCGATATTTCATTCCCTGACAGACCTGGCTGCAGTCCGACCAGTCGCTCAGCACCCAAGTGTAGCTGTTCAGGATCCTCTTGGGTACGGTGTACTCGTACGTTATCTGCGGAGGATAGACGCTGCCTACCGAAAGTATCTGTAAGGCAACGAGTTGATCAGCGATCTGAGAACATCGAGAGCCGGAAGTAATGGCGGTTTTGCGGGTCGAAGCTCGAAATATTTATAATTTGCGTTTTGAATAATCATAAATTTTCCATGGCCATCAGAGGTCCGTGGTATTACTTGAGGATGGGATTTATGAACTTGTTGAAATGCAAGCGTGGAAAAAGGTTCCATGCTGTAGGTCCGTGGTTCGAATTGTGGCAATCAGGTCTGGATGGTTTTTCGTATGATACGTATGTTACGACTCTGGTGGGTTTGGAATATACTATGATATAGTAGTTTCTAGGTCAAGGGCGTTACATGAGAACTGGTAAAAAAATATAATGAAATAGATGAGGAATTGATTATAAATATAATTAATAACGAATTCAGTAATACACAAGAAATACTAGTAGTGTCGTAAATTTAGACAGTGAAATAGATATGGTTCTGAAATATAATTGCACGTCTAGATATGTATGTTGGAATAAACGAATAATGGACATAATTGTCGTACTCTGGTTTTTATTGTTGTTGCAGACGTAGTTATATGGAAGCAGCTTGGTCTGTGAGATCAAACGAGTATTCGAAACGTCTCTTAAATGAACCACCGAAAAAATATATTACCGAGTATTTCTAAACAATACCTCGAGGATTAAATCCGTGCTGATTGGTCTAGAACTGTTTAAACGTTCCACCACTGATTCCGGTCCGCTGTATTCGATAGTGACGCCAGGATGTACAATGACTTTCCTGTGCATCACCATGAAATTTCCATTCAATATGTATTTCCCACCCTCTTCTAGCCGCAGGGCTAAACACACAACAGAAGACACACATAAATTATCCTACGTATAATAACATCTAAAACCTGTATAGAACTAAAATACGTATATAAAACGTACACACTATATATAAAAACTAAACACTAATAATTTCTGATCTTTATATAAATCATATTATAAAACAATCTCGATATATCCCTCTAAATCATCTCCCTAACACAAATTCTCATTTAAGGTTTAGTAATTAAAACAACTAAAGAAACGAATGAATACAATCCGATAAAAGATTCTTGAAAAAGGAAAGGGTCTCCACTAATATATACCAAACTAAAACAAGGTTAGCCAAATCATTATTATACCCAAATTTTGTATTGTTATACCCAAATAATTATATAACCAAATTGTTATACCCAAATAATTATCTTACCCAAATAATTGTTGTCGTTGTGGGAGTCCAGCCAGCCGTGTTGCCTTATGTCGATGTAACTGCTGCCGGCAGGTATTTTGGCGACTCTCGTGTAACCATAAATGCTGGAATTGTATGAGCCTGCTATTCTCTGGCAGGTGGAATTGTCGCCCCGGCAAACTCCGCAGGTGTCTAGCTCAGCCATTGAGTTCAAGACGTGGTCGCACCCAGCGGGTTTGCAGTGGCCGTTTACGCACATGTGAAAAGTGTCCGGGCCGCACGGGGTTCCGTCGATCACCTTATCGCGCAGCATGTAATACTGATTGCTCTCCACCTGGCAGTAAAGCTTACATCGATCCTGGGGAGGGACTAAAAAACACCGAGTTTTCGAGAATTTACCAATATTCTTGCGCGCTGGTATTGCGTTAAAATATCT
The DNA here is from genome assembly GCA_038496175.1 of Ampulex compressa. NCBI lineage: Eukaryota > Metazoa > Arthropoda > Insecta > Hymenoptera > Ampulicidae > Ampulex > Ampulex compressa. The sequence continues at coordinate 221,165 of JBCFXI010000159.1, forward strand.
AGTATTAATAAGCATCTTGAAAATATCTTGCAACTCAATTCTAAGGTTTCTGTCTCTTTGCTTGCAATTGGTTTTTCTGGTGTAACTGTATTTTCGAAGACGAAATATTTCAATGTCTAACCACGTTATTTTATTCGAATTAGCGAGGATGCTTCCTGTATAATGGTGTTATCGTTGAGGATGTCTTTGTGGAAGGTTTATTGGTCGTTATGAAGGGTGTGGTTTATTGGATATATTATTCTGGAGGAATACCCACTTCTAGCGTACTTCGCATGCCACTTCACGTCGCGAGGAAGATTTTGGATGTTCAAATTGTTGTTGTCGAATTGCGAGCATTGTTGTTCCCTACGGAAGAAAATGATTATGTAAAATCGAATCAAATATCTTTAAGCGTTAAGAAATCGAAGTCCTCCGACAATTAATCGAATATACGTTATTTTATTGTACCGAGGAACAATCGGGGCGCAAGTTTACAAAAAATTATATAAACTCTATCGTAAAATACGATCAAAATCTACACCAAACAGAGATACTACCTTCTCTATAAACAAAGAATTCCATTTACGGTAAAAAATCAAAGTGATAAGGAACAAAACGAAATCATCCCCCAGTTCCGTATGTACCGGTAAACAATTACAATAAATTATAAATTCCTATTCCTCCTACACATCCACTTGCTCGTTCAATTAATCTGTCTTAACAACTCGATCATTCGAAGCAAGTATTGTTTCGAGCTCTAAAGCAAATCATTCAGTCCCATAAAACAGATCCTTAATAATAATACACGTATAAGGCAATCTTCAAAATATTTCTTTCCCCTTTTATCCCTCTATCCCCTTTTTTATCCAATGACATCGTTCAATTAATATATTAGCCTCTCTCAAATCCCTCGACATGCCTCACAACTCTTTATTTAATTCCATTGATAACAAAAGCATACCTGAAGTCAGGGCTGCCAGGCGGGCACTCCTTCGTGCCGCAGCTCCTGTACTTAACCCTCTCGCCCACGCAATAATTGCCACCATTTTGGGGGGGCGGATTGTCGCACTTTCGGTACTTCTTCTTGACGCCGCCGCCGCAGCTGCGCGAACACTCCCCGTAACGACCCCATTCGCCCCACTGGCCGTCGATCGGCTCCAGGTTCCTCCTGGACACGCACTCACCCCTGTGGCACCACTTGCCGTTCCCACAGGCGGTCCCGTCGGCCCACGGCATGTGCTGCGTGTGGCACTGCTGATGGTGATCCCACTTCGGCGCGGTGCACCACAGTCTCCTGCACACTGCCTGGCCGGTAACCAACCAAGCGCTCAGTTTACCTCAACTCTCCTGGCTACTTCCTTTCGTTCATCTTTCGCGATCCTACGTCGAGCGCGACTCGTTTTATATGATTCGCCACTGGTAGATCCCAATGGCTACTTATGTTATTAATCCTTGTCGCGCATTGGGTTTCGTTCGATTTGCCAGTAGTAGATACCGATGGCTACTTGTTGCTATTATACGTTTGGGTATTCTGTGTCGAGCGTGACTCGACTTTTTATTTTTTTTTATGACTGGCAGCCAGGTGCTTACCTCGATTTTCCTGACTACTTCTTTTTCTTATACGTTTGGGTATTCTGTGTCGAGCGTGACTCGACTTTTTATTTTTTTTTATGACTGGTAGCCAGGTGCTTACCTCGATTTTCCTGGCTACTTTTTTCTACTAAACCTTCGTGCATTTTCGATTTATCACTAGTGGCTAGGTGTTTACTTGGATTCTAATAGCTGCTTCGTTCTATTGACGCGTGACCTTCGCGTGACCTATGTCGAGCGTGACACGACGTTTTACTCGATTCGCCACTAGTAGCCAAGAGTTTATTTCGATTGTTCTTTGACTACTTTCTGCTAAATTTTTGACAGTCGAACATCGGACTTACTTCGATGTCTTATCTCGATAAGACTCACCGTTTGACTTTTCTCTGCGTATACCTTCCAAATCTCTCTGACTTTTTTGCTACGCCTTACTTTTTTATACACGTCCTTGAAACAGCACGGTTGTAAGAAAATACTACTACGTTTCAGGAAAATTGTGAGATCAACCTCGAAGAGGCTTAATTTCGAAACTTGTGAATTTATAAACATCTGGTTTTACGATTATAATTGATTAGCAATACCAATAATCGCGTAATATCATCGAAAAATGGTAGAAGCAGTGACTTCTGCCCACTAAACCACCACGATTCACGACAATGTGGCAATGGTTGTCAAAGGCAGGTCGATTCACTCCCGACGCAACGCGACATGAGTGTCACGTGCTTTATAAGAACACTTGCGACTTACCATCACTCACCATGTGAGGGCAGATTCTGGATCCACGGCCAAAAACGAGCTCACACTGCTTGTTCTCCGAATAATCCTCACCAGGCAGTCTAGCGATGTCGTGTCGTCTCATCGTTTTACTGGGAACGTCTAGCAGACAATTACCGTAGCCGGCTCTGAAAAGAATATCGCCTAAAATCAGCCAAATTGTGTGACCAATTTGTATCACCGATCAACAGGATATATCGTGGCACCAAAAATTATTGTGTTACGAAAAGAACTCGAAGTTGGAGAATTAATACACTTCTAAACTGTTTAAAGAGATTTTTTTTTTATGGCTACTTATGGACACGTTACGCTTTATATAACACACGATACAGGGACGATTTATCAATTAGACTGTTACTTTCTCCATTAATTTGTATGCCTGCTTATACGTGATACTTTCAGTAGCGAGAGGGGTGATATTATTTCTATAATATAATACTGAATTTCTAACATAAAAGAAATTCGGTGAGTCTGACCGGAATTTCAGTCATCGACTGTTGTAGTATCGTAATTATAGAAGCGTGGAATCCACAAAATTCACAACATCGCCACTTTCAACTGAACCGCATTTGATGGCAGACTTCCACTTCCTACGAGTTGAATCTCCTTAAAATCAGCCGTGTGTTCCTCGAAATTCGATAAGGATTTATCCGATCACTGACCACGATACATCGATCGCTATGGAATACGTGAAAGGAATTAGAGTGCCTCCACGATGGATAACTTTTCTCTCCGACAGGTGAAATCGCGCAAGGCCGTCAAATAGTGTAGACTTAATCGTTTAAGTGATTTAGGATTACACCTATAAATCTTGAACGCTTAAAGGCCTAGTATCAGCGTCCAGTATAAGTTGGAGGTTTATCTCCTAAAATGAGTATTAATGTATTCGATACGAAAGAACTCCTACGAGATTTATATGTCTACAGTTATGGTATCTCGATTATAAATAAAAGCCAGCAAAAGCGACAGATATTGGTATAATAATCGTAGATTCCAAGGGGTTCCGTGAAAGTAAGTCGGTATGAAAATGAAGATTAAATTCCAAAAAGTCGCTCATTGAGATACACGATAAATCGATTAACATCTGCGGGTGAAACATCGTAAGGCAATAGACAAATAAACGGACGCCACCTATCTTCGACAAAGTTGCAGGAGCATCAGCATCTGATACAAGTTGAAAATACATCTAACATAAATATTAAACTGATAAATAAATAAATATTGACCGTGAGATTCGAGAAATTTCGCGGTCCGCTGTACGCGGAGTCACCAGGTGAAGATGAGGGAGAAAGAGCGCGTGAACACGTGGTAGCAAGAATGAATTAAAACACAATAAGATGCGTCTTGAAGACGATAGGAATACAATATAAAAAATATAATTCACATAGAGACACAATAGTGAAAAGTGTGTGATACAAAAAATTTTCTAAATGCAGACGAATCATCGAGACGTGTATTCTTTAGACGTTTGAATTATTCAGACGTATTTCTCGTAGACGTCGATCGTTTATACTCCTTATTCGTTATATGCTCGCTATTTTAATAAACCTGTTTATTGTCCTTTTTTATATAATTCCATGGCCTCATGATTATTAACACTATCTCCTACATTACTATTCTAATTCTAAGTAAAGACCCCTAAATCGTGGCGCATATTGGTCTAACAACGGTAAATCTCAAGGAATCGTGAAAGTCGTGACGTAAGACTCAGCTTTAACCAAACGACCATCGACGCAATAATCGCATTGAAGAGAGAAAAAAAAGAAAGGCTTATTCAAAGCACTTCTTCCCATTTTCCAATGAACCGGCTGGCACCTGCCTCTGAAGCGTCGTCGAATGACGGACAAGTCGGCCGGTGCGTAACACCCTTAACGAGATTGCAGGAGCCGAGTTAAGTAAGCGAGTGCATCTCGCGCGTTATTTGCACTCCCCGGAAACCTATTTAAAGAGAGGCGCGGATCACGCGGAACGGCTTAGCGGCAGCTGCTTACCGCCTTTGTCAGAGACAAATCATTTCTCCCGTCGTTCCTCGATCCTCGAGCTAACGAATATAAACGTGATACAATTCCGCGGTATTTCGCCTCCAAGGTGTCTCGCCTGGCTCTAACGGTTTGAGCATAAAGTATCGCGGTCCACCGCGACGTCGAAGGCCGCTTCTGAATGTTGCTAATAACAAATTGCGGGCTACGCAGATGTGGAATACGATATACGTATACACGGTTGTTCCTTACTAAAGGAACGTGCCTGGGAATCGTAAAATGATATGCTTTCGTCGTCTACATGGGACACGATGTTTATACGAGATTCGTGTACGATGCATATGCCCTTTCGCGAAACCTCACAGTAGCCTTATATGGATTAACCCATTAGGTGACATTATCCTGATTCGGGGATTTTGGAATTTTGGGATTTTGGAATTGTACACAAATACTGTTACATAAGTGTTTGTGTACATATATAACTTATCTGTGCAAAAATAAAATATGGCAGTTAATGGGTTAAGGTAATGTGAAATGATCTAAGGTACACGAGTCTTCGAGTATTCCTTTAAACATGTCATCCTAAACATGCCCAATACTTATATCACGATTGAACATGTGATTTGAACATGCCATCCTAAACATGCCCAATACTCGCTTCACGATGATCGTGATTCTACGTATGATCGATAGATTCTTCATTGCAGCGCATAGAAACGGATTTATTATCAACCTTCGCAGTGATCCTGGACGTCCACGGCGTGGAATACATTTCTCGCCTCTTCGATAGAGGGTATCGAAGAATAATTCCAATGCGGCTCTTACTAATAAGCGCGAGAATAAACGAATCAACGAGCAAATGCAGGATCTCATCTCCTGAATTTATGGGACACAATTTTAAAGTGACATAAAAATATTGAAAATGCGTCAGCCTGTGTGATACGTAAGTGCTACAATTGAACTTGGTCCAAATAAACAATGCTCGTCGCCACGCGGATAGGATGAAAGTGAATTCGACTATTTTTTCAATCTATATGTGTAGATAACATGTCGATCGATAAATGAGTCGAATTCACTTTCACCGAATTGGCGCTGATTAAGGATATACATGGTGTACAGAAATACAATATCTCCAGAAAGTGGCTGTTAGGTTTAGCGTTAAATACAAGGGAGCTCCGATTCCAAACACGTGCGCCAGCGATGACGGGGCGTACCGAAGAAAAAGTCAATCCTAACGAGACGGACGAAGTCTAATATTCGCGCGGGTGCCGGGGTCAATTCGTAACGAAGGCGCTTTCCAGAATGCGCTGACACGATCCTGACAGCTCGGTTATTGGCATGACAAGGTGATGATTGTGACTCACTCGAGGAACTCGGTGACGTAGTGTCGAGAACACTTGGACCATTCCCAGGGAAAGGTGTTGTCGTCCAGCATCCTCGACATCACGTTGTGGACCTTCGATCGGTTCCTGAAGCCGGAACACTTTGTGTCGTCGTCGTGCGGCATGTTCAGTCTGAAATTTAGCCAAGACATTTTTTTTTATTCTTGAATATTTCTGCAATAAAGAGGTTGCTTTTTGGGGAACGAAAATAGGAGGAATAATTCGTAGGATTAATTCGTCGCAAGCGGGGATTATATCTATGACTTTATAAAACTCGACGATATCGACGATACTTTGCACATGTATATCTTATTTTTTTTTTGTGCCAATTTGCATAATCGTACAACAATGAGAATTGACTTTGCGAATTACAGGATGATATTTATAACGCTTCGAGGCGTCACATTTAGATGTTGCACTCAGGCTAGCTCATTGCTCGGGGTCTATATTTGATATAGGGTTCCAGAGATTGTCCTATTGTCGGTGATAAATCATCCTTTGAGACACGCAATTTGGTTTATTGCCTGGAAATTACACGAAGTAAGTGTAATACGAAATGCAATTGGACCGGACCATCAATTTCAACAAACGTCGCATTAAAAAGCAATCGCGAAGAGAACCGACTATTTTCGTTGCTCGACGATACAAAAATCTAGAATACAATTATAACGGAATCTGCTGCAAGATTTTATACGCTGGCAAAACGATCTTATTGGTCGACTTTATAAATCTCAGGTAGAAACAAGATTCGCTATTTATTCTTTGAATCTCAGGCCTGACGGGATAATCCAAGCTTCATCACGTACACGTGTCCGATTTCGTGAGCTATTGTGAAGGCGGCAGCCAGGCCGTTGTCCTGAACGATGGCACAAGAGGATCCTGGAGAGCACATCCTTCCGAGCTCGGCCAAGCCCAAAGTATCGCAGCGCATCTCGTCAGGATTATGGCACAAATTTTCTCTGAAGCATTAGTTTAAGATATTATTACTATGTCGTCGTAGAGCACTTCAACCATCCCATTATTATCGTATCGATGCACCGAACTTTTCTACCCTGTACACGCTAATGTTTCTCTTTTTGTATTATTTATACGTAATTAATTACTCATGAGTATTGATCTATTTCTTATAAAAAGTCTGCATAAATTGTAAGTGCAGAATGCAAGAAAACATTGCCGCTTGTCCTTCCAAAATTCAGACATTCATATGGTTTCTTATTATAATTATTTGCGCTATGTTAATAAACGTCGGAATATATAGCTGATCGCTAATTTTAAGTACATCATTTTAATCGTGTATAGGACGATTAATGGTTGTAGTATAAGCAGATAAATAGACAAATTATATCGAAATCCTTTGAAGAAAGCGACGTTTGGTTTAAAAAGTATATACTTAAACCAGATAGTCATAACATTATTTGACATTTAACGACCGTTGAATGAAAAATCTATACGTACAGATGAATAAATCAGTGTACGTACCTGGTCAAAAGTAAAGCCGCGTCATGATGTTCCGGCGAGGGCTCGTCAGGATTGTTTCGCTTTTGCCAGTAGCAGAATCTCTTCAGCATATCAGCAGCTGCTATTCCATCGCTTCCGCTGTGCTTGACGCCAAACACCTCGTCGGTCTGCACGATCTTCATGACCGCGATGCTTATTGGATTGCCGATCGATTGGTCTTTGTAAATTCTCGAAACCTGGAATATCAAATAATATTTCCCTCGAGCATCTCTACGTCATGAGCTATCTTGCTCTCGTAATTCCTTTCTTTACGAATACATCAAACATTAGAATCGCAAGGATCAAGTATCGAGATAGCACAGCTCATTCGGCAATAACTCTGTCCGCCTAGGATCGAATCCTTTGCCACTGTTCGACTTCTTTTGAGCAACGCAGATTGTTTGAGCTATTGAGTCTAGGAAGTCTTTTCTCGTCCATGTTTGATACGATAGAATTTTCTCGAGCAATGATTAATTATAAACTTCGAAAGGAACCCCTATTTCTATTCCACTGAATATATTATATACATATATGGATGCAAAGAGTGAGAACGAGAGGGAAAGCCAACCGATCAATTTAGTCCCTTGAAAGATTAAATAGAATCGAAATTTTTTCCGCTGTACCACTTCTTTTAAGCAACGGAGTTTATTTGAGCAATCGATATTTTTTCGTGCAATTGAGTCTAGGTAGTCTTTTCTCGTTCATGTTTGATACGATGGAATTTTCTCCAGCAATAATTAATTATAAACCTCGAAAAGAACCCCTATTTCTTTTCCACTGAATATATTGTACACGTATATGGATGCAAAGAGTGAGAACGAGAGGGAAAGCCAACGATCTATTTAGTCCCTCGAACGGTCAAGTAGGATCGAAACTTTTGCCGCTGCACGAAGTCCGAGCGAGAATGCACGCCGGACATTCCGCGAATTTCTCGACGAGAATCGGCGCCTATTTAACTGCCCGGAGAGTTAAAGGCTAATGGCGATATAATTGTGTTATTAATTGGGCCCGCGGGAAGCGCGGCGTGGCACTGTGCCCGATAGCCATCTAATCGCGTTAAATCGTCCGCGAAAGTATCGCGATAATGTTTCCTAACTCGCTGGTGGCGGTTAAACACGGCCGATGCCTCGTTGAAATTCCAATTTGCACGTTCGCGGGAAAAGGCGGAATAACGCCTTTACTCGCGTGGTAATTGCTATCGGCGGCCTGATCTATGTTATGACTTCCTTTAACTTTCTAAACCCGATACCGGGGACAAATCTACGGCGCAGGTAGCCGCGATCGGCCGATAATAAACCAGTTTTCTTTAATAATAAACATAATTTCCACGCGGCGGCGCGTGTCTCGTAACTGGCGTAAGCCGAGGGTTTACGAGCGGCTCTCGATCGTCTCCGATGTTTTTTCACGATTGTCGGTAGATTCCGCGGATAGTTTCATCGGTGATCCGATGAGGGATTTCATCCGGCGGCGGTCATTTCTGAGCGTTCGAAATTGGAAATCCGATTGGAGCTCTGTGAGTGAGCAAAGATTCTACCGGAGATTATGTAAGTGTAAATATTCCTCTCGAAACTTACTAGTCTCGAAATTTAATGGGTCTATGAAGATTTCTTTTTGGCAGTGTACTCTTGGAAGTCTTTCCTCGTGTGTGTATTATACGAAGGAAATTTCTCGAGCGATGATCAATTATAAAGCTCGAGAAATATCCCTATCTCTTAGTCACTGAATATGTTATGTACGCATGTGCTTGGAAAAAAGTGGGGCAAGAAGAAAATCCAAGCGATCTATTTAGTCCTTCAAATCCTTTTGCTTTCCAACAAAACGATGAAAACTTTCAGAAATTGGGATCGATTTAGAGATCGCTTTCGTGGTTCTCGATGGGCGCTCATCTGAATTTAGTTTGCCTTTAGAAAAGGAACTTTTGTATGAAACAGTGATTTCAACTTGAACTCGGAATAACCTTTCGAATAAATATTCGAAAAGAAGAAGAAAAAATATAGAAATTTGTATTTCTCAAATGCGCGACGAATTTGAGAATGAGATTTCATAATGATACTTTGAAGGACAGATACACGAGCGAGCATTACCTCAGTAGCTGTGATGTGATTCTAAAGTGGGTCGCTTGGATTAAGCCTAATACGTTTAATTATGCCGAGCATGTCGTTGAGGCTAATCAGTCGCGCATCTCCTCTGCTGCGATTTACTCTTGAACGTAGAGATTGTACGCGAATCGCGACTGTCTCGTAATGGATTGATTAATTCTTAGATGCATAACAAGATGAAAAGCATCTACTGTATTTTTAGTATTTATAGATGTATGCACAGTGAGATATTTTACATTCTACCTCGAAACAATAAGATAACTCAGAACACAGTGGTTTATGGTATGTCTTGCTGATTTTATACTTCTTTCTTGGCGTAAAATTTCTTAGCTGACGGTTTATGTTTATATAAAAAATCTTGTTGGTCCAAACAAAAAATTGTAAATGCACTTATAACTTGTATGCATTTTTTTTCTAAGTTACTATTCTCTAAACCCGTGTCAAACGTCTATCGCAATCGATCAGAATTTCGTTAAGGATTAATCATATAAAAAGCTTCACCTCGATTAGTAGTCTCCCAGTGATTCCATAAATCTCTTTTTTGTAACAAAGGTTTTGTGCAATACAGTTCTAATGTACCGTTCGCCGTAGTTGATCACGATTGTGCATTTGAAGCCTCGAGGCTCATTATTCATGCCATGAGAAATTGCAAATCTAATTTCAGGATCTCTGGTTGTCTCGCATGGAGCTTAGACTTATCGTCCTTTTGCAGGAATTCCAGCTTCCATTATAAAATCGTATAAATTTCGTATCAAAGAATTCTGTCGGTGTAGACTATGGACCAAACGTGAAATTCGCCGCGCTCACAACGTATACTGCAACCAAGCTTCTATAAGAATATTAAAAATTCCTTAAAAAATCTAATGCGTCTCAAAATATTATAATTATCTCTACTCCTAAATAGATCCAAATGAAAAAATTGATATGTACCAAAGTATGTAACGTTACTTTCCTTTTTAACTGAATCGAAATAAATACTCCGGTGCACGAAAATTTTAAACGATGGTCTAAGTGTTTATCTGGGACAGGGACGATCGATCTGTCGCGTGTAAAAGAGCAATGACCGCATAAAAACAGTAGGGCAATGATTTAAGATATATAAGTAAGGACAGTTTTTCTTAGGCATTTCATAATTAAACGATCATTATATTACGAAAAGCAACGACGTATATTATTTTACGGAGAGATGATTATTAGACGAGTGTAAACAGATACGCATAACTAAAAAGTAAGCCGTTCACTTTTATATCAAACTTCTAGTTACAAAATCGTTCTTAATTCATTGCAATTAATCGTTTTTAAATCGACATACCCTACAACACCAATTCCATATAGCGAACAACCTTTAAGAGTTCATACATAAACACTCCGTGATGTTGAATTTAATTCACACTCACACAAGTACCTCTTTCGATATGTCCTTCCTGAGTCATTCACACTTTTATAAATCAGCACACAACCTACAAATTCCTTCCCTTGTACGATCGAGGAGTCACGTTTCAAAGCATCAGAAAACCCATCTATAAATCCATACCCTGGAAATACAAGGCCCAATGTCTTAATTTCAAATTTTCAAACTGCGACGGAGAAAATGTTTTAAAACATGACGCATGCGCAATACAACGAAAAATGGATACCGCTTCCAACGCACGGAAATATTTGCGAGGTTAGAAACGTTCCATCGCCGAACGATGAACATCGGTGGTACATTTATAATCCCCGTAAATCGGAGAGGCCCGGCCTGGGACGTCTGGGCTATCGATAAGACCGAAGAAACCTATCTTCGTGAACCTATGAAACAATCCTCGTAATTTCGTCCCGCCGAATGATCAACGATTATGAGAGGGCGACCGTGGAAGTATCATCGAGAAGTGTGTACCGATACCAGGTGCGGCCATGCATCATGTTGAAACGCATAGCAACTCGCCCGGAGACTTATCTTCTACGCGCCCATAAATCCAATCCTAATCTTTCCCCGTAACAGCGGCCCTTTCACATCGTACATCGCGTTCGTTATTTTCCTCGTGCTCTCCTCCAACCTAACGGCTACATCCACCTGGTTTCAACGTGGAAGTCGCCTACAATTTAACGCTGAACCAACCGGATTGATCAATGTGGCGGGTCGGTTAGTGTTTGAAAAAAATTATAGAATTTTAAGACCGCCTGTTTTTGGGGATTTTGCACGATTTCTTTCTTTTTTTTTTCGAGTGTATGGAACGGTATATTAATTTATAGACATTTCTGTTTCATACTTTTTTTGTGTAAGGATTTGTTTGTAGGATCGATGAGAGTGCGCGTCGATCGATTTATGTGTTATAAATATTAATATTAATCTATTGACGTTTCTGTATCGTTCTATTTTTGTTTATGGATTTGTTTGTAGGATCGATGAGAGCGCGCGTCAATCGATTTATGCGTTAATCGAATGGGCGCCCCAGTGTTTAGAAGCAGGAGAAATTACGAAGCGATAAAGAATTGGTTCGAGGAAGTCTAGAAGCGGTGAATAGTATCTGTGAGGGCGAGATGCACTTAGGGAAAGGAAGGTTTTGGGCGGTTTATTGGTAGCAAGTGTAGTGACAATAGGAACTAGGAATTTTGTACATCCTGGTATTACGAAAATATATTCGGTTTATTTACTTCAGTATTTCTATAGGAAAGAATGACTATGCATCGATGCACGCGAGATATATCCCTATGCATTTAGCACACCTAAATATGTCTGGAAAGTGGCTGGTGGGTTTGGTGTTGTACTAATATTCCAAAAATCAATTCCTTCGTAATACTCGCGCGAGAAAATGCAACTAATGGTCGAAATGCTGGATTTCGCGTTTAATAAATGTAGATCAGGCAGAATGTCAAATTGCTTAAGTGTAGTATGAATTGTGATATAAGTTTATAGACAAGAAATCCCAAGATTACGTTTTGTAAATAAATGAAATAAGAAGGATGGAGATTATAACGTTAATGTTAATAATATTCGAGATCTAAAAGAACGAAGGTTACGATGTATGATTTTGCGTGTAGTGAGGAGTGTGCAATAATACGTACTAATATTTAAGTGTGGTACACAGTATTAAACAGTAATGTAGTTATCCGATGGCAATCGGTGCCGATGATAGCGTTAAGTACGAGCCTATACGTTTCCTTGGCATTTACAACAAAGCTCATTGTTCTCCGAAGGAAGTTAAGCATTCATCCATGTAATTCTCTTTAAACAAGATGATGTTTCTTATATTGAAGAGCTACGATCAAAGTAACGTTTCACGCTGCTCGAATTCCACTATAATTTCAGATTAACACAACTATTTTTATTATAAATCTTGTTATATCCGCTGTATTACTTAGATTTATAAGGTATCGCGCGGCTTCGGTGTAATAAACGCCAACACTTTTAACAGCGGATACATTTGTGCACAATGAAGAAATATCGCGGATTAAATTCTACCGCAACTTTTTCTTATCTTAAACTTTCCGAATGGAACGCACGGAATTTTCGATTGACCCAATACCTACCACGTGTAGGCGCAATCGTTAATACGATGATTTTCGACGATAACCGCTAACAAATGCACAAGTTTATCTCTCTTTGATTCCAACGTAAGACTGCCTTGAGGCTTAGAAAAATGTAAAAAGTTACGAACGTTTTATCTCTCTTCGAATCGATCACCGTTAATATCTGCGATCGCTTGTGGATAAGCATTTAATATCCGTTTAAACGATTTTCCGATTTCACAATCAGAAGCATTTGTACATGCGTTGGCGTTATTACCGCTTTATTGTTTGAAATTATATTCAAGACTGTCACAATCATTGATTCTGACACAAACACTACTGTTAGAAATTATCTGGATACACATATGTTTGCTATCATAAATGATATGACCAATATTTATTGAGCAAATGATATTGCTAAAATTGCTTATTATATTACTAATAACTTGCTTTGATTATCAAGATCTGTGAAAAGCTCCGATATCGAGTAATATTATCCTTTTTGTATATACATTTTTACCTATGCACACATTTTACCTATGAAAATATTTTCAAAATTCCAAAGCTATACTTGCTTAATGATATGTTGCCTTGTACCGTTTCCGAAATTTGTTGTACTGTATTTCGGATTACGATGTACAAAATTTCATGAGAATTTCACTCGTGACACAAATCAATGTATTAACCTTAATTAGATATGATCTAAGGTGCACAGTAAAGACGCACATTGTTTCGTGCAAATGATTAAAAAGTTTCATTCAAAATGAGCATACAGCCGATTGGCAAATACTTTCGAACTCCAACGATTTACCAACGATGCTGCCAACTGGTCAACGCACATCCCACATTCGTTTGCGATATATTAATTTCAGGAAGCCTGCTTAAATTCTTGACTAATGTACCGCTGCTCAGAAGCCATGTACGTAAATCCATGGGACTTATCGACCTTCAAAGACCTATAAATATGTTTCCACGGGCGACAAGCCTAGGCTATAAATTTGTCGCGATCGTAAACCTGTTATAAGCGAATATTTTTGGTAATTACAATTGCTTCTCGAGACTCGAGCCACGATTTTTCCCGCCAAAGTGCATTTCTGCCTGGCATTGTGAGGTAGCAGGTGAACCAACAGTGCGTATCGATTTAACTGTGACTTACAAACTCACTCCAACCTAGGATCATATTTCTTTGAGGTATTAACAGAGTTATTACTCGCCGTGTATCGACAATTTATCATGGCCGGGCGTCCGGAATTCGGTGTAAAGCATCCCAGAGAAACTTCCACGCGAGTTATTCCATGCGTTCCAAAGAAACTACTTCTACAAGTGACGTCATTCTGCGAGTACCCTTTATTATAAATAGTTGGAATTATCTTTAAGCCCTTCACTATGTTCACGTATAATGGATGTAAAGCGCACGGGCACGAATAACTCCGGGCTGAACATTCCGACTGGCGCGAAGGTAAATATGTCGTTCCAAGCTGGCGAGGCACGTCTTTGCGAATGCAACGATTTGTCATCGGGATCACCAGAGCAATCAAAATGGCAGATCCTTAATTTCTTATCAAAATTGCAATAATTTATGACCGCTGCAAATTACGAGATTTACAATCCTTTCATCGTGGCGTGTAAATGTTTAAACAAATATGTAAATGGTCTTCCATACTTTTCATACTAACCGTACATACTTTATGCTTCTTAGACGTTATTATGCATTCGTTTGAACTAAACTTTTCACAGGAACGAACCGTGATCGCTCTTACGAAAATTGTCAAATTAATGACAATGCGTATTCAGAATTTTCACACGTTTCTCACATGTTATATATGAATTATCATCGTCCAGTTTTTTTCTCCTTCGAGCGTTTAGTAATACTAGATGACCGATCATTTAAATTGGATTTATCGACGACGCGCATAATCATTCGCACCGATGACGAGAGCTTTCTGCAAACACGCATTAATCTCCCTTGTCATGCGGAGCATGATCTACAGCGCAAATAATTCACTTATCATTCCAGGTAACCTCGAATGAAAATGCATCTTGATTTCCCTAGCAATCTGCGCGATCGAGGCAAAAGCACACGCGTGTCAATTTGATTAATAGGCTTGCGGCGCGAAAAGCAAACTTGTTTTCAAGTAGGAAACGCGGACTCGCGATCGGGAATGTGAAAATACCTTTTTCTCGTCCAGAACTTGTCGTCGGCGTTTATGAGCTGTATCGAATTTAATTTGCGATCTATTATGTTGCTATTTGGCGCGACGCTTAATTTCCAGCGGTCAGGGAATACGTGTTAGTGCGCAACGAATGTACTTTACTCGCGAGTGCGCATACGTTATTACGAGTATGTTCTAAATAAACGTTTTAAATCACGGAAACCGCTTTCTCGCTATTCTATTAAAAATAATACGAGCCTTCGAAGCGAAAGGGAGTTTGGAAAAGATCGAATTACTTATCGCGGGATGAGAATGTCTCGCAAAGATAGAATTGCGTATGACGACGAGGATAATTGCACGGTGCAAATAACACGTCTCGAAGATAAACCATGTATTGGTATGAAAACTATGCAGCACCTTCTCATTATCGCGTTTCGAAGAATAAAAACGTCTTTGAGTGGATTTTACATGTTCACCAGTATACGTTTATTATTTTATCTCTTTTCTCCCTTGATATGAATGGAAAAAAGAAGCGTAAGGTAAAAGCACCAAAATCGTTATAGCAATCACTTTTTTTTTCTTCTATTTAATATACCTTCGCTTACTGAACGGCTCTTTGCTCGATGTTTACCATGAAGTAAACCAGTCTCTCTTCCCGATCATACATGCTCCAACGTAAATTCCAATATTTGACACTTTGGTGCGTGGAATCATTTTTAGATGTTAATTCCACCATTTGAACCGTGTCGTCATTTTAAAAATCGTGTATTCAAATAAAATCAATAACTCCTCACGCGTATCATTTGCAAGCGAAAATTATTATCAAGAACATACGGTGGTAAAAAAGAATTATCCACGCATGAAAGTTGCAAATAATAGAATTTACATCGGTGCTCATACGACCAAGAATACACAAATTCGAATGAAGAAAAATACCGTAAATCCTCATTTCTCAGTATTACACACCATTTATCACATTCCGTATTGCACCCTTAGCCAATCAGACTATTTGAAATTCTCTTCGCAAAACAAGAGATCAAAAGAAAAATCCTCCTTACTCGTTATAAAAATCGCAAGGCATACGTCAGAAGCCAATCGTAGAGATTCCATTCGGTCCCAAAATGGCCAAAAAACGCGGTCCACTCGAAGAGCAAATCGTAAGAGATACCCATTTCGGTCCCAAAGTGGCCAAAAAACGTGGTCCACTGTGCAGCACCGTGCGTACTCCCGTATATCGACGCGATCAGCAGGGGGAAAGCGTGGGAAAAAAGGCTGAACGCTGGTAATCAACATAACCCAGCCAAGATCCGAGATGACAAAGAGACACTCGAACGAGAGGCACGCCGCGATCCGTGGCGGAGCAATCGTGTCAGCGTGCACTGGAAAGGCACAAAGCGGCCAGTTTTTCCGTTCCACGAAGGTGGTCACTTGTCGCAACGCCGCTGGACACACGAGGGCCGCGCTTATATCGGCCGGCCGCCACCCGGCTATGGTTAAATGGGTTATCCCGCCGACATAAATCCATATTTATCGACGTCGGTGGCGACAGCTCTTTCCTACCGTTCCCAACTTGCGCTCGCGCCGCTCTTTCGGCCGCGCCGCCGCTCAAAATGGAAATTGCGACAGGCCTCCTCTATGGGCCGGCATTGTTCCGATAATCGACACGCGTGTGCGACTGCCAGCTGCGGGCTTTCTAGGCGCTCGTCGATAAATGCACGATCCGCTTCCTGGCAACGTGATTTAGGGTGGTATATGTGTGAGCGAGAAGTGTGTACGATGATCGATTCGATGGGTTTTAATGAGGCGTTTAATGTGTAGGGTGATTGGAAAAGAAGGGGTAAGAGGAAATGTTGAAGGGTGCTGGGGTGGTGTAGTGGATAGATACTCGAGTGGGATTTGGATTCGAATACGTCTTATTACTGATGGTTTTTTTTAATGTGATGTTGGCGATTTAAAAGTTACCATGACGACGTTTATAAATTATATACGTTAGATGACATTCTGAATATCTGAGGTTTTTGTTTGTTGGACTCGTTTGTTTGTTTTTCAGGTTATTGTTCGCATATCGATTAAAAAGGACGCGTGTAACGGAATTTTGTAACGGTATAACGGTATAAAGTTTTAGTTGTTTTGATTGATATATTCACGTAAGTTAACACATTCCTGTTATATGTGATAGAGATATTGTAGCGCTGATGGTTTGTATCTACCATGAACAGTGGACTCTACAGGAAATGACTAGCGGTTGGTGTTCAAAAGCGAATTGAAAAATGTAAATATATTTGATTATGAATATGAGTGCACAGAATCCCAGGTACACTAATGTTACGTGTAAAAAAACTCATATACCACATAACTCATAACCGTTACATTCGACCGTGAAGAACGTGAGTTATTTGCAGAGTTGCGATACGTACTTTGCAATCCGTTAATGCGATTATGCGGTACACTTTATTTATTGTAAGTGTGATAAGTGTATACAATACACTTTACGTATAAATATAAAAAGGTTTCGATGCAAGACGAGGGCAAGATCGGTTTGTCAGGACCTATGTGAACATTTCTCATTCGCGAAAACCAATAAGCCAATGTTATACTGACAATTAATAAGACAATGTAACCGGTTTCTATGGGTCTAGAAAGGTTTAAAACCAGGGTATTGCTCGCTGCACTTTAGATCGTTGCTCTCCGATGAGCGACGCGGCGCGCAACGCGTTAACCGGGTTACGTCCCAGCTGGAAAGGCGACGAGGATCATTAATTCTTTATAGCAACTTTTAAGCAACATTCCATTTGCACGCTTTGCAACAAGTCGATTGTAGGTTTCACCCGAATCCGCGGGTTATTGTGAATCGAAACGCTATCTTATATATCTATAAAGTACACTTTTTTCTATCTACACGCACTTCCCCCCTTGTTTTGTACTCAAATTAACTCAAAACTCAAATTAAATACTGAGAATCGAACAAGTTCGAAAAAACCACACCTCAAAAGAGCATGACCAACGAGAAGTGCCGCTCCAGAAAACTTCTACCATAAATCTACAGTACATCCTGCCCGTATAACTTAATAAAACGGAAGAACAAAGATCATGGTCCACCGTCGGATACTTGATATATCGCCAGACACTTGAATAAATTCAAAGACACGGGCCGTCTAAAAATTTTCACGAGCACCGCTCGTTCCAGCGGTGGAAAGTAAGCGCGAATCGAGTTACCGCGTAATCTCATTAATCTTTGCTAATTAGACGTACGGCCACGAGAAGTACTGCCGCTGACAGCAATACCAAGGTGGAACTCGCCGTGCGCTTGGTGCTAACAGTTAATCATCCACCTGAAACGCATTTGCACTCGATGCACTCACGATCCGCTCTCTTATCGTGCGCCCTCGTAATACCATTTCATAGCACTGCAACCAGAAAGTCGATAGTGGCCCTTGCCCGCGTATTTCACCTGTTGCATAACGCCAGGTCAGCGCACGCTCATTGCCCGTGGTTACATCTCGATGAGAACCATCGCTCGAACGTGCGCGCATCAGTTAACCGGCCCAACACGCAAAAAGTGGTGAATGCAGTGCGCTCTGTTTTTTAATACAAATGCAACGATCGTTTGTTCCCTATCGTGGCACTAAATTACAATCGTTCTGTAACAATTGTGTGTCATACGAATGAGCTGGTTCAAGCGTGACGTGCAGAGGTTTGCTTCCTGGAAATTTGTCCGGGTAAAATAAACTATTTGTCTGGGAAACTGCTGTGCTTTAGAATATACATATAAGAGGTATGAAAGAAATTATATATCCGTGTATATGGCCGATAAGTTTTGACAAACCCCAGTGTGAAAGGAATGTCTAGTCATAGGGGCGGTAATGAAATACCGAAGCCACCGACAGAAAGTCAAGGTCGTTAAGATAGTAAAGTGAAGAGGAACAGTTTTTGCGATAGAAAGTGAAAAAGAAGGTCAATTAAGAAATTAAGAGTAGAAGGGTTGAGGGTAAAGAACATATAGAAGAGTGAATGTAAAATAGGCTAGGATTATTTTATAGTTAATATATCATATGTTGTATTCAAGGAAAACGAAAGCAGAAAGGTCATTACAAAAGCACACCCACACCTTACTGCCCTCTATGCCTGCTCCTTACAATACACACACACACACACACACACACGCGCGCGCGCGCGCGCGCGCACATACACATTCCGTATAGTTACATCGTTCGAATTCCCACAAAAACTAGTGTAGTCCAATAAAATTACTACAGGGTAGTGCGTACATATAAAAAAAATGCGGTCAGAGAAGAACGACTTTAGAATCCAACCCCGTCTAATTAACTCGTGATACGTGTTATCGCATCCATGACATTTGGTTTCGCCGAGTGAACATTGTGCACGCTGCGAATCAACCTTTATATCGCGTCGATGCTCGTGGCAAATCGCATTAAAGCATCGGTGAAGCGCGATCCCTTATCGCGGCGTACGTTCGCGCGTATCTGTTTATCGATAAACACCGTGCCTTTAACACGACTAGAGATGACGCCGTTGATAATTACAATGGCCGTCCAACGACCCAGGATTCTTTTTTGATAGGCACCAATGCCCGATAAGTTGGCCAATGGGCGCGATGATAAACGACAAGCCGACTAATGGCCGCGTCTGCTTTGGACACCGTTTGTGCAATCGTCGTAATCATGCAGCGACTCGTGGGACAGCCAATCGATCAAGGGAGGGTAAATTCAATTGGACAGCGATAATGACGAACAATAATATAAACGATAAATGATTCCTGGTAATAGGAAGCTGGTAAACGATTTCGAAATGCACGCTATATGGAAGTTCATTTTCTTTCTATTAAATCGGTCGTTGATTCTAGAAAGGGTAGAAGCAAGTGACATAATACAGCTTGTTATTGCGCGCTGTCCGAATGTCCACCTCGTTTACCTTCGCGTCTCTCGCAGCTCTGTATAAATAATAGCAGATGAGTATCCTCGATTTTTTAAGGCACGAGCAGACCATGCAAATGTAACGTTTGATGCAATCCTTCCTTTCATTATTTACTTTCACTGGACATTTGGAAGGTGTCACTTCTTATTCACGCAGTTCAATGCATTTCATCAAACGTACGAAATAACACGATTGGCCAATTGCGAAACAGTCGAATATATTAGTTCTTTCTTCCCAGTACCAAGCGTCGCTAACGAATAAAAATCAAGCCTCATTTATAAACACACTTTCGTAATATACTATATAATATAATATAACTGCTCGATCCACGACCACAAGTCTCTAAGTCACGATGCTTAAATTTTGAGCATTACCAGACGTCTAAGTAGTCCCGCAATCCACGACCAGAAATCCCAAGTTCGATACGTATCCAATATCCCTGTAAACATCATTCAATTCCTCTCGTGAACATCCTTCGATTGTTCGAGTAATCGTCTTTCGTTGTTTCAGCAAACGTCTTTCCATCCTTTGAATAAACGTCACTTCGTTCTTTCCGCTTTCACATCGAATTCTCAATTCCCTCTAACGCGCTTTCATCACCACGTGCTCAGTATTAGCTCCATATCCGTGGATATATTATCCTTCCGCGCTGCATCAAATTAGATGAAACCCCCCACCCCCCCCCGCAGTTCGATTTACGAAGGAGCCATGAATATCAATGGCAATTGGCAGTTAGGAAACGCGATTGAATCATCGGATGAATGACAGGCGTAGGCACGTGAAAGTGAACCCCGGTCGCTCCGTGGGATGTTGCCCTCCGCCAAGGTGTGGTCCGCCTCGCGTGGGACATGTTCCTGGCGAATGTTAATGACCGCAATGACGGGGCTAATCGTCGATTCGCATCGAATTCGTACCATCCAGTAAGAGCCACCTCGATCGATTTTCCGGAATTCGTCGGGCTGAAAGGACGAAAATCGAATGTCCTTGCGTGGATGTTTATTCGTTCTGTCGCCTCGTCGTCTTCGACGCTAATTTCGACATGGAAAGGATGTCCGTCTTGACTAGTTTTTCTTAAAAGGAGCATATACGAGGGTGGTCCGATAAGTGCTTAGCCTCGCCCAGTGACGTTGAGAAATAAATCGCCACTTTTGCAAAGTTTTCGTTTTTCTTTTGTGGGCTAAGTACTTATCGGACCACCCTCGTATGCGGACGAATGTGAGTTCAATAATGATCCGTAAGCAATGGGTACACCTTTCGAGTTTTGAATATCGTGGAAAATTTTGATCGTGGGGCTTTTGGTGCTATCCGTCGTTTTGCGTTATTTGGAAGAAACCGCTGTAACCAGGTTATATTACATAATATGTTGAATATACTATATATATATACGTATATATTTGATAAGTAAGAAGCTAATCACGCTCCAACTCCCCGTTTAGATCGAGGAATTGCTCCGCCTTTCGTGGAGCGGCTAAAACGACAAACCCTACTACACGAACAAGCGCGTGCACTCCCGTTGCAGTCACGATAGGCTTTTAAATATAAAAACGGGGAGCAAGTGATCGTAAAAGGCCGCACTGGAATGAGAGAACAATTCAAAGAACCACGACAATGCTCGGGTTAATTTGCCCCTCGAACGCGACGGCGGTACGCGAAAACCGTCGAATTTACGTTCCACGTTGAATTCGCTATTGCTCTTAGACCGGTTGTCAAAGTCCTGGATCGATTATCCGAGCAAGAAATCCCAGCACCGCGCGCCTGTCCGCCGATAAACCATTAGATCCTAATTGATTTCCGATTTTTCTCACGGGCCGAAAACGTAAGTCACGTGGGACTTGTGTACCCGGGCCCTGGCCAGGATTTTTAAGCTCTCGAATCGTGCGCAGCGATTTATGCCGCCTGCCGGTCTGGTTTTGCAAGCGAGCAAGCGGCGCCTGTCCGGCCGGGCGAAATGGGCGAAGGGAATGCGAGCGGCTCTCTCGTTACGACGACTGGCAAGGACCGCAACAATCGGCCAGCCGTAGACTCGCGCCGTGCTCCCATGAACGCGGCCGTTCAAACGCCGCCCTTTATCCCTGGATTCTTTCACGACTCACTCAGCTTCCCTTCTACATTGTCGCTTTTTGACAGGGTTTTGAAATAGCACGCTGGAAGGGGAGGATAGTCTTTATTGTTTGTTGTATGTATGTTATGTTTATAGCGGCATCGATTACTGAGACCATTAGCCGCGATAGTCTTTATTGTTTTTTTACCTAAAAAAGAAAAAAAACCCAGAGGTAAGGTATACATAATTCCTTTCAACAGTAAAAAAAAAAACGATAGTCTTTATTGTTTTTTTTTTTACTGTTGAAAGGAATTATGTACACCTTATCTCTGGGGTTTTTTTTTTAGGTGATTCAGTGTTAGTCGAAAAAACCGCCTTTTTTGTATACATTAGGAACTTCTGATCTCCTCGCTTGTGATATATTTAAGACAATTCG
This sequence comes from Ampulex compressa, assembly GCA_038496175.1. Taxonomy (NCBI): domain Eukaryota; kingdom Metazoa; phylum Arthropoda; class Insecta; order Hymenoptera; family Ampulicidae; genus Ampulex; species Ampulex compressa. Next base: position 243,522 of record JBCFXI010000159.1, read on the forward strand.
TGAATATGATCTTATCGAGCAGTCGCTTCTCACGCTTTTAAGAATTCCTCCATCTGGTTATGGTAGAGCTAAATTTTAGTCGTAAGAACGACATTGCGCGTGAGAAAGTTAATAATTATTTCCCGCACAGTGCGTGGCCCAAATTAATCGAAGGTTTGTTAAACTTTTAGGGATACTTGGAAAATAGAAATTGTATAATATAAGGTGGCGAATTAAACTGCATCGAGAGAATAGCGTGAAAAAAACCGCCCTTTTTTGTTTTTTTATCTTACTGCATTGTTGAATGAGATAAACTGGGTTAAGCAGAGGAATTCGAGCAATGCTGTTTGAGAGTGAAAAAGAAAAGAGTTAGGTGAACGCCATTATATATCAATCCTAGGCTAAATCATGTTTAGGAGTAACAGTGGTGCATTGGATAGTGGCTTGAATTTCCACGCGGGAGACCAGAGTTCGAATCTTGTTCATTATGTTTTTCTATGTAGTATATATATTGCAGCTTTGATGATTCAAAATTCACCGTAAATAATAGGTCCTAGGCGAAATGATCTTGGCACGTCAGTGTCAAAAATGAATTTTAAAAAAAGGAAGAATCATGTTTATCACTGGTAAAAATTAAAGAAAGAGATCACCGCATTTTCTGCATCAGCATCGCTTGAGCTGTGTATTTGGTACTCTGCTCAATCTCTGATCCTCACATTATATTCATTATTTACTCCGAATATTATGGATATAATATATACACCTGATTTATGCAAGATCTGCGAACTAGACATGATCGTAATAATCTATACGTTGAAAACTCAATATCATGCATTAGTGAAAATATTTTCTTACCTTATACCACGCATAAGCATAAAATTAATATTTAGGAGTCAAGAACGGTGGCCTCGAACTCTCCAAATTTAACACGGAACCAGCACAAATTAACACCGAAGCATCTGTATACACACCTATATATACCATAATCGATGCTTCGACAATTTATGGTACGTTTAATATTAAGAATCGCTGGTCTAGGCCAATCGTGTTCCTCTCTTCGTCGTTTCCTTCACGTCTACTTTACTTTCTACCGCCGAACAGCGAGTAAAACGTCCCGTCAACGTGATCGCGTATGTTAATTAATAAGAAGAAATCGAAGTGGCCAAGTGGCGTTCGAAAGTTCGGCCAATATATTTCGTCCGCGCAATCAAATATTCCCGATTCGTCGTTTTCGCCGAGGGAAGAGAGAAAGAGCATCGCGCTGCGCAGGATTTCAGAATATATTAAAACTCCCCAGCATTTTCTTTACTCACCAAGGCGTAGCGACGTATAAAAATGAAAACGCTCGGCACGATCACTAGAACTATTTATTTCGGTATATTTATCGATACATTTTCCTAATCAAGTATATTTTGAGACGATTGAAAATAATAATTTAAGCTACGAGTGAACCAAGGGACGAATTATTTGATAATTGTGTCCTTGCAATACGAACTCCAGGTTTCTGTCACATTGGCAGCAGGACGAGTCACCTCGAACTGAGTAAGCGACAACCACAAGAATCTTCCTGACAATCTAACAAACCTCGAAGCTCATATTGTAAATCACGATCATCAGATTCGCCACTTAGGCCACCCACAGGATACATCAGTTTTTGCTAACCCAGTTTTCAAACTACGATATGATTGCACTTAGTAACATTGGAAAGTACATTATTTCATCGTATTACGAACACTTTCAGGTCGCATTGTGCAATGACGTTGTGACCGACCAAGTCACACATCCACCTGTGCGATATTTAAGTTAGAGCCGTAAAGCAATACAGTGAATCGTGCCCTACCGCGGTGAGTATAGTCAAGGCTGAAGGTATCGGCCACTTTCGCCACGATACGCGAAACACGAAGATTGGACTTTCAAAGCGAGCGTTGCAAAAATATGACTTCCGCCCAGTCAGGATTTGAATGTCGAGCAGCGCGCACCGTTAATGAAGTCATCTTCTTCGGCGGTGCCGAGGCTGCGGCGTGGAAAAAAAGAAAAAAGGAGGAATCGCGCCTTATCGAGCCGCGCAGCGGCAATCGGCGGGATGATAAAGTGAGCCGGCCGACCGACTGTGCTACTATTATTGTAAATTACACGAAACGCGAGTAACGTTCGTCATGCGCTCTGATTAATGATGCATCCGCACGAACCAATTAACTGGCGTATGGCGGAGGAAAAAACGAGGAGCGACATTCGCGTTAACTTTGCTCGAAAAGTAATTAAAACGCGCGCGCGCGCGCGCGCCTCTGGTGCTCCCAAAGAACTTTCTCGGCTTTGCCTTATTTTTCCCCGAAACCCCGTTAGCCATTTGCAGTCCATCTCTTACAGATGTTGTAAATCGAGAAAATCACCCGCGCGATCGCAGATGCGAGCGGGATTCGAAAAGTGAGTAAAGGAAGAGCCAAAATCGGGGATGTTGCAAAAAATCTGTATTTATATTATCGACAATGTATTACGATACATTCTCCGACAAGAAACACTGAAAGTGAATTCTATATAAAGACTCATAGTGGGAGAAACGATATTTTTTTATATGTCGTACTTATAATTTTTTTAAAAGAATTGACGAATTGTACGCACAAATTATGGACGCCGCAGGTTGTAAAATAAAGATAGTGAAGAGATGCATGCTGAATCTATGGACGAGTCTATTAGCGATCGGGATTCACTGGCCAAACTTAAGTCGGTCGACGTGTATATACAGCAATTCATTGCCGATCGACAAAAAGAAGGATGACCCAAGTTTGGCGTTAACTTTACTCCGAAAGTAATTAAACGTTATGCCCCGGGTGTTCTCGATGAGCTTTCTCATCTTTGCTTCACTTTACTGATGGTCTCCCTTAGCCACGATCGATCGTGTATACGTACCGTGAACCACTTTGCAGAATTGAAGAACGAAAAACATAACGCGCTGAATATTCGCGCATTTTTAAGTTACGAAGCGGAAAAAAGTTTGAAGAATCCAAGGATGTAGTTCCTTCGAATAGAAAACAGACCGCTTGCCAAAATATATTGTTCAATCAGCGATTTAACCCTGGCAGAACCAAGTTTCCATAATCATTCTCCAAAATGTAGGCACAATCCTTCGACCCATGAGCATTTAAAAACGATTCAAACCGAACATTTGAATTCCAGGATAACCCGGATTTCTCGATTACAGAAGTTAAACACTGAGCAGCCTTAACGCTAAACACTTCAGACGATTGCAAAACATCGAGACAAGCTTCTAAGACTCTCCACGATTTTCTTGCGGCGCATAAATCAAGATGACAAACTCACGGACACTCGTCCTTTGTCCTCTTCTTCTTAAAAAAAGAAAACATATTCAGCACGCCCAAATATGTCTGGAAAGTGGCCGGTGGGTTTTGCGCCGGACACCGATACCAGTTTTCTCTCCGCTCTTTGATGCAGGCACCGCGATCCTGGCTTCTAAACTTAATTAAATACCGATAATCGGCCAATGGCCGGATAAATGTCAGCTTCGTGCAAAGGGTAGCCGGCTCTAAGATGCTATCGCGGATGCACGATTTATAATTCTCGACGCGCAGGCAATACTTTCTATTCTTTCGACGATGGATCGCGACGATTGCGTAGAAGCGCTCGCCGCTCAAAACTCATATCTTCAGTATTTATGGCTTATAAATGTCCACCGTTGAATCTATACGGTTATCTTGAGTTACTCTGTCTGGTTGCGAAAACGGGATTCGGCCACGAGGCCGGATCGTAATGCCCTCGACAAGGGACGTCCATTACGTCGGCGGTCCGCTAATCTCATCACGAATGCTTCCGATCAGGTTTATTGGCCAGCTCGATTCGCACTTAACCCGCTAACCGGCTCGTCTCTCGCGAGGAGCAGCAGCTCGTCGAGTTCAAGGAAATTATTTCGCGCTTTATATTGTATTAGGCGTACAACTTTGCTTCCAACGACTTCCCATGGATGGCTTTGGCGGTAACCAGTGGATTTTTCAATGCGGGATTCGTACGCTGCTGGAAAGGTGGGTGAAGGTAATGGCGAACGAGGAACGATACTTTGAATCGTGAATGTATTGACTAATTTTTTACGCTAAAGCCTCGAATTTTAGAAAAAAAAATTGGTGGAAAGGAGGTTGTATCCTTTTTTTCCTTGATTTTTAGACACCAACTGCCAGGGTTGTTTAAGCTGGAACCTTGTAATTTAAGGCGAATTAAGAGCTACTGAATCTACGATGTATATATTACATGGAAAATTGTTTAAAGATGTGAAGGAGAATTCGAACTTCTGCCTAATGCTTTTTTTTTCTTAAGAGAGATGTGAAAGAAATTCGAACTTCTGCTCAAAGATTTCATTTTTTTAAAAGGACTTAAACAGGATTCGAGCTACTGTACCAAATTTTTTCTCGAAAATTGCCGAGCAGATTGGGTGTTCCGCATGAGTCCAAATCTTCACTACCTCGTGTCGTCTTGAAAATAAAGCTTTCGGGTTAAAGGACTTCTTCCTCGTAAACAATGAAGCACGAAGAACCCTTTCGCATATTTCGGACGTTTCTGCCTCGTATGCATTCTCCATATACCACTCTGTATACAACTCTGTACACCTCGCCTTTATTAATCTTTGCAGGATGAGATACAACATCCCTCGTGATCTTCGAACATACGCAGCATCGTGGATCGGTAGCTTCTTAACAACGACCAATGTCCGAAAACACCTTTCGATCCTTCCGACTACTCCCAATTCCTCCACATTTGCATCGACGGCCATTCGCTAAACTCCATCCTCATTAATCTCCACTGGATAAAATCCAACGTCCGTCGCCATTTTACGGGAACATTCGCGATTCGATGGATCAGCTTATAAACCCGCAAAAACGCGCGAGGTGTCCTTTCTAGAATTCCTATCGCGCCTACGTACCCCCCCTCCTTGCATCGACGTGGATTTACTGCCTTTATTAATCCGCGCGCGATAAAGCATGCCGAGTCCCGAATCGCTAATGGCGCCCAGTTCGATCCTCGATCGGTCCATTAACCATCGGTGGAGTACGAAAATGCGTAGGAACATCGCGATTGCCGGTAGCGGAGATTACTCCCTAGCGCGGATTACTTTCGCCATTGGCCACGATGGAGCCGTAATGGACCGCTGGTCCGGACTCTGTCGACACGGTTATTAATCTCGCATTTCTCACCAATTTCATAAATTACGCCTCCCCAGGATGAACGCGCCGATGACTAATGACCCAAAGCCCTCCCCCCCACCCCTTCGCCGAGCGAGGCGTACGAAATTAAACGGGGAGACGGTGGGTGGATTTGCATAATATTTAATGGCCGCGACAGATCCTCGGCTGCTTACAAGATCGATCATCCCGCGAACACGGCACCCGCTGTTTCGTGGATCCCTCTTTTATTTCACCGTATTTTGAATCCAAGTACCCCTCCTCCAGCCCCCCTCTTCGCCCCCCTTTTTCTCCTTCGAGACGGGGGACAAAGTGATACGCCTACGCTGCTCCGACTCTTCTCTTTCTCCCTTGAGAGAGAGAGAGAAAGAGAGAGAGAGAAAGATTGCCGGGTAAAAAATGCACCAGGCTCTCGGGAGAGTTGTAGACTGTTAGTCGAACGATGGGTAAGGAGGTGGAAGGTGAGGGGGGTGGGGGGTGTTAAGTTTGGTACACAGGGCCGTTCAAGGCGTGCATGTCATGGTAAATGTAGATTAATTCTCGAATGAGTGACAATAGTCATTCGTGGAAGGTAATGGTCGGTTTTCGTGGAATATTGCTAATAGTAGTGATCGCAAAGCGTATTTCACAAGCCAGTTATGTATGAAATATTGGATTAGCAGAAGGTACTCAAGCGATCGTTCATAAGAAACGTTTAAAAAATTGGTTTGTTCCTTGAAAATCCTACTTATAAATGGACAATTAATTGACACCGATGCGAACAACGGTCAACCGCCATTTATCCTTTAATCGTCCAAGGGATAGATAGAGTTTTCCATTCATCTGCTTTTCGTGTTGCTCGTAAAAAAAACCGCGAAGTCCTACACCTTGCGCGAATACCTTTACCTTACTCACGAGCAATGCTATCTTAACACTAGAACTACCAAACCGGTAAAAATGACAGGTCAGTCCTTTCTTTAAAAAATCGTAGTACTTCATAACGATGTCTTTTTTTAAATTTTCCACGATTTTCATACAGTATTTAGATCATCATTTTGATGTACTGAAATTTCCTTTTACTCTCCCCTTTTTTTAAAAGATCTAAGTGGTGTTCTAAATATGCCCAGAAAGTGGCTGGTAGTTCTGGTGTTAATAGAGTGCTGTGCCGCATCCAGGTTCAACGAACTTTTAAACAACTTTTAAACAACAAACTATAATCGAGGTATAAACCAGCCGAACGATTCTCCAAATTTCACTATTTCGGAGCGTGCGAGCGTCTCTGAGAGCGCAACAACCGAGAAGGCGTCTCCACGCGCTTAACGCTGGATGAAGGATTGGGTACTCACGGTGCTCATCAGGACCAAAATATAGCCGACCAGCGCCTTTCCGTGGTACTCGACCATCTTGGCATCGGCCACCACCATGACCTCGATGAAATATTCTCGCGGCAGGGCTCGACGTGGTCTCCAAGTCACGAAGGGATCCGATTCCATTTCCGAGTCCTGGCCGTACTCCTCGCTGCGATAACTGCGTCTACGCTCGACGGAGTAATATCTGCCATTTTTTTCCAGGACTTTGAATTACATTGCTATTCCGAATACACGCACGTACACGCATGTCGTTGTACTTGTCGTTTTTTTATGTTATTGCTTTTTTTTTTAAATTATACTCTTATTGGACGATATAGGCTATGGTTTATTAACTCACTTTTTGTCGACGTTGCATATTTATGTGCAAGATTTTAGAAAATTCTTTCTTTCCACCGAGGTTTTTTTTTTGACGATAGAAGTTGTTGTCACTACTTTGTTAGAGAATGCATTGTAGAGCAAACATGTTTTCTTTGCTGCTCGCATTAATGTTTTTCGAATATCTCTGAAATCTGCGGTAGCGCCCTATTTCCTCGATGTACGTTGAGAAAAACTAAGTTGAGCGAATAATATCGGTGAATATGCAAAAAAATTGTTGCGAAAAATACTCGTTGTAGCATTATTAGGTTAATCAATTGAATCCCCTAAGTGTCTGAATATTTATTAAAGATCAAACGGAAATTGAAATGATTATGATTTCCGATCTTTTTCTTTTCACGTAACCAGATCAAAAGCAGAAAAATTGATCGTCAGATTTTTACAAAATTGGCATAGTTTGCATTAATGATCATTGCATTTCTTAATTACCTTTCGTATTGATCGTCGTGCCTCAGAAAGTTTCTTCGATGCTCGCTGCGCCCTATGAACTGTTCGTATTCCTCGTCCTCCCTCGAGTGATCCAAGGATGTCTTCTCGGTCAAGGACCTTCTCTCCCTCGTTCTTTCGCCGACGTAAATTTTCGCGGCCGAACTATCGTCCATCAGAGCCGCTGGCGCTTCCTCGGCATCGTAATCTGCAAACAATAACAATTTCGGTTCTCTTGTTACGGTTAAAGTATTTTAGATTAATGTTCGATAAAAATTGCTCGCATTAAGTCTGATAGAATACACACAAATCCACGTTATGTATTGTATTCTATTCTTGATTAATTTGTGTTTTTAATCATTGCAGTCGCACTTAAAGTCACGAATGATACGTTTATCGTTAATTCCTTTTACGTTTAAAAATACGATATTCTTAATCATTTTATCACTGTGTATTTAATTAATGTAGCTTATGTGTAAAAATATTCATTTTTACCACGACTCGAGATTTTCTGATTTTGGTCTCCGTACGAAAGGATGGTGGAAAAAATGCTACTCCATATGCGAAGTGTAATTACACTTATCATTCCGCGCGCAAGCCCAAATGGACGGTTATAAGCGGTGTGTAAAAAGCGACCAGATTCCAAGAGTTCTTTCAAAGATAAACATCGCCGCAGATGCTCGCATCATTTTTTGTATCCCACAACTATCCCCTCTTGAGCCTTATTACCGTGCCTCAAAGATAGCTTGACACACTTTGAAGGAATGCAATGTCCTATATTTATTGTACCCTCAAATCTAAATTTATCACCCATCGATTCGAATGGAAGCAACGATGAGGGGATAATCAGTGATGGAATTCAGTCCGATTAAACAGAACTCTGCGTAACAAACTTATCGTCGATACCAAAAAACGTAAAACATATTCCACCCTCCAAATATCGGACTTGACAGAATTCCGGATGCATGCAAAACACAAGAATTATCATCTAAACAAATACACGTCTACCTGAGTTACAGAATACGAATACTTTATTATACACATTAAATTTTGCTCGCGCCTCTCTGACCAGGCACTTTGCCAAGCTTCACGCAAAAGTACAAATTTCAACCGAAGAAACGATCTTCCAAGTAGACAAACGATACGACAAATCGATTCGCGATGACAATACGCAAGTTGATGATTCTCGATAAATTCGCCTAGCCGTGCAGCCTCTCGAGGCTCAGCAGAGGCCCGCGGTCAGTTTCGAAGGATTGTTCTCGTAAAAAGAGGAGCGAGGAGCACGGCCAAGAGGTTAATGAAGTCATCCGGGCGACGAGGCGGCTGGATTCGCTTGAAAAGTTGCTTCCGTCGGCCTGGCAGCGCGAGTCATCAATCTCCATCCTCGAGGAAGCGGCACGCGGGTGAAACTGATCGATGCTAAAATCCGAGGAGCGTGTCGCGTTTTTAGCCGCGATAAAATTAATCGAGCCACGGCGACAGTGCCCGCATTGTTGCGCCTCCTTCTTGCCGGGCACGTATTCGCCTGGACCGTTTCAAGGCCGATCGGAGTAAAGTGACGTGATCGCGGACCCGATGGATCGATATATCCTTCCACACGCGATCAATCTCCACGAGTGCGCGCTAGAATGCCGCTCCTCGCGAGCCGAAGGAAAAAAGGCAAAAATACCGGCGCCCAACGATCGGCACGAAACTTCGTGCGGAGCGATTTGCTCGATTTCTTTATCCGCCAGGAACAACGATGTCCTTCATTCGTGTCCCACCGAACTCCGGGCGGATAAATCGCGATCCAGCCGCGATCGAGCTGGAGGAGTAAAATACTGCTGCTGCTCGCGAGTGGAAAAAAAATAGCGCCGCGCTTCGATCTGCACGAAGCGGTGAGCGGATCGATATGCTCGATTTCTTTACTCATCAGGAACAAGGATATCCTTCATTCGTGTCGCATCGAGCTTCGAGATCGGATAAATCGCGATCGAGAGGATGCATGAGGATAAGACACTGGGTAAAACGCTTGAGCTGTTCCACGATCATGTGAGCCAGAAGTGATGTATACTCTAATCGAGTACTGTACTATCTATCTGGGTTACGGAACTCTCTTGCGATTATTAACATAGTACGCTTCTGCCGCCAAAGCGACAGGTATATCTGTTCCACAGTTGTCCGCGCTTATCAGATCCGAATATATGAAACCGTGGTGGCGAATACTCGAGATCCAAGCCTCGGTGGTAATATCATGTAATCGTCGTGTTATCTGCGAGTAATCGATCCTAGCAAGAACTCTCGATAGCTAATTTCGATTAGCTCGATACTCGATAGACTGATTCCTCATCATCGACGCTGTATATCCGTTGGTCCAATACGCGCATACAAGGCGAGGCTCCGGATCGGTTAGCACGATTTCGCGATCGGGTGATAGTTCGCGAGTTCTAATCGCATCAAGGTCCTGCGTTGCTAACCGAGTGGATCCAATTAGATCCGCCGAAGTTGGCACGCCAAAAACAAGCTAATCTATCAGAATTACAGCGGGGTGTAAGGCGTGTAATGTCGCCCGGAGATCGGGGCGAATTAAGATGATTAATCGCCCAGGAATCATAAGTAAGGCGATCGAGCGTAATGAGAACGCAAAGAGCGACACGATGAAAACCGCGAAGGACAAAGGCTGCGTTGCTCAATGCGGGACCTGCCACCCCGCGTCAGCTTGTCGCTGTGTCAAAGTGTCAATTGCGCGTTCAATTTAGCCGCGTGTAAATAACGCATCGCGATTCGCCGCCGTTATTTATAGGAATGCGAGAAACGGACGGGGCCGGAGCACAAGCGCTCCTTTATCCGCGATTAATCTCTATCGGCGTAGGTGCCTAGATCCGTCGTAAGAAATCCCTGTGCGGACATGTAGCGCGCGTAATTTCATCGGGATGAACCTAATCGGAAGCAAAGGACGTACATGAGATACTCTTTCTGAAGTTATAGTTTTGATCGATTCGCAAGATTTCATTAAAGTATATAATCGGATGCCGTCAAGTTTTTATTATAGTTTTCGGTTATTGTAGTGATTGTGTTTCTTTTAACGCCTTAACACTAGTCGTCTCGGAGTCCAGTGTGAATTCGCAATGAAATCTCGAGTAGCTTCTTGTAATATATAGTATTCACTTTGCAACTGAACGATAACGAAACATGGAGATTGTGTTTCTTCGAGAATTTAGTTGTACCACGAGATCTTCCTGATTTTTATCCCTTTTTTGCTTTAAATTAGAAAGTACGTTCTCTTCGACATTTGTATCATCGTACTAGCCCTTATAATCCTAATCAAACGTATCACAAGTAAAGGCACATACGCACGCTTACACTGTCCAAGCGTAACATAATATGCCACCCTGTATGCGAAATAAAATAAACAATGTAAAGAAAAAACAATGTATATAAATGATGTATTGAACGAGTATGGTAAATAAAGTAAATAGCGTATAAAAACAATGTAAAGAAAAAACAATGTATATAAATGATGTATTGAACAAGTATGGGAAATAAAGTAAATAGTGTATAGAAACAATGTGTGGAAAGAATGCGTGAAAAATCTAAACGAACGAACAAAATGAAAAAAGAAGCATGTCCCGCAGCGAGGAAGGCCAACAACGGTAAGTACAAGCGGAAAGAAGAAGGGAAAAAAAGGAAAAGACGCAGCTACGCCGTCTCGCACATTGCGGTAGGTCCACCAAGGAATGCACTTCGATGCAATCGTAATGATGGCTTTATTACCCCCGCCAGTAATGGCCATTATTATGTCCGGAAGGCTTGCGAGCGGCATTGTTTTATGGCCACGGTTTCAACGATCCGCTAATACGAATGCCGGCTATACCTTCACGTACCGCCTTTTTCCGCCTCTACGCGTGGCCACAGTACTGGGGACACTAGGCATATCATTACTGCCCTATAATACGACAGGGTTATTAAAGCCCAGGCTCGTGCCCATTGGCCTGCCTGGAAAATACGAGTGACCGCGAGAGTTGCTTGCGAATAAGTGTCGGGTCATTGCCAGCCGATTATCGATGATTATCCTCGATGCATATGCAACGTCTATCGTTGTGCCCATGGCCGAGCCCTGGGCACCGAATCGAACCACTGTAATTCACATTCCCCTAAGAAATTCACACCACGATCGTTGTTTAATGTACCTATGTTGTGACAGATTCCGGGAACTGAGAGGAGAACATTGCGCGATCACTTTGTCGCGATTTTGCACGTTTCGAAGACCTGTGGGTCGAGAAGAAGCTGTTTTCATGGAGAGCGCATGGTTGGGATATTATTAAAAGATAGGTTGTAGAGGATTTTCACGTGAATTAAAATAGATCAAGTCCTCGATATGATCGATGAGTAATAGAATGATCGTTGACTCAATAGCATAGTTGGGTTAAGAGAATAAGCGTGTCGTTAAGCGTCTTATAATGCGGTAGTGTGTTCAAGATGAGGTCGTACTGATATACTATTTAAAATATCTCGAAGACTTTGACAAAGATCGAGTATAAAGAAGAAGATCGAGTATACGATTGACATACCAGTTACATACTGACGCACATTATTACCGTTTACAGATTCAAATTTAAGATGCAATCAACGAAGATTTCTTCTTTATTCTCCAATAAAAAGCGCACGGTCATCAACATTGAACTGGTTTAACCTTAAAGTGTATTATTACAAGATATAACAGCTTATACGCGCATAAAAAATTGTCAGAAAATTATATTCAAAATACGCCTCTCATCCTGATACTTCGGATACAAGATTTTATTTCCATCCAATCCAACGCTTTATCCAGCGTTGATACATCACTCGAAATAAATTTAACTATTGTCCATAGACTTTATCGCCATTGCGGTTAGCAACAGTTTATACCAGCATTTTAATGTCTTGCAGGAAGCTCACTTGCACAGCGCAGTTCTATTTTCATTCGACCAAGAGCACTCACAGTTGTCTTTGTTTCGATGGGACTGGAGAAAAATCGTAATTGTCAATTGTCGATATCCGCGTTATCAGCGATCACGGTAATTCATATCTCAGCCGCCCATACGCCGGGGCATCCATATCCCGTTGTCGCGACAGTCGATCTCAGGAAGCGCCTGGACTACCCCGGACGAGCCCAATACGCGATTTCTAGTCGTTCCGGAGGTTCCTCGGCTATTATCTCTCTCTCCTCGAGTCGCCAGCCAACGCCCACGCGTGCGCCAATAAGTTTCTCGCCGCGTGGAAAGTCAGGCGCGCTCTGCATTTTAAAGAAACCCTGCCGACGCAGGAAAGCTAATTAAAAGTCGAAGGCCAATTTTTAATGCGGACCTCTAAAGTCTTCGCGTTGTGAATTGTGCTAAGGCTTTCATTTGCTTATTTTTATACCCATCGTATCTTTGAATTGGTTACTGGGGAAAGTGATTCACGAATTCTGGGAGGAGGGAATTAAGGAATACCGAGTAAAATTTTTATACGGAAAACAGAGACAATGAGAAGCGGGGATAAAATTGAAACGAATGCAATTCGAAAGAACGCGCGTCGATTGTCCATACGGTGTTGAGTTGAGTTTCTTGTACGTCATAAGTAAACTATATATCTCTATTTTCGCAAGAGAATAATGCGTACAATGGGTACAAATTATTTATTCGTTTATCGACACAGCGCGGTTTATGTTGTTCGAGTAACGTGAGTGAGTGTTTTATCATCGCAATCCAGCGGAATACGCGAGTTGGCACAGGACGAGAACAATGTAACGAACAGCACACGATTTGCCATAAATGAAACTGCAAGAGCTGGTGGTGAGCAATAGGAAAACTTCCTCGAATTCGAAACCAGTGAGTTTAGCCATCTCGCGATATTCGCAGAAACCTTCAATTAAATCGTGATCGTAAACTGTATCTACCTGGAAACTCACTACCTACGCTCGCTACCTGGAAATTAACATAAGGACTCCATTAACAAAAGCCGCCGGATTCTCGATCGTAGATTCACCACTTTGGAAAAATTCTAGTGAGTCATTTGCTCGCTTGCGATCGTAAATGGAAAGCTCGAAGGATCGGTCGATCGACGTGGAAACTTTACATTCGCCGATTGTTAGAAGTAACGATAATATCGCGACTGCAGTTTAAATACAGTTTCAATCTCCTTTATCGAGCTTATCAAAATGAGCTTGGCATAAATATTAGAATAATTTATTTCAGTATATTAATCGATATATATTTTTAATCAAATGTATTGTGCAACGATTGAAAAATATTATTGACTCATTTTCCTCCAGTACATCTAGTCATTCGTATATTATAATATAGCGATGACTATAATACACTATAATACTGTGTATTAGTCTCCCTGAGCAACGAACAACTGCTTTGAAGCCTCGATACATCGCCAACGGGAAGAAAAACAACAGGTTTGAAACCTCGATACATCACTAATATAAAAAAAAAAAACAATAACTTTGAAGCTCCAATACATCATCAATATGAAAAATATTTCTGTCCAGCTTTAAATTCCGATACATCACCAACATGAAAAAAACAACAGCTTCGAAACTCCGATACGTCACCAATATCAAACAAACAACAGCTTTGAATCCCCGATGCATCACCAATATGAAGAATATTTCTGTCCAGCCAGAATTAGACTCTTTACAACTGCTATCGGATACAATCCAAAACGAATCCGCGTGCGAAATCGTTCGAGGATGAATCCGACCGCGCCTAGGTTTCGAGAATAGAAACGGAAGCAGACGTGAACTTGAGATAATCGACGTTACTCCGCGTGTTAACAGCCTGCCCCCGCCACGGTCGCGCGCACCGGAATCGTAATTATCCCTCGAAGACAAGAACAATTGCCCCTTGTAAGCCGAGGCGAACCAACGAACAAAGTGAGCGGCGCGATTGAATTAGACGCGCGTTCGTGGACCGTGGCTTCATAAATCATCGATAGTTTCGTTGTTCTCTGCCGGTCGCCGTTCGATACGATTTAGAAACACGGCGTTTGATATCGCAGCATTCATCGCCGTGGCTAATGGCTCGTCAAATTTTCAGCCATTGTACCGATAATCGAATCGCATTTTTGCTTGCTGGCTCGACCTCATCGTTGGATGCTCTCGGAGATATCGCTACAGTGATATATTTCTGAGATTTGTAAACAGTCAGCTCATGGAAAGTGGACGATATTTGATCCGTGTTCACTGTTATAAATGTTACAGGACAATGTACAGGACATGTATGTGTGTAAGAATGTCTCTAATCTTGCCTCCAGAGTTTTCTTAATCCTGAGAAATTGTAGTAGAAAAAGAAGTATGTGAGAGATTTTTGCGACAGTCTGTGCTTATATTGCAAACATTGTAGGGTAACGCGGGAAATCCTCGAGCCGTTTAAAAGCAGCTTTAGTCTGTTCCTTCAATTTTTTATATCATACAATGTACATTAGAAAGAAAATACGCGAGCACTTTTTGCGCCAATCTCGGTTCGTGTTAGAAACCTTACAATGTAATCTAAAAAAAAACCACTCGAGACGATTAACACTAAACCTACCAAGGCGATTAAAATAATCATTCAGTCGTTTCTTAGAAAAATCGCTGTGCCTCTTAAGAGGACATTTTTTGAGATTTTACACGATTCTACTATAGAGTATGAATCATTCTATGGATCTATTAATAATATAATATATCCCCATAAAACCCCGTTTCTTTAAGAATGTATGCGATGTATATAAATATCTTCAAAACACGCATAGTAGGTTTGGTCTTAAAAACAGCTTTAACTTTCTCCTCCAATTCTCCTTGGCGTGCAATTAACATTTTAACACGTGCACAATCCCAGACTTTTGCAGCAGCCTGTACTCATGTTAAAAACATGGGAAAGTCAGTCGAGCATCCGGATACGACTAATCGAGAGAGGCGCCATTGTTTGTTAACGTACCACCTGTGGCTCTGTCGTACATTTCCCATCGTTTAGTAGCCACTAGATCGGCTCTGTCCGGCATCGCGTATCGTGGATAGATCCGAGACCCTCGTCCAATATCCCTATCGCGCCGATCGCCTCTAATCTTTTGTCCTTCTTAATGGCCCACTAGCCCTATCTCCGCGATCATATCGCTGACACACGTTACCCTGCCCCTCGCCCTGCATCGATGCCATAATCGGTTCGCCTGGCGGCCAGCAGGTGCGACCACCGCCAAGGAACCGAAGAACCTTTTTCAGGGGTCAAAGACCCTTCGAAGGAACCTCCCCGTTGCATCGTCTTTCGAGAGTGGTAGAAGAGTATCGTGAATAAAACGGGTGGTTTGTCTATCGAATAGCAGCTGAGTTCTTGGTTAGGAGGTTCATGCTTGTTGCACATGTCTTTAGGGTTCGCACTTTGTACTCGAGTCGAAAGCCCGTTTTTCCAGGGTTCTTATTGGAGACATATGGATGTTGAAATATTATTATTTTAAACGATGACAGGTGTTTTTTACCTTAATTATTATATGTTAGAAGAAAAAGAAGGTGCGAAATTATAAATCAATCGTATTATGCGGACGAATTATAATTTTGGACGATGGTGCAGTGGCTAGAGGCTTTGACTTTTATGTAGGAGATACAAACTGCGAAACTTCGCACACCGCTTTTGAGCGATTTTTATAGTAGCAAAGAATGTATTTTGAAACGGTAGGTTTTTGGGTGGAATGAGTCTGAGGATTGATGTGGAAAGTCGAATGCAAAAGAAATTATCCGTTACATCGATACAACACTTATCCCACATTTTGATGGAGAATCTCTTCGAATTAAGAGAAGCAAGTGAGTGCTCTTATTGATTTTTTTCGAGTTTTAAACTACAGGCTTCTAATCTGTCAGCCATGAGAAATGCTGGGATGATGAATGCTGGGCTCAGCGAATTCCTGATGCGTTATTTATGACCTCTCGAAGAAGATGATTAATGCGTGGGAAAAAACGCTGGACTCTTTTGGAGCCGTCAGCACGGGGTAGAAGAGTCGCCCCCTTTTGCTCTCGGCCTCGTGCTTTTCGTAGGGGATTTTTTTGATTTCCGTTACTGCTGAAGGACATGTTTCTAGCTATACGTGTAAACAGGATTTCAATTGTGCTACTATATTATTTCACAGCATGACATAGTTGTGAGAATAGATTTATACCAGGATAAATACTTATTTTTAAATTCCGTTAATCGTAGGAATAATATATTATAGAATGTTCGGTTAATGAATACAGAATAGCACAGCAAATACCTTAGAAAATAAAAATTGTGATCGATAAATTAAAAAGACAGGTAAACAAGACGTATTTCGTCGAGTCCCCCTCATGAATATTCTCCTACAACCCATCGTCCAACAAAGGTACCACAGCCTCGCACTTAATAAGAGAACAAACGCGAGACACGTGGACAAAAAAGTATTTATGCATGCAGAGTAAAAAAGAAATTTAAATCTGCATTCGAAACCCTGTCCTCCATCTTTATACGAGCTTCGAAGAAACTTGGAAACACGGCCTTGTGCAAAGAAATTAAATACAGCGGCCTTATTCAAGGAGAAAAAGGAATCAACATAAAAGGTGGTACAAAAGAAGCTGAATATTATAGATCGATAAAAGCTTTCTGCGAAAAAGGAATTTTGAATTTTCATACCCGGACATCGGCTGGATTCGTCGAGGCGAATATACGAACGAAGAAAGCGGCTTAGACATAAATTCGCGAGGACGCGGAGTCGAACACGAGGAACCCCTATGGCGATTGGTTAAAATCCGTGAATAAATCACCTTGTGCCCGTATAGAATGCCTCGACTGCCTTCCGCCCCCCTCCCGCCCTTCTCACTCATACACGGAGCCACCGCACCCCGCGACACTGCACCCTCCAACTCGCAATCTCTCGATCGGTACGCCGATTCACGTGCATAGCTTCTCCCCGTTTTTTCCTCTGTCGACGAATTAGCGCGCTCAAAATCGCCACTAATAAACGCTCAATGCTGAAGGATAATTGTGTAATGTAGATTTTAATACTAGATTGAATGCAAGTATTACATCTGTCACGATACTTAAAATATAGTTCGAGGTGTTTGAACGCGCAGGATTGTCCGCTTGGACAATGGTTATTTTCTGGAGAATTGATCTTTATCGTGAAATTGTTTGGAATACACTCCCACTTTGCATAATTGTCTCTTGTATGTGATATTTATAATTATATACAATTCTTTTATCTTGTCGGTTATCTTCTTTCTGACACGATAAATATAATTAATTTTGACATGCTCTTACGAGCAGTGTAATATCGTGGATTATCCACGCGGCTTGCTTAGAAGTTGTATAATAGAGTCAATGTATTAACCAACGTGCTCGAAGTACTAAATTCTTGTACTTGAGAATCTGAGGGAAACACCTTGGCTCTTGAAGAACCGCTTTAAGAAGAACTCGTGCCAAAAGGAAAAAACTAAGGATCGATTGGTATTGACTTTAAACCGAGGATCACGATCTTCCCTTTGCTTCGAGTATATCGTTCGATGCGAGTAGATATCCTCGTGGTTCGAGTACAGCTTAAGGCTCTTTAAGCACCAGGAACGGAGGCAGAACCTTGTCGCATGAGAAGCGGATGCGAATTGATTATCGTTTAGACGCGATCTGCAGGCCGAACGACGCTCTTTCGTTCATTGCGCCCGTAAAATGCGCTTTTTCCTTGCATCCGCAGCACCGAAAAAGATACGACGTAGGTAGACGCGCTCGTTCTTATGCGACTAAGGGGACTTTTCAACGTAACTTCCAATGGAATACGAAATCGTAGAAACAGGTTTGCCCCGATGTTCGAGCGCGAGCGTGAGTACGTACATCGTTGAGAGATTCTTCTGCGATCTCGCAAGGGAGATACTCGATGCATCAGGTGTCGATGATCTACGTACAGAGCAGTTTAACAAAAAGTCTATCTTCAACGGATAACGTTTTCGAGATTAATATACGAATTTGGAAGTGATATCTTCAAGCAGCCCAAATTTGAACGATTTCTTCGTAATTCTTCTTAGCTTGAATTCCTAAAACGTATTATTTGATTAAGAATTTAGCGTAAAGAGAATCGCAAAGGAATATTATAATTAATTTAATTTACGCCCAATTTTGCAAGTCTCATTGCTTACCAATAACTTTAAAAATTCCTGTATATATCACAACCTTTTTAAAAAAAACCATTATTTCTATCAACACATTTTTCCCAATACATACTTGCAATAAAAAAAAATGTACAAGCGTCCTGTATGCATGAACAACCGCCTTTCAACCGCGGTTGAAGAAGGACTGGAAGGATTTACAAGAAACTAATTCCATAACCGATGACCGAAGATCTCGATGCTGCGGTTTGGCCGATCATCCGAATATTTTTTCGAGAAACCAAATGGAATCCGGGCGGTGTAAAACTAATTTTGATAGCGCATAAACGGGTTTTTACCGAGCGTCGGCCGACGGATAATGCTTCCAGGAATAGCAACGTTCTTAAGAATGGCAGAGGGGACTCGGAAAGTTGCGGTGAATGCGCCAGAAACGCAACCGATTGTAACGACGCGGGAACAGGTTTGCCACGGTCCTGAATGGGAATTTATCCTTATGGCTTTTATCTATGAAGATCGAGAAGTGCCTCTCGAGAGGAAATCGACTTTTACGCCGCTCGAAATGAATTTCTCGGAGGGTGAATTGGTACGAAATGCGAGATGAAACTGGTTTCGCTCGATTCGCTAAAGGCACCCCTCATCCGCGGGCAAATCGCGGCTTTCTCAAAAGTGCTTCACGATTCCATTCCTGAAAATTGTTTGGTTAAAGCTATATACGAGATAACGCTAATAAATACTTATTTCTCTGCGCCATTTTATATTTTATTTGGGAAACTTAAATCGCTGTATGGAATGTTAGCTTATAATACACGGTGTAGAGTTGTATCTCCTTGATTACTACTGAAACGTCGAATCGCTCAAAACTTGCTTCGAAAAATCGAGAAATTAAAGGGATATTGTGTCGGTAGTAACGTTGTGACTGAAGTAAGTTTTATGTTCTTTTTTGATTATTCCATCAGGATATAAACGGCTTAATGAAATAGAGATTCAATGAGAAATGCAACGAAGTATATATTTTATCTCGCGAAAAGTCTTCTTCTTTAAGGTGTGAAACAAACGTTGTACGCGGTACAGGGTATTAAAATAGTTGGGCATAATTTGGGCGATGATACTCGGCCAACAAGAAGGAGAATCGTCCGCTTTTTTCTTTCGCTCTCACCCCTCTTTCTCTCTCTCTCTCTTCTCTTTTCTTACAAAACAAACGTAAACGTGTCACAGGGTACATTAATCTTCCACGGGCCATGAAGCCCTTTTTTCAAGCTGAAAAACGTCGTCCTCGTGCCTGCTTACAACTCTGACATCTTTAAGAGGAGTCGAGTAACCAACATCCCGAAACTCAATCGTTTCTCAAACACAAAATTCTTCTCCATCCATCCAATAATAAAAAATACCATATCACTGACAGACGGTTGACAAATTTCAGGTAAACCAAAAGTACGATCGGATATTCAATCGATGCAAATATGAAAAAAAAAAAAATGTTCGACCACGTCAGAGAAGTGGTTAAATCGGTCCTGTCCTACCAAAATTACACCACGAACCCCCGTCGACGATTTAAAAACCGTCCAAGGACTGCACACAAATAACAATACCAACAATCTGTTCTCTAACATCCCTTTTCAAAAGCTGGATATATAATACAACAAATTACATATCTACTAATTCTCACTATAAGCAATGAATTTGAATGCAGAGGTACACCGAAAGTGTTCGATCGGTGCAAGTGCATAAAAAAAAAGAAAATGCCCGAGCACGTCAGGGAAGTGGTTGAGGCGCAGAGGGGAAGGGGCGGGCACGACGGAATTCGTTATTTTTACGTACGCGAGCTGGCTCTCCGCAGGGCCCGGACGCCGACCTAAAACGAGACTCGACGACGGCCGTGAGTCCCACGTTAATTACGAAAGAAATTACCGCGGGCGCAAAAAGGACGATGGCTTCGCGCGAGGATGCCGCTCGAAACTTCGGATTCCCTGCCAGCACGGAATTTATATTGTCAGCGTGAAAACGAGTCGATAAATCGCGTACAGGGAGATGCAAAAGTTAACCGGCGGCCTGATAATGCGACTGGGGCTTCACTTCTTGTAGGGATCGATAGAAAATTGCGACGAGGGAGAATCTGGTGTGAGGGATGATCGGATTGTAAACAACACTTCGATTGAGGAACCGAATCGAGTGACTTGTCGAAAAATTTTTACTGTTGCGACATAAAGCACCTCATAATGGAACGTGAAAATGATCTGATGATGGAAGGACTTGATGTCAACGAACATTATCTTTGAACAGATTGCGTTCGTTGATGATTCGCTTACCGTATGAATGTATGTTATCAAACGTTATCTGGACTGCGATATTATGATTAACATATTCTGTTATACTCTAGGAGGCTGGTAAACTAAGAATAAGAGTTCTCTTAAGATCTGCTCCTTTGTTTATCCATTTTGGATAAAATAAGAAAAGTGAAACAAGCAAGGTGATGAGGAAAGTGAACAAAGAATTAATCAGTGAAGATATTGATCGAAACACTGAAGTGTCGTAGCGGTGCGACCACTGCATCTGGAAGTGCAACTGAAGAGCATCATAGTTCAACGAACGAGCGTCAAGCTGCACTTCCTTTCAAGCTCCTCGAGTTTCGACATTTCAATCGATATAAACCCTCGCTATTGATAAACGAACATTACAAACGTAATGTAGGTTAACACAATCTACAAATCAATCTACAACGTTAACACAATCTACAATTCACAAACTATTGACAAACAAACTTTACAGACGTAATGTAGGTTAACTCATCATTCAAATTCGTTTGAAATACAGTCCTTTGTCTTACCTGTGTTCTTCAATCTTTTGCATTTCTTTTTAAACCGTAGTTCTAAGAAACATTTTTATCCAAGCTACTCAAGATTTTCGTTGTACATTGTAAGTGCATTTTAAGATGGTTGCGCAATAACGTAACTCACGACAAAGTATCGTAATCTAGGGTTAAAGGCTGATCGACGAGCGAACCCGTTGCGCCCACGACAGTTTATTAATCGCGAAACGTTGCGATCGAGCAACGTTTTCACCGAAATCCCGAGCGCCTAGGGATCACGGCGGAGGCGAGCTTTCGCCCGATCGAAATTATAGAGTGCCTGACGTGACTTTCCAGCAATTATCGGGGCATTTTGCGCGCGTACAGCAGAGAATCGCCGTTCGTAATTCGCCCGCCGCACAGTGGTTCGAAACCCTGAAATACTGTGGCCACAATACACTGATCTAATGATTTCTATGAAAGGGAACTGACACTTTTTCAATGTATCGACAACAAATGTTAAGTCAAACTGATGAAAACTGAAAAGGTAGACTCGGGGGCGTATGTTGATAAACATTGGAATTGATCGAATCTTGATATTTTATGGTTTTTATAATTTGTAACGATGAGGAATATAAAATTAAATTTAATCGTTGAATTAGTTTCTCTGCTTCTTCCACTCGGATTTTATCCTCGGCTATTTGTATCTGCGGTTTTTTTAAGAGTTATACAAAAATTATATAACTGGCGGTAGTTAAATTTGTTGGTGGCGTATTAAGAATGTATAAGGTTATGAGTTGATATAAAAATCAAGTCGAAGAGCAAGTAAAGATTTTTATCGAGTAAATAAACTCTTCCACATTTCTACATAGTTTAGAATTTAATACCACTTACAAAACATACATTCCGACGAAGAATTCATGACAAATATAATAAAAATCCGTATTGCGCATTTACAATACTAGTGCTGTTTAAAGGATATTTTATCAAAAGAAATATTATGTAAACAACCCATATCGTTTTGTGAGAGAATAAGAAGCCCACCCTGGATAATAAAACGAACATAGCCATGTATACACACCTTTCCATTGCCCACCGACCATTCGACTTTGATGCAGTGCAAGTAAAAATTCATTAAGATACGTTCGATATTGGCAACTTTGTGCATTATTTTCGCACTGTGAACCACTGTGCGCTGTGAGGCGCACACGCTTTTTCGGGCAGCCCCGAGTTGCGAGAAATAAATGCCCCATTATGGGCCGCGTTACATCGACTTTTACTCGAGCCTTTGGGCCTCTTCGATACCCCCTCGTGAGAATTACCGACTCGTTTGTCCGAGTTAATTCGACTCCCTCCTGGCGCAAGACTCTTTCCAGATATTTAGCCGGCCCGCGCAGGACCATTAACTTAATTCTTAAACGCGTTTAATCTCGACAAGAGGAAAAGGGGGGTTACGCAAGAGCCGCAATTGCGTTAATGCGCCGAACACCGAGCGGATTATACTGTCGGCACGGATTCTGATCGACCCTCGATCGTGTAACGCCGATTTTATTTACCTTTTGGCTATTCGTAAACGTGCACCGTTAAGTAACGTTATTATTAGATTTATATATATATATATATAAATC
>JBCFXI010000160.1:0-266119 GCA_038496175.1 Ampulex compressa
TATATATTCCCCTATGTCTCCACTGGCATCTATTTTATATAATAATTTATTTTAATATTATTCCCATCTGCGATTTCACGAGCTTTCCCCAATTCAGCGTGGGAAGCGGTGGCTTGCACAGAATTTTCCCGCGGTTCGATAATCGAACCGGGGATGCAGTGAACGAACAAACGAGGAGTCACCGCTGCACCGGTAGAAAATACCGCGCCCCTGAATCCCTGATCCAGTCACCTCGCTTGAAGTTTATAAACCTTGGTGGGAAGAATTTAATTTTTCGCGGCACCTTAAGCCAACGGGATTTAAGTTACAGCTTTTAGACTGGCCGACGACGTAGCCACACAGGAAGGAAGTACAGAGGACAGCGGGGGAGGCAAGGAGAGAGAGAGAGAGAGAGTGAGAAGAGGATATAGAAAGAGAAGGAAAAAGAGAAAGCGAGATAGAGAGAGAGAGATAGAGGCAACGAGGAAAACGGAGGAAGTTCTTTTCTCATTGAATTTCTGAGCGACGCCGCCGTCGGCCGGAATAATTTTTATTTGAAATTAAGATCTCTCTGTTTCCATCCGCGAACGTTGCTGGTATTTAAATACAAAGCGACACCGAGCCACTTCCAGGGCGCGCGCCGCTCTTTGATTTCAACAATATCTCGTAGAAACGGAACTCGCCTATGCATTCGTAATATTCAATTATCCTGGGGCACAGGTCGCGGAACAATCGCTAGGGACCGAAGGAAATATGAAGTTTCTTTTGGATATGAGGCTGATATATGTGAGATGCAAGGGCGGCAGATATAAATATGTGTGTGTGCGCGTGCGCGCGTCTGTGAATGTAAGACTGCTGCTGTGCCGAGATTCAAACGATTTAAGGAAAAAGAAGAAAAAAAAAAAATACGGGAGAGTCGTTGCGAAAGTACCGATGAAAACGGTGCATAGCTGAGAGTCGAGTGATGCAGAATGAAGGTGGACTTATTGATAAGACATCGATTTATTTATAAACGTCGTCGCTTATTTATGAAGTGAGTTATCGACAGTGTCGATGGATTATCGATAAGATGAAATATACGAAGGCCCTTCTGGAGTGTCGGACGCGATTCGGTTATTATTGAAAACTACGTATCCGATGTGCGTGGCCATGTTATCGATATGCCATTGATATCGTCAATGATCGATCAAGCCGTTTCTAATACAAGGCAATTTGGATAGCGTTTCCCAATATCTCGTGTTAATATTAAAGTTTGCCACGCACCCGTTAGTTTACAATTGATATTACCTTAACTCAGTGTTTTGTTTGCTTCCCTCATACTTAAATCGATCGTGTCAAAGTATTCTCCCGTCATTTTATGGAAGCTTGCGCAAACTTTCGCGGAATTCTTTATCACACGTATATCTATAAACGTATATACAAAGCAAGCCGTTTCAAGGGCCGCTATTGGTTCCAGTATCGACTATGTTTTTTAATCAGTCCACGTAGTAGACATTGAAATAAACACGAGGAACGAGCTCCATAAAGCAATTTACGGAGTCGCGATTGCACAAAAGTCCGCCATAACTGACAGTGGCGTTTCCTTTAAGTTCGTTATTCAGGATAAAACGCTTTAGATCCTCAGATTATTCTTTTCGCGCGCGTTACAGGTGCGAAACGTGTGGAAAGTGCGGGGGAGAAAAATTTTTGCAGATTTCCCATATAACGGGTGCTCTACCGGCGACAAAGCCACGAGCTCATCCCTACTGTTTCGTGCAGTATAATTGCAAACGCAAGGCGGGTTACACGGTTGACAAATTGGACCTTTGCCCGTGGACTCTAATGAATGCCAATATGCATTCGCGACCTGTGATGAGCGCAACTAATTACTTTACACAACCAATTACGTCTGCCCCCTCCCCCTCCCCCCTGTTCTGTATTTTTGACGCTGCAGGCGTGAGAGCGCCAAAACTTTGCCGAAAGGCAATTAGCTGGGAAAGACAGAAATTATTTTCCGAGCTCGTGACGCCCTGCTCTGCCTTCATGGACCTTCGATCACTTCGAAATGAGCTTCAAAGATTAATTTCCAACGGACATTTCCCCTGTGTAATAACGGATCTACCAAACGTGATCTTTCAACCTCTCGGCTACCTTTAGCATCGATATTTACTTCACTCACCCTTTCAAGAGTGAAGCGTTTTTTATTTATGCGCCAATCGATAGTGTCCCCATGAAACCTTCGGGCATGAATTGTCCATGCCACGTGGCAGGCCAGTAAATTTCAGGCTCGGTGTATGAACAGTAATAACGTCCTCGCCATCTGGATCCTTAAGCAGGCATAGGCAGAGATAAACGAGACGAACTCAATATGCAAAGCAAGCGGGGCAAGTAGTCGGATGTTGGTGTCAAGCGACAAGCAAGTGCTAAAGGATGCTTTTCTCAGGTCACGGTTGCTCCTTTCTTTGCTAGATCGCTAGACATTGATTATTATTATATCAGCTGCGCTTGGCAAAAGGAAAATTCTCCGCGTACTCTTGCATCACTTTTCTTTATCCCGCTTAACGATCCGGACTGCACGACATGAGCACCGTGTATACGCAATGAAATATTAATACTTCTTTTTGCGCGCGTACCCGCGAGACGTTAACCGAAGCGCGCTTTTGAAAAAAATACCGCGACCGTGGGAAATTGAAGCGCGGTGCGCTACGGGAAAGCGAATCGCAAGGAACGGCATCATTCGGATCGTGTTGAAAAAAAATCGATGAGTATATAGAGGACGAGGGACGGCGGCAAACATCGAGATAAACTCGTCGAGAGTTCTGCTAGGGTTTTATTTTTATGATTAATCCCACGGTATTAAACTAGCTATCCAAGAGTGATTTGTTCCACTGCAGTTCCATCAAGCCCCCCACCCCCCACCCCTCCCCCGACAAAGCTTTGAGGAATACTACGTGCCACAAATAGAATAATGGCGGAGACGATTTTAATCTCGACGTGTGCCGCGGTGATTTGCGATCCGCTTTTTCGAAGCAACGTACACGATTTCTGATTCCGATAACGGCGGCTCTGACAACTGTGACGTTATTGCTCATTCAGGAGGAAAAGTTAGTGGCCGAGAGTCTTCTCAGCGGGCGCAGCGCAGATCGGCTAAATTGATAACATCAGGGCGCAATAAAAACCCCGGGAGGATTGTAATTTTCCGCGGTACACGGAAATAATTTGCGAGACTTATGCCCGGCAACGGTGACTGTCGCGATTACGGCAGACGTGAGAATCTCAGGGGAGTAAAATGGGGATTGGGTTATTTCGAATTCCCGACTACTTGGGCGAAAATCCAGGCTTTTCCCTTGGACTCCAAAAGCCGTGGGGCGAGGACGAGCCGCGTAAATTCAGGACGTAGTTTTGTACGCGAATGACTAGACCCTTTCGATCGTGAATTATTTCCCCCCGAAAAAAAGAAATCGTGGCTCTGCCAAGCTGTTCTTTCAAATTAAATTATGATTTTTCGGGTGTGTTAAATATACCTAGAGGATCGCCAAGAGGGGTGTAAAGCCACATTGTGTTCAAGTGGGTGGAGTATAAATTGATAATTTGAAGTATTTTATCTTTGTAAGCCGTTAGTTGTTCAAAATTATTCGCGGTTCACGGGAAGTACAAGAATGACTGGGAAAAGTCCACTTGAATGTGCGTATTTAGTTTGGTTCTGTTGTAACACAAATTGATAGAAGAGGTCGATACTGTTTTCAAATAGAATCTATGCTTGTGCTAATATGAGGAAGACGTTTAAAAACAGTGAAGTTTATCGAATTTAGACATACTATAGCATTTATTTAGTATGTCCTCGTATGAGGACCTCATGACCGATAGGATTAAGTAAAGTTTGGTACGTCTGACAATAATTAGCGCTGATACATAAAAATGTGTCAACGATATTCGTTCTACGCATACATTTTAGAAAGGAACACCGCTTATTATAGACGAAAAAAAATACTGAGAGTACGTAAAATATCATCATGTGTTGTAGTTGATTTCAGATCAGTTTTTGGTACGATTTTGGATAATTTTACAAGAAACATCTGCTAAATACGCGCATAAATATATTTATAAAGATATTAAATGATACGAGAAACCGTATGACTTTTGTTTAATGCGATTATTCTGTAATATATAATATAATACGAAATATTCTGTAATGTTGAAACGTGTTAAACGAAAGACAAAGACCATATTGTATCGTAGACTGAAATTGTATGGATAAAAGCTGGAACGTAAATTATTATATCAAAGCGTAAACGCATTATGAAAATGTCGCCGTAAACGAGGATTATCCTAATTTCGTTCTATGTTTCCTCTAACGCCTCGGATTATGAAGATCTTAAATTATGCGACAGTTATCTGTCCTCGAAATTTCGCCTGCGCCTTGCTGTATATTTTATCATTAATCCGAGGAAAACAATAGACGAGATCAATTATGCAAATGGAGGTTTTAATAAAAACAACATTTATTGTCGTACGTATATACATTACTGCGTGAATCATGACAATTTAATATGGATAATCGAACTGCTACGAATGATCACGAAGTAATAATTCTTAAAATCGATCTTCGATTTTCTTCAGCCACATTCAAGAAAAATATGCGAATACACAAATCTACTTTCTTCACCTACTGGCTTTCTCTAAAGTAAAAACGTGTAAAACGTGATGCTTTAGTCAGACACTGGTATTCGGTTAAGAACCAATTATGCCAATATCGAACGTTTAAACATACACAGAAGGGCGCATTTTGTGCTCTAGGTGAAAGTCACGTTTGCTTTCGATACAAATGGCGAATTTACTTATCGCTTGTATACATATAACTACTTTTATTGTCATAAAAACGGTCGTATTAGTTACAATTGGGCGATACACCGATAAAATGCGTATCATATGCACTTTATTTTTTATTACAAATCCGAGTAAACAAAATCATTGAAATTGTGCAGAATTGGGTTCTACCACCGTTCCCCAAATAATATTAAATTTCTTAACAACAACAAAAGCGGTTCAAGAACGTAAAAATGCAGCAAATGGTAATGATAAATATTACATGAAATAATCGGTTGTGAGAGTAACTTCATCCAAATAATAGATCATATCTGTGCCTCGGTAATTAGGGTGACTTATTCATTTATCTTCCTCGCATATTCAATGAAACTAAAGCATATTGTATGGAATCTAATTCTTACTCAGCAATGATGTGAAATATGACGTGTAATTATTTGTTGTATTTGTACTTGTTGTTCTGCTGTTTTAAAAATAAGACTTAATCGTCAATCGAAAAATGAGATCAGGATGTAAAACACGTATAATTGTCTAGGGAGCAGTATACTTTTCTGTGAGGTATTGAACAACAGATCTGGTAGTTTAAATCCAGTATAAAAAAATAATTACTACACTAAATAATCATAGTAAATGACACAAAAAAAAGAACAAGAAAACGCGTAAACATCCTCAGAAGGTATACTATATCAAAACTGTAGGTCGAGGCAGATCTTGATCCTACCGACGTAGAAGTCGATGTTACAGACGAAACAGCAGCAGCTTCTAAGAGCAGACGATAAAGCAGGATAACACAGAATACAGAAAGAAAGTCGCTTCGTGAGAAATTTGATTTACCATGCGTCACTTATTACTCCATAGAACCACATAGCGACTACAGTACCGCTTATCGTTATTTTTCGTATGACTGTCGTATGACCTAAGAAAAATAAACTGGCCACGATACCTGATATAAGCAATCGTCGATCGAGAAACAAGATCAAAATTTATAACCTATAAAACCGTATAGCTGCGTAAAAAACTCATGTAAAATTAATGTAGATAATATGATTTAAACTTCGTTACCATCTTTGAGTTTGCTCCTATTTTAAAATTTCCGATTTTTATCCTTACAGTAAAATATTTTATCATTCTAGGATCTACGGTTTTGATTACCTATTATCGATTAATGTCGTTGTTACCAATACGCGGCGTTGGAGCGTTATCATCGATTCTTTTGTTTTTTTTCTTAGTTTAACTTCCATGGTAAGAGCTACACGGTGGCGTAGTGATAAAAGCTTGCACTTCCACGCGGGAGATCTGGGTTCGAATCCGGCCCATCATTGATGGTTTTTCCATGTGATATGTATACTGTTGAGAACCCAACTTAAACAATCGGTCCTAAGCCAAATTTTAACCGAATGCAATAGAGAGACAGTAACGGGGTACGGTTCTTTGATCTTCAAATTTCACCTACCTAGAATTTACAATTAAAACCCTACATCCAGTATCTAAATTATCCTAGTCTTCATTAAACTCAAGTAGAAAATAACGTAAAAACCCTACATAGCCGCTGTTCCAATGTCGCAATAAAATTGTGCAAGTTATCGCGATATAACACACCTTATTCTCGCTTCAGCTGTCTTTCCATTTGTGTCCTAAAATTACACAAGTACCGAGGCTAAGGTATGATCAGGCTATCAAAGTATAAAGGAAACATTATTTACAAAGAATTACCACGCGATACGACGCAATGATCCCTATTTATGAAATGGAAATAACCAAGAAAAACAAGGGAAGAAAGAAGAACGATAAACTATGGAAGTCAAGATGTAGAAAAGCATTCCATGCCGTTAATTCCACGGTAGGAAGCCCATGAGGAATATCGTAATTTCGATGGATACGAAAGTAATATGGCGACTGGCGCGGTTTTCCGCGTGAATCTGCGCCGTGTGCTTCACCACTTCACCGTTTTCGTCGAAATCCAGCGAGAGTGGATTACATGCCAAAACGTTCGAGCCGTTCTCCCGCGACATTGGCGTCGTGTTTGCGTTGCTTCTGGTAATTAAGCCCTCGCGGCTGATGACGTCGGAATGGATCTTACCCTTCTTGTTGCCGTTCTTCTTCTTGCTGTACCTATCGCCACGTTCCGTCTTGCGTACGGACATTGCCGTTGTTGTCGATAGGTGCAATTCTAAAAAGAAAAATCGTAATGGTTGTATCGCTCCTCTTGTGCGTTTAAAGAAATGTTTTACTCCTCTGGTTGAGAGCGCTCTCAATCGAGAATACGTAATGGAGGAATACGTTTCTAACAAAAAAAATATCAGTCGGAATTAGGCTCTTCGCACTCGTTGTCGACATACGAATTTTTTCGTTTTGTTCTCCTTTGGCATGTCTGAGAGTTCAGTAGAAGTTTCTTCGACGGAAGATGCGACTTGAGTCTTTTCTGGGGGAAATTCCTGCTGATGTATGTTGTATGCATGATCTGCGGTGTTAATGCTTATTTTATACAGCTAAGGTGAAGAAGTTATGATGTGTCGAAGTCGCGGTTTGTAAAGATTTTTAAGCCTTGGAATCTTATTTGCGCCGTGTACAAAAATTAAAAGTTTTTTCATAAAAAGGGGACTGCGTGAAATATAGCGCGTCTCTTATCCTTGTAAATAGGATGTTAAATGGTTTTTAAATCTCTCGATAATTTTCGATGGTAAGTTTTGTCTATACAGTTTCGATCGCGTCTGACGAGATTGAAATGTGGCCAAAGCATTGCAAAGTATAGGGAGTCCTCTGCCTTATAAAGGGTCAAAATGTTCACATCCTTTAGGATAAAAGGTTCGATAACGTAAATAGATGTTACATTACCCAAAAGCCTTATCGTTTCGTTGGCTTTTCCGAAAGCATTCTCAGCGGAGCAAGTGTAATTGCCGAAATCGCTCTTATCCAAACGTCTGATGGTCAGGTTCTGTTGATACGCGTAATCCTTTACAGCAGCTTCCGATATCACGTACTTTTCGTCCGGTAATATTTTGACTCCTGCAAAATTAAGAGCGTGCCGTTACGACAAAGGATAAAATAAATTTAATATCAACATGATCCAGGTGATTTCACTCGAGCAAAACAAGCGCTATCAGTCTCAAAAGTCAAGAAAATTCTCAACAATGCATTTATGCTGGAACAAAAGTAAAATTGAAAACCTCAATTTTAATTTCGTTCTTTTGTGTACGAGATATTTACGGTAATATTATGACCGATATTATAGATTATAATCGAAAGGTCACGACATTCTATTAACCGTAAGTTCAAACTTCTAACGCAAGTTGTAACTATATTCCTTGATTTTGCAATTTGCTAATACGGTTACCCGTTGATCGAGTACATGACAAGAATCTGGGCGCGTTTAATACTGGAACCACCGTCCGCTTTTGGTATGCCGTATATATCTCAATAAAAAGAGAGCCAAAGAAGAAATGTCAGTGGATCAATGTAATGATCTACATGCTACAAAAAAATGACATGAAATTTCAAGAAACAAAATCTTGAAGCTGTGAGATTTTTCTAAAAAAATGACTGGCCTGTCATATTGACTAGTTTGATGGTTCCAGTGTTAAATAACCATTCTAGCTTTAGGATAAAATTTTTCTAGCGAACCTACCATCGTCCCTGTACCAAACATTCAGGGCCTTCGGTGAGGATTCAATGTAGCACTGAAGGACGACGTCGCTGTTAGCACGTGCCTTCACCACCTGTTTCGAGACTTCGATCAGCGGTTTAACTGCAAAGCGCAAGAACCAATTAATCACGTGACTTTTGTCAGGAGTCGAGGCTCAGAGGTTTACTCACAGTGAACGTTCACGAAATATCTTTTGCTGATCGCCGGTGGCACGCCATTCGACGCGACGCAAAGGTACGAGCCCATATGTTGCCTCAGTATGTCGAATAGACAAAGCTCCTCACGCTCGTACGTCTTCACTGATTCAACAGATTATTTTAGGGCCTCGGTGGTGGAATTCTATTTGCTTTGAGTCTACCATCGAGCGTACTATTAAACGTGCAAATTGATTCGACGCCCTTAAGTCGAGTCAATTACAACTCCTCCTTCGAACGTATCCAAACCATTACGATTCTAATATTTCTATAGGAAACAGTGTAAGGATACGTTAAACGTCTAGAATAAAATAATCGTGCATTACGTTTGATTGATACACGGCGAATTTACGTAATATGCGCTATACCAACTTCATAAAAATACCACATATACCATTAATAAACACACAAGAATGAATATAAAATCACACTTTTTTTTATATACTCCAGCCAAAGATATTCGTCACATAAAAATAAGCGTAATAATTCTCATATCTCTACTTCATTTAAAATAAGATCCAGCAGCCTAATATACCTGAGCATATCATATATATTACGATATATCGGAATTCTTCAACAACAGGTGACAGAGGGACGATATAAATATAGCCGTTGGCTCTTTCGGATATCGCGACAAAATGATCGAGAAGCTCGAAAAGTGCATCCTCCTGCATTTCAACCGTAGAGCCAAGAAATTACAGACGGATCGTTTTGGCCCTTTCCCATTGCTCTAACGTTAATATCCACATCGCGATCAGATTTTCGAGTGGTCGGCGGCGGAGATGCGGTCGTTAAACCTCCCTCGAAACAATGGGTATTCCTGCCGATAGGTTTGGGGGGAGGGTGGGGGGAGAAAGATCACGGAATCGCTGGTACGATGGAGATACCAAGCAGTACACACCGCCGCGACGGTCTGTACACACTGAATATTGCAATCGGGGTACGCGAGCCGATGGGGCCGGCGGAGAGGAAATATATGTAAAGTCAACATCCATCACTCACAGTCAGAAAGGCTAATCGGATGGCTGCCTTTCCACGGGACAGGGCGGACCTAACACGGGCCAGCCCTTCGGCCCAGCTTTTAACCGCTAGTCTTATAAGGCGACCGAAAAACGCTCGGTATATTAAAGGGTAATGGAGAGCCACGATCAGATGTGGAAATTGGAGAGAAAGCGGAACGGCACGAAGGCGGAATGCTCGAGCAAGATGGAAAATTAAGTCGGTTTACGAGTGTCGCTTCATTAAGCGTCTTGATTCGGATGTTTGTACGAGTTAATGTTTTCCTGCGCTAGAAGATGCTTGCTTTGTAATTATCGTTAATTAAGATCAAGGCGTAACGAGTGAGATGAGAAATGTGGGAAAAAATATTGATATACATAGAGGATAGGATCGTATGTGTTCTAACTCCGTTTGGATTTGATAAAAAGTATAAAATTATGTTGCCATGAAGAAACTAAGTTTTTGCCACATACTAAACATCGAGATGTCTGCTCCAGTTAGACGTAATACAGGAGTTTATGCGTTCATTTGTAAAAATTCACGATATAAAAATCGAAATTTGAGGGATGCTGCATTATATGGTTCTGATTTCTTTCGTTCCAATGCAATCCATGATTAATGAATTTCCAATCTATCAGGGCGAGCAGAGCGCAATGTTGAATGTATTGGCAGGTATTTGGTGGATAGAGTGTTAAGATTACTTAAAACTCGTACCGTCCACGAAATGGAAACCGGACCCCGGAATGTCTCGGCCGTCCTCCCGTCGCCAGACAACAGTCGGCGTCGGCGTGCCAGTGGCACGACATCGCAAGCACAAGGTTTTGTGCTCTCTGGTGGTCAAAAGATCCGACGAAGCATCTCCATCCAATATATCGGGCGGTACCAACACCTTCATGTATCCCGTCTAAGCAAAACACATCAAATATTACCCTTTTAAAGTATCGGGTTTAATCCGCGAACATTAGTCGCGCCTTCATCGTAAAAGTACGACATGCAAAAGAAAACGTCTGCTTGTCACGAAAAAAAGAATGAGAAGAAAAGTTTGCTACACCAATTCCTACTAAAATCACAGTTTTCGGAATCTATCATTTTTCATGATTTTTTATCGATCTTTTTGATTGAAATACTATAACAGTAATATACATAGAACATTAAATAACTGTGCCAACTTCGTATAGAAAATTTTAATACTACGCTATCCAAATAAGAGACTAGATATTAAGAGTATTACGTAAAAAAGGGGAAAAAGTTTTTTACACCAAATTTCTCCTAACATCACGACATTTATGTATTCTTACGCTCTCGAGAAAATGAAAAAGCTAATAAAAAAAATACAGAACCGATAAGACATAAATGATGACGATTTACATTAATCAGCTTTACTAACCAGACTTCTCATAGGATACGTGTTAAGCTGACACATATATGTCCCAGAGTCATTTAGTTGGACGTTCGTCACGTGCAGTTTCCACGTGTTATGTCCGTTGTGAGTGAAAGACATTCGTGGATTGTCAACTATCTTGTTGGTGAGAAGAGCTAGGAGAGCTCTGTCGCTTGACTTTATCCAGACCATCTGCATCATAAGATTAAGGTCGGTATTTCGCTAGATCATCAGCTGATCGCATAGATCAATTTTCTTCTCACATAATTCTAATGGTAGACACTAACGACGAATACAATATTTTTCTACAACCTATATCTATATTTGTTTTCAGCAGAGATTCTTGCTGATCATGATTTTTATAATAAATATTAACGATTAATATAGACATAGTTGAAACTTTTTATCGTCTACACTTGTCCCCATCGTTTATTCCATTTCATAAAGAATAATTATTCGATCTTGCCAAATCTTTGATATTAATACTGCCGATACCATCAAAATCATGGGCCACTTGTTCTTTACAAAAATTCCTTTATCTTAAGTTAGTACATTTTCCAGGATTTCTCACGCCCTTATTGCAATGTATAGACCATTATATTAATCCATCGTCGTTTTCTCATTGCCTCCTATCCTTAAATACTATATTTATACTTATCATATATTTATTATTATTATTTATACAGCACCCTAAATACGACTCAATAGTCGCCAGTCATTCTAAAATCAATCCTATCCCGTATCAAAAGAACACATCATTCACATAATTCAGACCTTCATTTACACTTACCCCCGGTTCGCCCTGAAATTAACCGAAAACCCCTAAAGTTCAGCCGCCAAAAGCTCGTCGCGGGCGTCGAAGGTACGCCGCGTAAAAAACGATTGTACAAACCTTCCCGGTGTGTTCCACATTCTCCGGCCAAAAAGGCAAAACGCCCCCACTTTTTCCGGGCAAACGGACCGAGTCAGCCGCGGCGCTCTTCATTAGTGCCGCAGGGGCTACGGGAGGGGGAGGGGACCAAGGCAGAAAAATCGTGGTGTTTAAAAACCGTGGCGGAAATAGCGAAAGGCGCTTATCGGTATTCACGGCGGCGTTGGACACGAACCAACGAGCGCACCACTTTCAGCCGGAGACTCCAAATTCCAGTCGGGTCCGTACTTCCACCGGGTTTTCTGCCCAATCCCCCCCCCCTTCCCCACCCTGCCAAGCCCCCTCCAGGGCTACCGCGTGCCCGACAGCTCGATCTGTCATATTTCAGCCGGGGCGGCCCCATTGAGCCGGGTGAAAGGGCTTTTAAATCGCGAACAAAAGCGCGTTTCGATCCACTGGCAATAGAATTTAAGGTGTGCATAAATAACGCTGATGGAGAGCTCGCAGTTCCGCTCGATGAGGCCGTAATCCTACCTGTTGGAGGAGAAATTTCGACAACGAGGACGATCGTCGACGGATATAACCTCCCCTCCCTCCCATTCCCTTTCCTGGCACCTGTCTCGTTTTTTTTCTCGGCCCGCGCCTCTGGAGATGAACGCTTAGAGCGGGAATATCTGGCGGAGGGTCGCGGTGGGCTGTTATCTAGGCGGCTGATCGATCGTGCGTGTGAGACGAGAGCCGTGTTACAAATTGATCGTGGCTAATGATTGGGTGTGATAGGCAAGAATATATGAATTACAATATCTAGAATGTACCCGGAGAAAGAAATCGCGAGAAGAAAGAGAATTGTCCTGTTTTTCTCGAATTGTGTATCATGGAATTTTATCTAGACGATACGAGGTTATAAAGATGGATATGATATGTAGATGGATTATTGGTCGATCGCGGGGATAAGATCAGGGCTGCTGAACTATTTAGCAACAATAACTAGTTTCTGTATTAGTTCAGGATCTATCTCTCGCATCATGTAAAGCGCGTATATGAAACCTGCGTTCCACGTGTTCCATTTGGTCACTAGTAACTTATAATGAACGTAACACCTGCAGGTGATATGAAACGTGCCCCGAAAACTCGTTAGTATCGCGGGTGTGTACATCCCCTTTGCAAGGTGATCAAACACTTAAAGCAAGCGGACCGCCTATCATCGCCGGACAAATGTTTATGCTCGTTTCGTTCGATTCGGCTAATCCCGGATCACGAACAGTGCCTGATCTCAAAAATCGTTTAAACGGTCCGCGAGTTAAAAACTGGCGATACCACGATAGGCGGAGCAGGACGAGGTAAGTTTTAATTGCTTTCGAAACTGGCAGTCATCGGTGAGAGGAGAAGGGAAGCGTTTGTTCACGTAGGAAGCAAGCTAAAAAGAAGGGTATCATTTATCGTCGATGATTTACGAGCCTTTTTAAGTAAATCTCGCCAACGAAACTTGGTGCGAATGAAGTCATTTCGATAAAATGATCGTCAGTGGGTCAAAGGTGAGCCGCTTATTCGAACGCAAGCCAGGCCGGGCGACGATACTTTAAATAGCGCCTGCATAAAATTCAGGTTGCGAAAACCCGGGCTCTCACGTCGGACCTGCACTTTTCCCTCGATCCGTCGCGTCAAATTCCCCGTGCCTTTCTCCCTTGGGCGACGAAAATAATTCTCCGCTCACCCTCCGGTAAACACCGGCGGGCCGCGATAGACACCTTTAAACGTTTATCGTGTACAACGTCGGGGATACTTTACCGCGCCTCTCTCCGCGTGTCCGAGTAAGTGCCCGGGAGGAAGAGGACGTGCAGGAAAGAGCGCTGTGCCGTGAGAAAGAGGGCCCGCCGCGTGCGACGAAAATCAGGCCATTCGCTTACCGGTCTGACTGCTGTTACTCGAGTTACCCCCGTTTTAAGACGACTGGCGTGAATTATATTGGGCATCGACGAGCAATCAATTCTCCTACTTAATGATTTTTTTAATTCTCCATCTGGTTTTATTGAAATAAGAATTTTAGACGAGAGAACGACATTGCGTGTTTTAGTCTCTAGGCACTGGTGCGTGGCTCGGATAATGATGGTTATTAAATTTTAAGGATTAAATGAAATTGAGGATTATAAATATAAGATGGGGAAATAGGGCGTATCTTTGAAAAAAAGCGTGGAAATAATTGGAGACCGGGGTAACCTGATTGGAACTTTGTTTAACATTAGAACTATTTACTGATCTAGTGTGCCTGGATTTACTGTGTGTAGATTTGGAAATAAACAAAAAGGGTAGAAAACAGACGGAATTGTTATTTACGCGTTATAACAAAGTAATAGAAAAATGCTGTCCCGATCCGATTGATGTATTTGAAACTTACAAAGTGATAAATACTTTGAGAAAATGCACTATCGAAAATTTGAATAACTTTCACGAGAATGTTATAACATTTACAATAGTCTACTAGGCCTCTAGCAGATTCGCTAAAACCTCGATACTCCAATTCACTATCCGTTAGTTCATACGACTGTACGTACAAGGCGCGACGCGACAGCCCTTTGTTTTCATCCCTACTTTTACACCCGATGGATGGATCTTTGCAATGCACTCCTTTCCCTCTCGTGAAAGAAAAGAAACATTCGCCACCCGCCGAATTAATTCGACAAGCCGCTAACGCGCCCCAGCCAGCAGCTTCTGAAACAAATTCCTAGGCGACCATCTATTAGTAACTTTGATTCATATCCTTTCTACCTGACTTCCTCCTCTCTCTCTCTCTCTCTCTCCCTCAGGTTCTCCGCGGAGTGCTTTTCACGCTGCGCTTTATTCCCCCTACATTTCTTCTACCCCCAGACCGTATTCTCTTCTTCTCCTTTCGGCACCTCGAAAACCCCTGAGCGCGCGCCAGGAACGTTTCGTCTCACGATTGTCGATCCAGGCGCGCAATCAAACTTGGACTTCTTCTCCAAAGTGAATTACCCCTTCGATCCGCCCAGCAAGGGGCGTCAGAACCGGCCGAGGTCCTTCGACTATAAAAAGGTCCCTTGCCGTGATATCGTCCTAGGCGTGGCCCTTCTACCCGTGTCTAAGTGTCTACATGCGTTACACCGTGGTAACTTAGAGGTTTCTCGATGAAGGAAGGACGTATGCTGGGTAGTACGAGTGGTTTACATGTCCACTTACTCATATGTCAGACCTCCCCAACGGTCGTACAAGGGTACCTCTGTAATCGGGGTAGAACTGGCAAAGAGATTTTTTGTGAAAACACACATCGGAAGTGTTTGATAAAGTCCTCGCATGTAAAGGTCGATTTTCGAGTAAGACTATTAGTCGATCGTTGCACTATTAGCAGCTGTGTTAATGAAATAAAAAAATGAAAAACAATAGCTTTAATGAAATACAGAAAAACACGGTGTAACAGCGTGTACTGATAGTACCGTGAAATAAGACAGTCTAAATCAAGACACTGTCCAGATTAATGAATAAAAATATGAACAAAAAGAGAAGAAATCTCGTAATGTCGACACAATCTCTTTTTCTCAAAACCAATGCCTCGAACATATGCAACGACCTTATCACCAACTTTCAAATCATTCCTTCATAAAAAATCATATTCCACACAAATTCATCGGAAGGTTAATTATCAAAACTATAAGGACATCCAGCTCAATTGAGAGAATCATAAATAACCTTAATTCACGAAAGCCTAAAACTGAGCGGTAAAGCCCGAAGTACATTTTCGCATACGGGATAGATTTTGAAGCGTCGTTTCAGAGCAGCGGTGTACGTTTATCGTCGAATAACAGTTGCCAGAACCGCTTTGGCTCTATACTCGCAAAATTTATAAACCGAAGCTGCTTTAGACCAGGAGTTTATCTCCGGTACGTATGCAAGCGTATATCGCGCTGCCACCGAAAACCTTCCGTTTTGGGTAACTCGGCGTTTCCCAACAAACAATCTACGATTACTATAATAATGCTTACCGTGGCGGCTCATACGGCCCTCCACCCCCACTCTCTCTCTCTCTCTCTCTCTCTCTTTCTCCCTCTACCTCTCCGCTATCGCTTTAACGAGAAGGGATATTATCAGCTAGGGCAAAACTATGACGGACTAAAGCCGTTGCCTTGATGCAAGTACTTTGCTACTCTGCAATTACCGGCAATTCGATCGGTCCGCCGCACGTCTTCGTATTTACGGAAATGCGATTCGGGCCGCTGCTTAGTATTTCTGGCGTCGGCCTTAATCGACTTACTAATTACGCCGGCACGTAGGTGCAATTACCTTGTAGCGTTGAAGATGATTAATGACGCACGTGAAGGAGACGTCATGACCTTGAATGACCGTATGGTTCTCCAAAGGGGCCAGAAATTCGGGCTCGAGCGCGGGCATTGGCATCGTTTGACCTGAATTACATAATTGACGATCCTGTGATTAACGACGCGCGTAACACTAATTAGCCTAACTTCGTGCCCACGGTATATGATATGTGCTGTGAGATATCGTCGATGTTTCGGATATTCGTATTTTCTCGGAGTGCGGAAACTCGTGAAATCAGTGTAAAAGGGCCAATGGGTTGCAGCCTAGCGAGAAACTCACGGTATGATCTTTTTCGTATTCTTCGATATTACCATGGGACGAGTAGATTTTTTAAAATAAATTTCCATTTCAAAATGGGAATAAGAACTTATTTATTTCTGGTTAACTCAGTGTCGAGTCAACGAGATGCACCCGGAAATATTAATTTCGTGCTATAATCTACACATTGCGCTAATAAGAGTATGATTAAGCGCGATGTTATTAATACCAAGTATACAACCTGCAAACTTTTAATTACCCACGTGTAAATATTTTATTCGACTAATGCTTCGAATTCGGTTTTCCTTATCCGTTAATGCGCTTCGAGAATAAAAGTACCGATGTATTTTATGATTACACACTTTTGATATTAAACTAGTTTAAAGTAAAATATTCTTCCAATGTTTTGTACCAACTCATGCTTCAAAACCGTGGAAGTCAATGAGGCTTATTTCCAAAATAGAAATCCATTTGAATATTCCATAAGCGAAGGTTCAATTTCTTCAAAAAGGCACCAAATTACCGTGCGCAATCTGATACGAACGTCCTTCTTTCAGTACAGCAGCCGCCTGACGTGGGTCAGGCCTTTTATAGGAATAAACCGACTGCATCTATCCGATATTGATTTTGCAATCTCTGCATCTCGCTCCCCCGCGACTCGCTTAATCCAGTTCGTCGTGCGTGTCGCTTTATGCACTTTCATAGCGGCCTATTCGAAACCGGCAGAGTTATGGCCGCAATAATTCTTTTTTCTCGGCCGCACATTGGGATATTCGTTTCTCTGCTCCGCGGACATGCTTTCTGCCGAGCGACACGTGGACATGGGGACCTTTGGGGTGTTTATTAACCGCGTCCCCCGTGAATATTATCGACCGATAAGCCGCTTCACGAAATCTGTCGTCGGTTGAGAAAATATGTTTCCAGGCAGGAAAGCTAATTGCCGGAATACTTCCCGATATTTATCTATACCACGGCTTAAAAGTTTGGGATCGATCTGTTTAACGAAAGAAATCTGGAATATTCTGGAATATATGTAATATTTTGTATATATAATGAAAATATACATGCGCGTGTATGTATGTACAAATATAACAGCATTGTAGATTCCAATAATTTTTGTATACTATATATACTTACTTAAGATATGTAAATGTCAACACATTTATTCGTACTTTATTTACCGAAAATCCAAGTGTTATTCTGACCACGTGTACGATCCCAAACTCCTGAGCGATACTGTATATAATGTTCGGTAGCAAGTACACTATTTTGTTAAGAAAAATTCAGAGAAATAGTCCGGCATCCCGTGAATTATGGTACGTGTTATCAGGATTCGTACCATGTTGTAACTTGTATTATTATTAATATTAATATTATTATTACGGTATTATGTATATCTGTATTGTTACGTCGTAAAAAATTCTATAAGAAACCATGTGGTCAAACAAAAAAGATGAGCGGGGTTTATGGGGATTGGAAAAAAGTCCCGTAAGTTGTATACTCGCCATTCCATAATTCCTACCTTACTCCCTTTCCCCGGCATGGTACGCTCTCACGAAAACCGGGGACTTTCGATAGTGCTTTTAGAAACATTTTATTTGATTCTTACCGAAAAGTGGAGCAAAGAAATCCGAGGAGGAGGGTTAAAGGTAGAGGGGGGAGGACAGGGCGCGAGCCGCGATACTAGTACGAGCACGACGGCAGGATTTTCTTCCGTCATCTAGCAGGGATTAAAAACTTATAACTTTTGCTTAACTCCTCCGCTTAGCTCGCCCTCTCCCCCGTATTTTCTCGTTTCCGCGGATATCTCGTTTGTCCCTTACCAAAAATACTGTAGAGGAGGGCTACGAGAAAAAAGCAAAGAACGATGTCCCGCGATGCCATGCCATAGGGTGAGCCATGCGCCATACCTACTGGAACAGAAGAGATACTTTAGTGATGGACGGAAAAATTAAAAAAGAATTATTTATCAAATTTCGGATATCAATATTCGTATATTACTAATTTTAAAATTAGTTTGTACAATAATCTTATAAAATATTACGAGAGATGTTTATTAATATTCGAAACTGATCTTGTACTCCTACTGCAAATTGTCAGTGATCTCACAGCGCGACGTGGCCTCCGCATACATTTCGCAGGGTTAATACGTTTATTGCGACTTCAAGTTTGTCGATAAGTCTAATCAGTCTCCCTTTCAACGCGTTCCTTGTCAGGTACTCGACATTTAACTTACCAACGTACGCAGTATAGTACAATACCATTGTACTATATAACACAGGATTTACAGCATTGTAATGTGAACGTACAATAGAGTATCAATAACTACGTTAGTCAGAGTATAACTATTTAAAGCACAGCCAGCTGTACTATAAGCAACACATCGATTCATGATACAAAATATTGTACACTAATGTTTTATTTAATAGCAAAACCGCTACATATTACTCGAGATATATTTAATTCTATTTATCTTATTCCGCAATGAAATAAATAATGAGAAAAAGTACCATCTTGCTAAGCTTTATTTTGTAGCACACTAAATACGCATTTAAATACCTAACCACAAACTTTCGTGTAGCTCTTTAAATTCAGGTTTGTCTTACTAATAGCATAACGATTGACCAAAGAAATCTCAGAACACCGCCGTGAACGTTATTCAAGGTCTATACCGTTAGCAAATGCGTCTTTTTTGAGTTCTTCATAAATGCAACGGTCTGTTTGGCGCTTTTTGCTTGAGACACGTATCGATTCTGTCGGATGACATAAGGGATGAGTCAAAATCGAGAATTTCGCAAAATCATCTCTGGGAGAGCAAGCACGGGAACGGGAGTGGGAGGGAGGGGTCAGTCCCGAATCGCGTGAATATTAACTCGACAGTTGGTCGCCACATAAACGCCAACCGTTGATATATCCCGTCCTCACCCTCTGCCATCCAGCACCGCAATAATACTCGAATGGTAGGTATCCCCGTTCCTTCGAGCCTCGCGACACTCCGAGCAACCAAATGAAAATTTTGCTCACACCCAAGAGCTCACCCTTTATGACCACGGGACCGCGTTCCTCTTTGCACTGCTGAAAATTGCACGTGCTCACGCATTCGAGACAAACAGCAATGGCCGGCTTAGCGGTTGCACTGGATGCGTTAATGCTCATCACAGTCTCCTTTTGAACCATGCCAACTGGTTATTAAATATATATTTTTTCTCGAATGACTTAATGTCCAAAGAAAGTCACTTACAGCGATACTATAAAATAATC
Source organism: Ampulex compressa (assembly GCA_038496175.1). Lineage (NCBI taxonomy): Eukaryota > Metazoa > Arthropoda > Insecta > Hymenoptera > Ampulicidae > Ampulex > Ampulex compressa. The sequence goes on from JBCFXI010000160.1 coordinate 19,719, forward strand.
GATTGTAGTCCACTGAAATTCAAACTTCATAAGACCATATGGAGAATAAAATAAGTGTGTGAATATTACTTTTTCAGACCAAGAATTGCTGCTTGACAATAAAAGTGTTTTAAGACTTCAAAATACAGCTAATTCTTCGCAATATTATCAAATATTAACACCGAACCTACCAACTACTTTCTAGCAATGTTTAAGTATACTAAATACATCTTTTAAAAAAAGAGAGAACCAAGGATATTTATACATATACTACAACAATATGATGTAAAATCTTAGAAAATAGCCTGTCTTAAAGTTCTATCATTTTTCGAAGAAATAACTGAGCGGTCATTTTAACCGATACAGTAGATTCAGTGCTAAGGCAAAAGGTGATGTGACAAGAACTTTATACAAAGCAGCTCGCAATGGATCTTCGCTTTTCACGTCGGTATATTATTAGACAGGCCACGGTGTTTTGTCCACGATCATCCGCCGGCGAGTATATTAAATGCAAAACAGAACGACGTGGACGATCTTTTGAATGTCCGTCATTAGCCGCAAACACAGGAGGAGGATAAGAGGAGGGCAGGCACTAAACATCGAAATACCAATTTCCTCGTGCGGCCAACACGTTTTCGCGGCTCATCGATGTGTGAGTAACGTCGCGCACGTGAGCCCGAGGATTGCACCGTGAATTACACGGAGGATGACGGCCGGTGAGAGTCTCCCTCTGAGCGCCCAATGAGTCGTTCTGTTGGCCACTTCGAGCTGAAGAGAGGGCGAACGTGGCTCGGATACCGAAAGCCCCTTTGATTCTCCAAAGCAATGCTCATCCTCGGTCCCTTATCGGATCTTCGAGGAACGACAAATTTTCGATATTAATTACTGGCCGCGCGTAACCGTTCTTACGACATTTCGAAGAACTCTATACGCGAGGCAGTATTAATACTTTGACTGGCCGTTCTTAATCATCTCCGACTCGTCGCAATGTTTGAGTAATATTTTATCTACACACTTTACTCGAAATTACTTGGTCCGTATTATTACAACAATCCATATAATACGAAGGAGCCATTTTATAATCCTTGACTAAAATTCTGTTAATTATATTCATCCTTGTACTGATTTCTATATTACAAGTTTAAAGAAAAGTTAAGGTATCGCCACAATCTTAAAATCTCGTGGAAATTTAGGTTATAAGCGATCAGTCAGGCTTTAATTTTACAATTTCTTTGCTTTCTTTTAAAGGAAAGTTTGCGAAAGGGAGACTTACCCGAAGTCTATCGGAAAATTACCTTTGCGCGCTCGTTTTCTATTATATCGGCAAGGAGGATGATTTACTTTAAAGATATCCTCGTTACCCCGTTCCTCTGATCCACTCTGTACAAGACGATAGATAAGGATTAACATAGATACTTCCGCCCTGGGCCTCACTCTGCCTTTTCGCCAGAAACCCGCTTACCGGCCCGCCAGGATTAATTATGCAGATACGCCGATAAAAACATCAGAATGTTCACAATTGCACCCAGTCGGCGGTCGTTCCAGCAGCGGTGCAAGATCCTGCCTGCTAATTGCGAACACTATTAAGCCCGTAACGTTCCGCGAGATACAGGGAAAAATATTTTTCACCGGGGAGCCTTTCGTTTGCCAGGCGCACCGAGAGTGCGTCTGGAAAGCATCAGCGGTGCAGCGGACTCTTAAATGTCGGAGCTCGACTACTAGCAACAACACCTTGATAAGTAAAAGAGATAGAGAGAGGGAGATAGAGTCAGATAGAGTGAGTGAGTGAGCGAGAGAGTGAGAGAGTAAGTAAGAGAGAGAGGGGAAGGTGGAGGGGGAGGGAGAGAAGTAAGAAAAGGTGAACGAGAAAGAAGAAGGAAGAAAGAGTTTGGCTCGGATATTCATACTTCCAGGACCGCCACTTTCGTTCCTTCATTATAACCAATAGTTCCTTCATCGTCTCACCCTTGGATCCTGAAGGGCGAAAGGGACTAAAATCGGCCCACGTCATCGCCTATCCGTTTATTCTACCAGCCACCGAAGTTATTACTCGCTATTCCACACTTGCTCTTTGATCAGGTTTACCACCTTCCAAGTTGCTCCTCCCTCACGCGCACTTTACTCTAAAACCACGAGCCAATTACCCGGCGTATTTGGGCGTACGTGTTTGATAACGAGTGGACAGGAAAGGTTGTATGTGGATTAATTCGATCGCTTGCATATTAGCAGTATGTAATTCGAAATGCTAGAAAGTGCAGTGTAATAAGTTTAAGGTGTATTTTTGTAAGAAATTTCGCAGACGTAATCTTTATTTAGCTTGCCGTTTTGATATTCAAAAGTACGTTAAAAAAAGATAGCGATTATTCGAAGAATTAAAGTTTATTTCATTTTTATATAAATGAGGAATTACGTTCTTTGAAAGGCATTGAATTAATCACTGTACTTACTGTGAGTATAACAGTAAATAATATGTATAAAAAAATAGGTCACGTCTATGCAGATTTTTCTTTCATCCACAGCCAAATTTTGTTAAATATCACTCTGTATCGTATTAAATATTGAACTAGAATCCATTAAAAGTTATGACAAAAGCTGTGATATGAACTTGAAGAAATATTAGAAAAGCGTTGACAACCAAAAGTAAATCTTACGACAAGAAACGTCTGATCCCAGCCGCGCATTCAACGAAACAGAATTATCCGCGTCGCAAACTCGCCAAACTATAATCGATTATTCTTTCCGCATCCACAGATTGGAGAGGAGGGAGGATGATTTATCGTCCGCTTTTCGATAGGCAATAATCTATAATGCCTCGCAAGAAAAACGTATCCGAGCCCGTAAAATTCCGTCTCAGGGCGGAAACTTGTCTGGCATATTCATCTGGTAGCATCGAGTGATCTGGGAAAGTGCAACTGCAGTTTCCACCGCCCTCCCACCCACTTCCTCGATTTCTGCCTTACCCTCCTTCTCGTTAACGTGCCAAACAGCATCGTACCGCCGATTGACTATCGATGAATCCGATCGCGATAGAAGTAACAAGTTTTCGAAGTTTCGAGGAAATTCACCCGCCCCATCCCCTGTTTATCGCCATGTCTTCTGCGGGAAAATCTGTTGGAAGTGTCGGTGCACTTCGTCAGTGTCCGTGTCGTTTCTTGAGAAAAACACTTTCATGCAAGAAGTATCCGTGTCGAATCCTCATTTCTTGCGATAACTATGTTCCCTCAAGCCTTGTGCATCGAACAGATATCGTGCGGTACTAGCGCGCTAAATTTAAACCTGCAATTTGTACGTCCAGGAAGATGTAAGAAAGCGGATGTGGAAAGAAGGATACAGATTACACGTAAGGTATTTCCTTAACGTTGACGTTGAATAATCTATTTAATATCTCGAATGCCACGTCGAACATATTCATTTGTTGAATTTGAGTTTGGAGCAGAATTTAGTCTAGGCGCGTAACGTGCCGGATTACTAATTAGATAATTCATATTCTACATATAATCTCATTATTATCTTCGTGGAATTTCTCGAGCGTGGAATTTAACAAACGGATTTTTAAGTCAAGCATATTTTTTTCTCTTCGCTATTCTCATATATGATAATTCCTGAAACAAAACGAAACGAGCAAGCGCAGTTTTGGAGAGAAGTGTCTGATTAATTCATAGTGCAGCTAATGCATTACAATATGCCATGATATTCCTAATCCCCTTGCTCAGTGAATTAAATAATTGTTAGCGCAGTGGTTTTTATCACTGCTCATTAACACCACTGCAGCAGCTATAAACTAACGTATTACACTTATATATACTCTCTTTTATTTTTATATATCATAATTGCTCGAAACTAATAATGCGAAGATCCGCCATTGATGAGCCACAAGGTACCGGCCCACGAGTAATAGTCATGGTTTCCAAGGGAATTCTGTTCGGCCGCCTGGCTTACTCGCGCGATGGAACTTAAGGACTGTGGTTTAAACTGTCTGTAAAGTTGGCCCCGCCTTGACTCTAACGGTAGAGTTTCGACCTCCCCGGCTCGCGATTCAGCCCAGACGCATTCAGCCCATCGTGGATATCCGTCGAATGCTCCGTGGAAAATATCGCGGCCCGGCGAGTTACACTCGCGCGCCTGCCCCCGTCACGTCGTAAATTGAGTCGAAGGAAATGAGAAGTGCCTTCCTACCGTGTCTAACCCTTTGCGCCTCGCGGAACTTTCTCGACTCCTCCCAGTTCCTCCCGTTTTCACATGTCTTTTGCCTTCCCAAAACTCCTAACGGATACGTACTGGTGCAAGAGGTTTTACTGAGGAAGAATATAAATGAGAACAATAATATAATTCACTAAACCCTGTTTCTGCAATCTTTTCGTGCTCTATCGCCGACGCCTCGCGACTTTTCTCCCCACGATTCTTTTTTCCATAATATCTCCTTAACAACGAGTGAGAGACCGCTCGCATAATGTCTATCTCTGTCTCTTATAATGTCGATCAATCCTGATATACATCCGTCCTCGGACTTGTTGCAGATGTAATATACATTTTAGAATCTAATATACAACTGCGTATACTTTGATGCCTAAAGGTGAGTAGTGAAAGGAAAATGATGTGTTACTCACATATTCAGTTTTTTGTTTCTTTCGTTCTATTCTTCAGCTTGTTTCGATTTGAGAATTGATTATTTCCGGCCATTCAACATGACACTCACTATTAACTGCTGGTCCTGTGTTATATATTGCACGCAGATATTACTATTTTTTTTTCCCGAAAGCCAAATATAGAAAAAACAAGATAGAAAAATAAAGTTCATTTCCGCTATATTTCGTGTAAATGCGGTAAACCTGTTGCGATATGAAAGGATGTGGTGAAATATTGAGTACTATATATATATATAAAGCGTATTTTTCTTTTTTGGTAGTTTTACTTCCGGCAAATATCCCCGATGCCCACTTTTCGGCTTGTATTTCTCGTTCTGGTGTACCAATTTTACCGAGCTCTTTTTGAAGAGCGATAAAAAAAGGTCTCTACATTTTTCACCGCGTCGTGGAATTCGAAGCGTTTCAAAACGGACGGAGTGCCAGAAACGTGAAAAAAAATTACAAGGCCAATGGGAACCTTGGAGGATACTACGTTAATCAAACTTCGCGCACTTGCTTCGGATTGGATAGATAATTCAAGCTTTTTGGGACGATGAAAATATGTTACGGCAAAAATGGGTTTTATTTACCCTCGACGATCAGCAGTTTTCATTTCGCGGTTGAAGCACGCGCCAGGGCAGCGAAAATTTTTACCACTGCTGCTGCTTCCCTGCCCAGTTCGATAATTGAGCTTATCAAGCTGCACTGTTGTGCCGATTAGCTTTTGGCCAAGGCCGCCTATTTCAGCTAATTGCTTTAACTTTTTACTCTATGGTATTAGTTATCACAGACTACCATCCGTAACTCGTTTTTTTTTAAGGAGAAATATTCATGAACCTTGATGTCAAAGTCATTTGCATGAGCAGTATAGTGCAAGATTATTCTAGCATTCTACATGTACAGCTAATAGAACATAAACATGTACAGCTAAAGATCGACTCTGATCGAAATTATGAATTATTGGCTATGGATTATAATATTTTATCTGTAAACTCGATAATTTTTTTTCGAAAGAAAAGTCAACCGGATCTTCAACCGATGTCGAAACACTGCATAAATACGCGAAACGTCGAAATGTACCTAAACCATCAGAGGAGCCCTAATCTCGGTCGAAACCCACCGTGTTTCTCGTAGATTCAATTATGACACTCGGCTAGGCTGGTGTGCATGCATAGCGCTGCAAATTCCGGGGGAGTTCGAAGATCCTTGGGTCCTACATCGACCCAAGTTATCTCAACGCGGAGGAAGCTCGTGGTCATTGTTTAAGCCTTGGTCACCAGAGAAAATATTTGCCTGCAGCGTAAGGCTTACGCCATAAGCCACATGGAACAATGCAAAATATGTGTACTGTTGTAAATAATGATTTGATACGCTACAAGGCGAGCTACGCACGAATCTTGACCATCATTTACACAGAAATGTACTCGAGGACTTCGAAGATGAACGTACTGTAGTTACAAAAATCGTTTATCGATAACCTTACCTAATTATCTACAGCATATATTCTAAGTAATAGTAAATATTGGAAAAGAAAGTTCTGGTTACGAAATTTATACATCAGACTCAGAGACCTTCATAAGAAAGTGAATCTGATCTTTGGAGTAAGTCAAATCCAAGGTAAGCAGTTATTCTTTAGAGTAATTTGGTATAGTCTAATAAATTTTAATATACTTGCAAGATTGGAAACTATCCGAAAAAATGAAAAAAAAATTTTTTAAATTATAAATTAAGGTCGGAATACGTTTCAGTTTCAAACGGTCCTTTGACCAAAAGATAATGTATCGCTTACAATCGATTATGAAGCAAAGCAGCATTCGATTCATACTCTGTGATAATTCCTCGCGGCTCACGATAACGCGCTACATCATAGCTCAACCGAAATTATTTCAGCGCAAGAATAGTTGTGGTGACTGTTGACCGTTTGACCGCAAGGGAAAATGTCGCTTGTATTGTACATGCAACGAAACAATGCCGCCGAATACTCTGGCAAAATTGTTTAAACTCCTGGAATGCACGATCGCTCGGTGCTTCTCCATTTGTCGAAGAAAACTCCGGTTGGCAATTAAGCCTTTGATATACGACACGTTTTCTCTCGAGCAGATGTCTATTTCTTTTTACAAAAATACGCGGTTGAAAACATTTCTATGACATACCACGTATCCCTTGCAAACTAATAACAATTTGACAAACTTAGATGAATAAAAAAATACTTTAAAAAGTTACTATATTTCAGATCGACTAATCCCGAAGTAAAGACGCTGATTGACCATAATAATCATTCAATTCTCCCCACTAGCAAGAAAATATTATTAAAAATCAGTGACACTTACTCTGTATTAAACTTTTAAAACTCACGAATACTTTCAAATAACGTTTTATCCACACGCTTTTCCTCGATCATGTATCATCATTGCACCTACAACCAACTACTCTATAGTTCCCACAAAAACAGACGCTTATCGCATTAATCTTCTCCAAGCCTTGTCTAACACAAGGTCGCACAAGGGTAGAGTTCGATACACGCATCAAAAGGTTGGACCCCAAAATAAATTCGAACTGTAGATGGTTAATTCGCATAAGTGGCTGCGATTAGACACGTGAAATCGGGTCAGCGCTGAATTGGAAAAGGGGCAAAAAGGGTAGGACCCTAAAGGGAGGCTTAGTGCCGATAACTTGGCACGCGGCTAGGTGGTGCTCTGCAAGACCGCGGAATCCTTGTTTCGCCACTTGGCGCGAACGAAGCCGCCGTATTCATCTGGCATTCGGGCGTCAAGTGTTCTCGCGATGCATACATCGCTGATCCCCCAGTAATACGAGCTGATGGATGCTAGAAGAGCCATTGCCGTGGACGGCTCTCGGTGAATTAGGATCCCCACGAGAAACTCGAACTGCTGATCATTCATGCGCGAGGGAGAAATTGACGAGTGGAAAATGCCATGCGTCTTGGAAGAATTGTATCTGATTTCTGGAGAGCCGCGTATACTTCTGGGTTTTTGTATCTCACTCGCGTGCAGTTCACCTCGCGTTCCTTGGTCTCGTATCATGCAGATAACGTTCGGGAAACTGGAATCGGCGATCATTCGTGCGTAAAAGACGAATTAGGGGAGTGGAAAATTCCATGTCTTAGGAGAATCGTACCTGACTTTTGCAGTATTGCGTATTTTTCTGCCTTTTTAAATTTCACTATTTTCGCGCGTCGAATCTACGTTGCATGATAATTACTACTATGAGCGTTTTACAAGTTTCTACAAATACCTAGTTTATCTTAAACTAACTTCTTTTTCTCTTAACGAGACAAGTTTGCATAAGAGTTTTCTCTTGTAAAACATGGTAGTCAATCATTTTTCCAGAAAAATCGGATAAATGTAAATTCTTGAATACGAAAAAGGGATCGACATCTCAACTTCTCTTTTAAAAATCGTAACGTAAACACCAAACGTATCGATCTGTCGGCCCTGGATAGCGAAGAAAAACAAAAATCGAAATAAAAATGTTTTACGCAAACCATTTTCGTGCCCGGAACGCACTTGTTAGCATATACCGGTGCTGCACTAGGAGGATCACTAAGAGGATCACGGCAATCCCATAGAGCAAACATAGATATCCGTATTCCAAAGAGGAGCCGGCCTCTTTGAATCTATCATCTTTGGAACGCGATCCGCTGGAAAATGCTCACTGGCGCGGCCTAGTTTCGGTAAAGAGCCTCGAAAGAAGTACATATTCGAAGACCGATGCGTGTTCGAGCTTATCGAAATCTCGTTTACTCCGTTATTTGTATCCATATTCTTCCAACCATGAAATATTTTATAACGCAGATATTTTCCTAGGGACATTAAGATCACTAAAAAAGTAAAGACAAAAATTAAAAAGAGCGAAGGGTGACATCTACACGAAAAACTCATTACTAAGAAGAAATAAAAATAAGATATTCTTCCGCTGTTAATAAAAATGCCAATAAAAAAGGCGGCACGTTTTATCAGGCAGATCGCGTCATTTCTGGAAATCCTCTTCATCGATATCAAGAACGCCGCGAAACTCAAGATCGCGTGGGCTTTAAAATCGCGGGAATAAACGAGAAAGAGGTGAGAAACGACGAGAGTTAGCCGCTAAAAGCGAAATCAATACAAGAGGCTCATCGCCAGCAGAAAGTAAAAGAACAAGTGTTCACTAGGAGGCTAATAAAACACCGGATAAATTTCATCCTGGTGAGCCTCTCCCCAACGCGTCACGTCCGGAGACCGTTTCCATCAACATTCGCGAGGAATCCACGGACTAGAAGTCGAAAGAGAGAAAACGAGAAGGAGCAACGTCGAGTTAACTGCTAAAAGCGGAATCGATACGAGGAACTCCATGAGCAACACGAAATACAAAGTGCTCATTCGCGGCTAATAAAATACGCGTCACGTCTCGAGACCGAATCCATCGATATCACGAGGAATCCTGGAACCGAGAGCGCATGGACTGGAGATCGAAGGAGAAAATAAGAGGGGTTACGCGCTAAACGCGGAATCAACCTGGACAGCTCACCGCCAACAGGAGGTAGAAGAACAAGTGTTCACTAGGGGACCAACCAAACACCCCCTAATACCCCGATACTTCCTTACGCGGACTAGAAATCAAAGCAGAAAAAACGAAAGGGTAGCGAGCAACGTCGAATTAGCTGCTAAAAGCGGAATCGACGCAATGAACTCCGTGGGCAACGAGAAGTAAAAAGTGTTCGTTCGCGGCTAATAAAATACGTGTCACGTCTGGGGACCGTTCCCATCGATATCACGAAGAGTCCTCGATCCGTGCAACGCACGGGCTGGAGATCGAAGGAGAGAGCAAGAAAGAGGGACGTGGGGTTACGCGCTAAAAGCGGAATCAACACAGGAAGCTCATTAAGTTGCAGCCCGCGGGCCGAGCTGAGAGCACACAGGGATATGCGCCCTTCGCGGATCTGCCGCCAACGCCGCCGCGGTATCCGTGGCGGTACGCATATCTCGACTTATACGCATTTGGTGTCGGCTTCGTTAGGCGACATTGAGAAAAAATTATGATAATGACGCGCACTGGAAGCCGCCCCGTTGCGCCTCCTCCGGAATTCGTCTGGCTCCATTCAAGGCGCGTACGGTTACGGGCACCGAATGGAGACTCGAATTCTCATCCCTTTGCGCCGCGTTGGCCGAGCCAGCCCGTGATATCTTGGCGCTACCGATATTTGTGTATTTGCATAATCGTAGAGAGCACGCTATGTCCACTCGGCGCGTGTTTTCGAGTTAAGGCTCGTTATTTCAAACATTTCTAGACAAATCATCGCGTATCGTTTTCAATGCGAAGTTCATCGTTGTTGTATAATACGTCATTTTGCATAATGCTACTGCAAAGTGTAAAGTATTGTACCGACCTATTGACGTTTCTTCTTAAATCTTTTTGTTTTTAAAGATATACATGCTATACAGCGATATGCGTAGAAAGTGGCTGGTAGGTTTAGTGTTAGCGAATGCTTGGAATGCGAAAGGAATGATTATAAGCTTTTGATCTTTCCGAGAAGGTTAATATCTATATATAATGTCGGATTTCTGCAATATCGTATTTTATTTTCGGTATCAAATATTAGAATCCTTTGGTCTAGCATTTAAAGTACCGAAAGTATTGAAATACTACACTGCAAGTTGGTTATATTGATTTTGAATACCTCCCGGATAAGATATTTTGATTCTAATAGTACAAGAGAACACGATCGATTCGCTCAGACTAATGGATCTCGAGTGTAAATTGCAAGCTATGTAATCTTTCGCACAGTGCCTGAATTCAGGTCCGGTTTAGACCGTGGAACGTTGGTTAAATGGCCATAGCAGTCGATACCGAAAATCAAACGTACAAACAAGGAAGTGGAGGCGTGCAGACGCCTCAGGAATCGATGCATCCTCTGACACTGAAGTACAGGATGGTAGATTCTCCTAGGTATCCACCAGCGTGGATAAATATTGATTCATTTAATCGAAGGTCGGAACATTCGACGCCGTATTGGAGAACCGAATAGCACTACTATAGGTTTAATGTATCTTGCCACGGGCCAATGTCGTAAAACGATTTGGTCTGCGTGTTGGCGGAAATAAGATACCGATGGAGCTGCATTATTTGCACCGTACCTACGTATTCAGTAGGAATCTATTTTCGATGAAAAATCACGGTCCCTCGTGCATACCTCTGTAACACCACTAAGAATGAGCTTAGCTCGTCCAGTATCTTATAGTGAAAAATATATTATACATTTGATAATAATATTTCAGGATTCAATTACCGAGTCTTAACGATATAATAAATAAAACAGACAAAATTTAATATCAGTCTATCCTCTCTAAACAAAATCCCTGGAAATCATGAATTTTTAAGGCTTCTATATATATCTCCCCCCTTAAGGAGGATTCTGAACCAACAGAACTGCAGCATACATATCACATAGAAAAGTTTATGTCGTCAAGGGTCTTCGAATGGTCATGCAGGACTATTGAGACGAGAAAAATGTCCAGATAATTACTAAACGGCCCCTGAAGTGGCTGATACTGGTAAACGTAGAACGGTTATCGGAGCATCCAATAACACCTACCAGGGACCGGTATCATCAGTCAATCTGCTGGCAAGGCATGTTTATTACGTACGCGCGTTACCGTGGCCAGGAACAAATGCCCCATACCGAACGGAAATAGTCCATTATTCCTGTCATTCACTTTCGTCACTTCCCCCACGTACCATCCCTCATCGCGGTGCAGCGTACCGCGATAGCAGCGTGCAAGGACAGACGAGAATGTCATCAGGAAGCGAGTATAATGAAACCTGCGGTTTTTGTCTTCAGAGGATAATCGTTCGATTTTTCTTGTAATCCTTAACCTTAGCCTAGTCTAGCCCTCAGCTATCATATGCATGATTAGTATACTCTTTACAAAGAAACAGTATTTTATAGAGATAATATTTGGAGTATGCACGTCATAATGCAAAAAAAAATGCCACTCGTGCATGACGAGTATATTCGTTGTACACAACTGACAGCTGAAAAGTTAGCAACCGTACAAACTAACTGGTTTGTAAAAAGAAAAGTCGGAGTTTATAAGTTTTCGATGGAGAAAGAAAAATTTGAATCCATACGGTTTCTGCCCTACAAGTGAAACGAATTACTTTGTTCTGCGTCCGGAATAAATTTAAATCCTTTTGACTCAAATCGATTTTAACCGTAGCGGAAGGGATTTAACGTCGAACGAGTATTTTTGAGAGAGCGCAAAGGGAATATGCTTCGAGGATTCGGTGTTTGCAATGAAGTTGGTGGTCGCCACTTCGAGCAGTACTCATAGAGGAACAGGATGCAGCGTGGAACAAACCAACTGAAACTAGTACAACACACGCTGGGTATTTTTGAGAGAGCATACCGGAACATGCTTCGAGAATGCGATGTTTGCAACGAAGTTGATACACGCCACTTCGAACATCTCTTGCGGCGAATCTGGATGCAACGCGGTACAAACCAACTGGAATTACACAATTATAATAACGACGCTTGTCTGATAACTTTACATACTCATAAAAGGGAATAGATTATTATTATTAATAAATGTTAATATGCAAATATTTATTATGCATTGCACTGCTATACCTTTGTATACATTTATATATATAAAAAAAGAAAAAGAAACGAATTCTTTTCGACTTTTTTTCGACGAAATATCTGAATTTTTGCATAACAAGACAGATGCAAACAATGCAAGCTAGATTTATTAAAATCGTATTTGCGATAAACGATTTTATTAAGATTCAGCTTTAACAGAACGGATTATACTAACAATGAGCCCCTACTGTTACGCGCCAAAAGGCAGGAGCTTTACTCGGTTTTTCACCGGCTCGTTAGTTTTTACATAACGTATCATATTTGTGAGAATATAAGCTGATATATATTGTAAACACGTGTACACGGATGAATAAGTTCGCCAACGGAGCCCGGCATTTATACCGAATATTTCCGAAACGCAATTGACGTGAATATTTGCCTAAGATGGAGCTTATATACTCGGTTTATACTCGAACAAATTTCGACGATGATACCGATTAATTCCCAAAGGAAAAATTTATTGAAACTTTAACAACGGATTAATGTTGAAATTACGAATACTGAAATTGGCTTTAGCTTTGGCTTTGAGTTATATGAAAACGTGAAAGGTAATTGTGTTAAGCCCAATACAAACGTATTACGCTTTTATTTTAGAAGATAAATTTATCGTGTTTTACAACATTTCTCGAAGCAATATTTAATTGATATAAAAAGAAAAAAAAACAAAACTGACGGATAAATATTTTCTGGAATTTTTATATTGATTGTTTAAAATAGTTAATATATTGTAATAAAAGTGATTTATACTTTATCAATTGATTTTATGTACAAGCTGAAAGTATTCGTAGCCGTACTGAAAAATGGTCCCGAAAAGCGAATTTTACGGAAGATAGTCTGACCAATACCGCTCATCGACTACTGGTCAACGTCGCGCACACAGTGTTATAATATCAAATTTTCCCATTATGCTTTTACGGAAAAATAAAGTACCTGTTTTACGTATACATATAACGGAAAATGAGATTTCCTATGCATGGAAAAATAAACCGTCCCCTGTTTCCATTTCCCATTACAACTATCTAAAGTCCGATAGGCTCTGAAAGCGATACGAAGAGGATCTGGAGGGACGAAACCTATTCTTAGAAATTCTGAATTATGTAAAATCTTACGCACGATATAAACGAGCACACGCTCGCAATAATCATTTTATTCCTTCTGAATTCCAATTCCAAGTTTAAAGCACCGATACCTGCGTTCCTACCGCTTCCTTTTATCCACTCGATCGTTGGATTTTCGGTAAAATAAACAAAACAATCCGTACAAGAAATAAAAGACATAAGTAAATTTGCAAAACACAGTTACGACACATCGCATTGCGTTTTCAATATATTCTCGATAGGAGGGAAACGTTGAAAAGGTACTACATCAGTGTACTCTGCAGATACTTAAATCTCAAACATAAAAATGTTTATATTAACATATCATGCATGAAATGTAGGTTTTTCTTAATCTTAGCCTCCACCACGAATTCTACGTTCTGATATGATACCAACCCCTAAACTTGCATCAAGTTTCTCCTAAGTACTAGAAATATTAAAACCACAAATAAAAACTAAAATATTAACATAGTAGAAACCATTCTCTATGATATCTGATATCTAATAGGATCGATACAAATTTTTATCGAAATTTTTCGCAGTTTCTTATTAAAAAACAATAAGTAATGACAAAAAATATTAAATAATATATCGTTACCATAAACGTATATAACATAGTTACGTATTATCGAGGAAAAAAGCGGAAACTATTGGAAATTCTAAGTTTCGGTAGACAGTGGTCTATCTTGCCACCCCATACTCGTCCGCACTTCTGTTCCTTCCCTTATAACCGCGCCGCCACTATCCTCGCGTTGTTACCCGAATTTTGAACATTAATTTGCGAACCATTTAGCAAAACTACTTGCATCGTGTGAAAGCACAGTTCGAATCACGGTGCATACATCGCAGTACAGCTTAAACCGCAATGCTTAGTACTATGGTACCACCAATACAGTAAGCCCGTTAAGCTTTGCAAGTTTTCGCGTACTCTTCTCGGACATGCAATAGGATTTTCGATGCACGCGTAAAGTTGCAGGGAGTGAAAATAACGCTTGTTTCAAAGGCGAAATAACTGATTGATGGAATAATAAAAGCTTAAACTTTCGTTGGAAAGGGAGATAGCCGTATGTTTTTGTAAGAAAGTTGATGAAATTGCGTTTCTTTAATAAGGAGAAAAAAAATGCCTAGATATCCACGACAATCTTGCAAAAAAAAACTCATTATACCGCACATTTTTAAATTATGCTTAGCGTTACACGTCGATAAAAACCCGTTGAAATGAATTATCGATAATTTTTTTTTACAATATATATTATCATAATTACATAATTTATAAAACGTCTTGGTACATATACATAATACGTGAGAAGTAATTGGATTTTCAAAGAGACATATTAAGTAAAATTGTTTCATTAGAAAAACTTGTCGACTGATCGGATAAAGATATCCAAGAGAATCAGTTTCAAATACATGTCCGACGAGGTCCTCTCTTGAGCTTCAACGAACTCCACGATATTGTACACAAGATTGATGGATGCATGGCATAAGCTAAGTGTCGATTTTCAACAGTAACGCAGAAATTTGTTTAAGGTATTAAGGTACGTCCAATCGAGATGCGGCCGTAAGATCTTACGTAAGAACTAAAAGGTCCAATTATCGTTTTATTGCAACTGATTTGTTTGATAAAATTGATCAATTTGATTACCTTTATTCGTTATTACGAATCAGGGGAGGAAATGATTCGCAGTAATGGTACAATTGCAACTCCGCAATATCGCGACGATTTTCCTTTTTAAAGGGATAATTCCAGCGGAATCACGAGTTACAATTACCGGTCGAGGGCGCACGGACGAAGGATTTCGAAATTCAACGCGATCGTCGAGCTTTAACCGTCTTCTCGTTTCATAATCAATTAAATTTCCTTGTGAAGCAGAGTAGGGGATCGCGGAAAATTAATTCGTGGAGAAAACTTCGTCTACCCGTTGCTACTAGCACGAGTTAAGAATCAGGGAAATAAGAAGTACAAGAATCCGCGACCTGATGAATCGCAGGGTTAATGCATTTCGTGCACCGTCTGTTCATTCGCGCCCACCCCCATCCCTCGAAAACTTTTAACGTCGTCCCGAGCTTGTAGCATCGGATGTAATCGAGTTTACCCCGTTAAACGTCGGTTTGGTCTCTTTCGGCCAACGGACTTATCCCTCGACTTGTGAGAACCAGGCGCTACGCCAACGTAGAATCTCCTACGCGAAGGATCTAAGTCCGAATTTCGATCCGCAGCCTTCGATCTTTTCCACCTGACGTTTACAATCCCAAGCCCCGCTATTCAGGATTTCTCCCGCACGACAAGCTCACAATGACTCAAGCGTCTTACAGCAAAAGTGAAAGAAGAAAGAAGAACAAACCACTGCACATTGCGTTTAAATAATTTTCCGTATGATATCATACGATAGCACCGATGTTCCGAAATCCGCCTTAAAATATTTGTTCCTGTGCAAAATGAGCCTGATAGTAGACGTCGGAAGTGAAAAAAATGAAGCTTAGGAGAGAAAACACAGATTAATGGGCGGCTTTAGATCTCTCTCGTAATATTCATTTCCCGCCGTCGAGGGAAAATGACATACGGTGTCTAAAGTACTCACCGCACGCGCACGCACGAGGAAGCTCGATAACGTTACTGCAAATTACTCAGGAGCGGGTAGATCCTCGAGGACATAACTGTTGCTCCTTTCGGTCCAGCGCTCGATCGAGCGAGAAATGCGCCGCGTACCGCTCTGCCCGACAGACGGTGCGCGACTATGCACCCGCCAGAGAAGCGTTATCCCTTTTATAGTCTCCCGGCGCCGACTCCTGCTTTTGAATGCACGCCTCGTCGTCGTTGTTTACTACTTTTGACACTGACTACTAAGATCGTTTAACACTAAACCTATCAAAGCGGTCAAAAGTACGAGTTAATCGTTTTTTGAAAAAGTTGCTGACTTCGTAAGAGGGCATTTTTTGAGATTTTCCACGAGCCTATCGCAACGTATGAATAATTTTTTCGATCCATTGGTATCTCTTCTTAATAAACTTTTTCTTTGAGGATATACATAGGTATGTCCAAAAAGTGGCTGGTAGGTTTAGTGTTAACTTAGATTGCACCGTTTAAAGAAAATTGAGAAACACCTTCTGCACGATATATATTGTTAAATCTGGGGGCAACATTATGTAGGATTTTCAATAACAAATGATTCAACATCGCGTTGCGAACTTTTTTGTAGAAAATGATTAAAGTAATGCCGCGGCAAATATTAATCGATGAAATGTTCTGAGTGAAACAAACTGTTATTAGATGTACTGATAATCTCAACTTCTAGATGGACAGGGAAAAAAACGAGGGAATATAATTTATGGGTCCGCAAGAGTCACTTGCAAACTCTGAGTTGACTTTAGGGGCCTCAGGTGGAGAAATCGAGAAGCTCCGGAGAAACGAGCCCGCGCTAATCGAATAGTGCCGTAGCGTGGTCAGCGAGCGCCCGCGCTATCCCCCACCTTTCCGACATCTCAATGTGTCTCGCTTGCTCTTACAACGTCTCTGTCGCTCTTAATGTATCTCGCTCGCTCTCCATGCGTCTTTTTCATGCTCAATGCACCTCACTCGCTCTTATCGCGCCTCAGCGTGTCTCATTCGCACTCAATATGTCTCAGATCAGAGACATCTTTCTAGGGTTATTCAACATAGGGAAAGGTGAAATCGGACTTTATTTGACTACTCGAGATTAAAAAGATACAATCGTATCTTTGAAGAAACTCTGAGTTTATCGCTTGGTAATTCTCAACTATATATACAATATTCGTACTTGACAAATATGTCTACGTAAATTTTACAAAGTTTCGCAGCTCGCTATTCCTCCCGATCTCGAGAACACGCTTTGATCGCGAGGAATACCGATTGCCCAGGTCTCACCACGTGGAGGTTGCTGCGACTAGAGACTCCCCCACCACCCAACCCATCATTCTACGCATGCAAATAACTAAACCAAACCTACTCATTCCGTCTTACAAGAATACGCTAAGCATTCGATCCATTCGGTCGCCCATGCAGCTTTCAAACGCGTAAGCAGTGACAAAAGGATCAAAGGGGTATGAGTAAAGAGATGAAAGGAGAAAATCGCGACGCGAGGAAAGAAAAAGTGACGCTTTCGACTCGACGCCGAAAGTAAAAGAGAATTGCACTGCTTACGCTTGAAATGTCGAATAGCACACCTTAAACTAGATCAAGTCATCCCTCTATATGTACATCTTAATGTATAGTTCATGCTAAAAATTTAATGCCAGCGTTGTTCTTCGTTCTTCCTTCTTCTCTCTTCTCTCTTCGGTACCAAAGCTTAAAGCTAGTCAAGGGAAAAGCAAATTATCAACATGTCAGATAGCATAAAAATCAGTATAAGGGGGTAAGGGAGGGATGACAACACAAAAAATACAATAAAAGAGAGAATTAAGGGATGTTGATTCCTGAAAAAGTGAAAAACATTGTATATGATTCTCACGACACGAGAGTAAAGATGATGGCATGGATGATTCCTTTACTGAAACAAAGTAAGCTTTATCTTCGTTAAACAATTGCTTATAACTTATTATATTATTATTTAAGGAGATCCTTATTATATTAAGGAGAATCAAATTAAAAAGAAAATCATAATATATTCACGAAAAATTAATCAAATGCAAAAAAACGCGGCATTATTTCGTATCTACTTCGTTGACTCGATTATGATGGTACTAATCAAAACTCGAAGAGAAATTCCGTAGCCAGCGAGCAGGACAAAATGCATGCATTCATTAATAATAACAATACGTTTGAATTTAATTTAATTAATTCGGCCAAATATCGATAAAAATTTGAAACCGAAAAATAACTTTTCCCTCGGCGAAATGACCAGATATTCCAAAAAAAAACTAAGGATTCTTCTCGCTTTTCGTGTCGCGACAAAGATTGTGAAAACATTTGGAGATGAAAGCTGATTCCTATTTTGAAACATAAACTTTATCCCTATTAACAAACCATGTAATAAACCATTTAAATTTAAATGAGGAACAATACAACGAGTTGTATTTTACAATTCAAACATGTACAAACGTAAGCGTACTCTGCGCTCAACGTTGTCAGTGCATCTGTTGCATTCAGATTTTTATTTTCAATGAAAATTTGTGAAATATTTTACTGACGCGCAAAAAAAAAACAGCCAAGTCAGAACGCCGACTATAATATATCTTTTAAATGATCGTTACATTGGAATTAAATTCAAATCGGTTTTAATATCCTTAATAAAATGATCCAAAGCCTATACATAATGCTTACGTATATTTCAAGTAAAAATTACAAAAGTCAAATTTCTGTTCCAAAAATACCTTAAATATAATATTTTCGTCACGGTGAAATTTAAGTAAGCGAAATAAAATACAGCTATTACCACTCTAAGTCCGGTGCTAGAAATTCAGAATAATTACATCGATAGTATGATTCTTTCTAAATATGGCAATCGCGATCTACGTGAACTTTGTTTTACATCAAGAAATTCGCGAAATGAAAATGCATTACTCGTTTCGTTACCACGAAACGGGAGAGCAACTACAAGTTTTGTTTGCACGCCTATTAATATCTCTAATGATTCTTAATTACCTGCGCCGCTATGGAATGCAAACGGTAGAAAATACCGCTTCATCAATATTATAACAAAATTCCAGCACAATGAAAAATGTATCTACAATAATGGAACGAACCAAGTTGTCGAAAACATCGAAAACGCGGAAATGTCATATCATATGCTTGCTAATATGTAATGTGCAAATTAAAAAATGGAAATATATTAATGTAAATTTATGTCAATATCTAATGCATTTACTGTGCGTAAATTACTTTTGCAAAGCTAAAGAAGAAAAACTCATAATAATTGTGATATTCGTATTCAGAAAAATTCTGCGCATACGCTCTCAATAGCCGAATTTGGAAAAAAGTTCAAACAAATTATTACTACCATGAAGAAGTGTACTGTAATAAATCACGTATGAACGATTTTGAAAATTAACAAGCGTTTGATATACCACCCATATCCGATGAAATAAAGTATCTGCCAATATGCATACAGTAACCAGGCATATAACAAGATTAATACGATTGTTTGCTTACTTTCATCATAGCTATAATTATTTATCGCTAATTAGTATAAATCTGACCATTTATACATTATTTAAAATCAATCATATATACCGTCTATTATTTTTTAGAATTATAATGTATTACACAGAAAAGATTTAATTCAGTCTCTTAGATCTAACTTTGATCTGGTTTATCACAGGGAAGGTGGATATAATTCCTCAAATATTAAAATTGTTTTATTAATTAAAATATGGACAGCATGTGTAAAAAATAATAATGAGGAAAAAATTGTCTGCATCGGACCGATTACGGCAGTTTCCTTTTCGTAGGTTCTTCATGAACTCTCACTTGAAGCGTGGAACGTGGCCCGCATTTCCATACATTGCCGTCCTTGTCTAATATACTAGCACTCGCGGTCACTTGATACTGACCACCTCCGCCGCTGGCATTGCTACTACTACTTGTTGAGGCGCCTGCACAAGCCGTGGCACCCGTCGGCGTGCTACCCAACGACAGTAAGAATTCGCATGCGAAGAAGTCCCGATGCGGCGTTACTGTTTGTTGCAATTCGTTCGTATTTGAATCCTGTAAACAAAACTTTCGTAATTCGTTCATCAAATTAATTCCGGTCGTTTGCACCGCGAACTGCTGATCCAAAATTTTTAGTTGTATCCAAAAAAAACTAGATTTCTGCTAAGTAACATAATTTAAATAAAGAAGATAAAATTGATATTACAATTCTGCAAAGATTTAATAATTTATTGACTTAACATCTGACATTTATAGTTAAAACCTCTAGGTCAAAGAACCTTTTTTTGTGCACTACGCTAAATAACGTATTTTGTTTATTCTAGAGATATACACTATTTCGCAGATCTGCAAAAGTCGTAAAAACAGAAGGAAACGGATATTATATCGTAAAGGTATATAAGTTGGAAGCTAACCTTCTGATCTGAATTAATCTTCGAAGGCGGTGTGGTGGATATTGATATGCATACAGCGGCGACCGAGCGAAACAGCGACGCTCTCCTACCGTGTCTCAACACTCCCTCGACTTTAAGTGCAAGCTGGCTACCCTGAGGAACGGACACCGGTTCACCCAGGACCCGTGGCTGCGGCGAGACCGAGAGTTTCACGCTGGTAGCCTGCAGAGCTTGGAAGTAATACCGCGGTATGGGCAGTCGCATTTTTCTGCCCGCTAGTAACACCACCTGGGAGATCAGACAGTTTACTCGAGAGTGGCTGATGGCACCGTTGTTGTTCTCGCCTATCCACGGCGGTGCGAGACGGCGTAGCTCGTTGCAGCATCGCGCTAACTGTCGCATTTCCACCGTCCCTCCGAAGTCGAAGTTCACGTCGCTCTGATGGTAGGTGCATATGCCGGATCCACCGCATACTCGCTCCACGCTGTTCGCGAGTAAGCGGCACATTTCTTGTAATCTATCACATGCAATTATGGTCAAGGCTGCATTTCCGCGGAGAACATGATCTAAATTAGGTCCAGGAGTCGAAAAGGATACGATCGTATGTTCGCCAATGATCCCGGATCGGCGTCAAAGGCAGACTGATAAAGCTTCTGATAGTTGTCCGCGCATGCCTTCAGCTCTTGCGCCGATTTTCTCAACTGAAATGCATTTTGATTCATGTCGACCTCAATTGCTTTTTTGTGCATTATTTTGTATTTTGTTATGTTTCCGGATCTAGATTAATTATATTCTTTTACGCAGCAATTATGTCTATTGTACGATTTTTAATATAATGTGAATATAGTTATTTCTTGAATAAAAACAGTGTATTATAACGCGTATACCATTTGGAAATGATATTCTGGATGACATAATTATTAAATGATTCACCTCCGAGTCCATAATAATTTGTAGAAAAGTTTTTACCTGCTGCGTAACACGACCGTATCGTTGTAGATCATCATTTGTCGCGAGGACGACTGTTACAGCAATGGCTGGTGGTGGTGCAGTACACAAGGACCTGAATTATTAGATTGTTGTTCATATTAGACCGACTTCTAGAAAACATTATACAGCTATACTTAATATGATTATATGTTATAAAAAGAATAGACCTGCAAGAATGTAAAAGTTGTGCAATGCATTGCAGGAACTCGCATCGTAGTTTGGAATATTCACTAGCAAATTGCAAACTGCGTAAAGGAGTACTGGCAGCTTTCAGAGAGGCGCATGCACTCGCGTATCGTGCAATGGCACCATTCAGTTTTTCCACGATATCGATTTTCCTCACACCATCAGTTTCCTCAGTGTTCTCCCTGAACAATAATATTTTCATCAAACATATTAAAACTGTGCCATCAAAAACGCATGCGAGCGCCAGAAACAAATTTTACACACATAAGGTAGCTCTCAGCTTTTGTCACTAGTTCTAATCCAGATAACCAGAAGTGCAACTGCTCGGAAGCAACAGCTTCCTTCAAGCTTTTAAATATTTGCGTAGCTATCGTATGATGTCCATATCTTGCTGCACCACGCGCAATACGATACTTAGCCCAGCCATCGACATTCTTTACAACATCCTCCACTGCTTCCAAACATTCTGAATTCCACTGATAGCCACCAGCTATCATTTGAAATAGCAACGTGCACAACATTACCTTTCAGAAGAGACGCAGATTTAAATATAGAACATTTTTTTAACGATTTAAAAATATAATATTAAGTCACTATCCTCTACCTTTGTGTGCACATGCAAAGTCTGTTTAAGTTTAGCTAGAATATCTGGCAAGAGAGGAAGCAATATATTTTCTCCTAAGCTTCCAATGGCTCCAAGCGCTTCGCATAATGCAACGGTCTGCTTTTCACTTTGCCCAGCCTCCGTACTTGCGTTAATCAGCGTACAACCAATAGCATCAACAAATACAGCACAATGGTTGGGCTGTGCTCTACATAACTTTACCGTTGACCGTAGACAGACCTTCAGTTGGTGCAAATACTTGTCATCCAGGGCTAGTAACATAATTAAAGATTCTAGGCAGGATATAACATCTTGTGTTGCATAGACAGGTAAACCTTCCTCATAGCTGTTTGAAAAAAATTATATTTTTTTAAGTAAACTTGCATGTATGGATTCATAATTATATAGTTGTATAAGTACCAATAGCATGCGATTCTAGACAATATAGTTATTGCTTTCACTGCAACAAATGGGTCAGGAGAGTAACAAGCATTTACGCATAATGATAGAAGGGGATTTCCCTCTTCCATATTTGCATCACAGGTTACTGCACTTTGACTAAGTACCTGAAATTAATTGTATGCATGATAAGCAACAAAAAATTCAACAAGAACTTGCTGTTACAAATGTGATAAAAACCTCGATGACGTCCAAAGTACGTATAAGAAGCCCTGGATTTCCTGCACCATCTTGTAATAGTGTTGTGGTACTTTCTAAAAATTTAAGTATAACAAATATTTCCTGACGTCGTGCAGGTTAAATTTCGAGTTAATTAAATAAACAAGTTATATCTATTTTAAAATATCAAATTATAATCACCAATCAAATTGTTAAGAGCACCTTGCGGCCAAAGGTGCGCGCCTCTTCTTGCCAATGAGTGCAGAAGATGAAGTGCATGACGTTTAATGGACAAACGTGGATCATCTTGCAGATAGCGTAGCAGAAGCACGACTTGTAGTGGGATATCTATTAATGTTGCGGAAGCCAGAGTGCTCAAAGCAGTCAATGTCACTCTTACAAATTCAACCGCTGGGTAGCTCGCAAGAAGTTCCATGCACAATTCATTGACCTTTGAAAGAATGAATTCCAATAAGAATATATCTTTGAAGTAGTAATATTCCTATACATATTATTTACGCACTATTGATGCTGTGAAAGTATCGTGATGCATATATTGCAAAATAGGTATCAACTGCAACTTCATCGTCGCTGGAGTGGCTTGCCCTCTAATCATATCAGATATTTTACTGCACATAGACACAGCAAATAATTTAGACTGTGCTGCAAACATCTGAGCAGCATATATTGCTGCTTCAACTTCAACCGAATCATGAGAATCCAATGACCTTCTTATACTGTGATGAACCTTTATATATATATGTCTTTATATATTAATTAGCACAAAAAAAATGCTGATAAAGAAATATTGGATACCTGTTGTCTCTCCGGTATAATCCCAGCTACACTGCCTAAAGTACGTAGCGTAAGAGCTCTTGCAACCGGATCGTTAGAGTGTATAACACTATAAATTCGTCTAACAAATTCGTCGACATTTAAGATCTTGTCCAAATGCTTTTCGCTCTGTTGGCATACCCTAAGAACCCAGACCCGTAAAAAATTGCTACCAGTACGAAAGACCTCTGCTAACTTTAATAGAGAAGAATTTATCAATATTGGAAAAGGATATTTCTCAAATAGTCTAGGAAAACGAACAATAGCCTCGCATTGCTCTCCAGTTTTGGTAGAACGTAAACCTAAAAAAAAAAAAAAATAAGGGGTAAAATGAAAGCAAGACTAAGCACAGCATTTTTAATTCTAATTTTATTAATGATCATCGTACATACTGATCTACACCCTTACATATCTCATTATTATGATCTACACGATGGATGTATACAAAACAAGAGGTTAATGTACAAGCTTAAATAACACACCTTTATCTAACTCTATGAGAGCAGTATTAGCATCCTGCTCGGGTTCACCAAGTCCGGTGTCATTAAATGCATTCATTCGCATTCCAATCATTTTTATCAAAGCTTGGGTTGAGGTAAATCAGTATAACCTCGTCTCATAATCTTCAGACTAGGTGTTCTATGCTGTCGTGCGAGGAATCAAGATACGATGCGAATTATCAACGTTGTTTGAATAAACATTGGTAGCCTTATCGACGAATTTGAAATTCCTGTGAAGTACACCGGTCGTCGATGCTCGTCAGCTCTTCATACAGCTGGAGCGTAGCGTAGAATCGACTGATCGCACCACAGCGAGACGTTATATCTCGCGAGATGTAGAAGCGTCACGTTCACGCGAGTTCAGTTGACTATCAAAACCCGAGTGATAAGGGAGTTAACGCATCGGTGCTGCTCCCGCGAAGAACTGTATGCGAACAGTTTACATATTTGACTTTCCGAACGAAGACCAATCGAGCTTCTGTTCTTAAATTCCTAATTGTACACCAAGCTCGGACTATAGAATGGTGGATTACAGCAAATGGAAGGACATTGAAGTAAGAACGAGTTTCTGGTCCAGTATAGTTGTGGAATATTCTGGAACAATACGGATTTCTTTGACACTTTAAGCACGCTCTTCTTACGGGACGTTTGCCCGGAATGTTTAAAGTTGAACGCAAATGTTTGGCTCATTAACCTCCAGCGCGATTGAATTCAATTACCTCGCTCTACAGAGGTTGAATGATGTATTATAAATGATTTTCTGAACGTTATTCCCTGAAGATCATTTTTTGACGGATGTCTTATATGCACTGATAATGACAAAATATTTTTCTGTTATTTTTAAATATATTTTTCTTTATAATTTTTTTGTTGATTATACTTTGCACCATATGTAGGAAACTTATTCTTCAATTTATTTTCGGCACCGATTACTAAGATCATTTGGCTTACTACCTATTGTTGAAAATGGATTCTGAACCATTAGAACTACAGTATACATATTACATAGAAAAAGCCAGAGGTAATTTACAGAATTCAAACTCGAATCTGTCACATGAAAGTCTAAGCCTCTATCAAATACACCACCATATATTTTTTTGTAGAAAACTATGTTAACAAAATACTTCAAACGGAAAAATTGAATATTTCACTTTATCATGTACAGACAAAACTTTTAACTTAGATACATAATAATTATATATTTGTTATGTAATATCAGATCTCTGATGATGAAGACGACACTCACCCAAACATCGATACACCATCATTGTTCAGATGGCGTCATCAAGCTAGAGTTGAGAGGATGCAAGAGCGCCAAAAGGAACAAGAAGAACACCAAAGGAAAAAAGCAGAGTATGATTATTACGTCAAATGCGATTCCATTTCATTACGAAATGAACCTTACTTTTCGTCATAATAACGTTGGATTATAAATATTTTATATTATTTACTTACAATAACTGAATAACAGTCCACCTGTAAGAATGATGCTGATTTTTAGAACACTGCAGAAACTGAAAGATACGAAGGAAAAGCTTGCACGATTAGAAAATGAGCGAAAGGATTCTGCAGATTTAACTGTGTTGAAGAAAGTCCTACAAGATCTTGAAGAGGAGGAGAAGAAGATAAGAGATAAAGAGGATGAAATAAAGAAAAAAGAAAAACTTACACCTTGGAACGTTGATACGATAGGTCAAGATGGTTTCACCAAAACTGTGATAAATACAAAACCAGCTAGAAGAGAAGACGATAATGCTTTGTCAGATGAGGAAAAGGAAAGAAGGATGAAGATATTTGTTAAAGAAAATGAGAAAAAACTAAAGGAGTTTGGAATGTTAAGAAAATACGACAGCAGCAAGGCATACTTATTAGACAATCCACACTTAGTATGCGAAAATACTGCAAACTATTTAGTTATTTGGTGTATTAACTTAGAGATAGATGAAGTAAGTACATAGAATATAAACACATATCCAAACATGTAATATACATATTTTGAAATTAATCGACATACTTGTTACACATATAATTTTAGAAACATGATTTGATGGAGCATGTGGCACATCAGTGTATATGTATACAGTATATCTTGGAACTGTCAAAGCAATTGGATGTAGATCCAAGAGCATGTATTGGATCCTTCTTTAGTCGTATTCAGGTTGCAGAAGTAGAATACAAAAATTCGTTTGATGACGAACTCAGGGCATTTAAAGATAGAATACGGAAAAGAGCAGCGGAAAAAGTAGCGGAAGCACTGAAAGAAGCCGAAGAGGAAGAGAGGAAAGCTCGCCTTGGTCCTGGTGGCCTTGACCCTGTTGAAGTATATCAAACTCTTCCGAAGGTAAGTACAAGATTTTATTAATTATGAAAGGAGATTATGACAAAATTATTTCATATTTCACAGGCTCTACAAGAATGCTTTGACGTACTAGACGTTCCCTTGTTGCAAAAAACAATAGCCGCTATGCCAGAAGAAGAAGCCATGTATCATATGAAACGATGTATTGATAGTGGTCTTTGGATACCTGATGCCAAATCCAAAGAGGAGAAGGATCAACAAGGTTCGGAAAATGAACCCGAAGGAACTTGTGATCCTGAATAACCTACCGATGTCCTTAAAGTACCAATGTACTGGTATTCATTAAGTACCACTACACATTTACGCAAATATCCATGAAAACAGGCAGATGTGTTATAATAAAATTATTATTAATAGACAGCAAGCGTGCGATTTTCACCCATATCAGTTTTTTTTCTCTTAATTAAAATGTACCATTTCATTTCATAGAGCATAAAGATAGATTTATATTGCACATGAATGTAATAAAATGGAATTTATTAACTTCTTTTACGTTATGTACGCCTGTTTGGGTGTTATTACAATTATTCCAATTAAAATTTGAAATTTATATGTATATAATACACAATTAAGCAATGAAAAAAATACATGTACATATACGATACATATTCTGTGCTATGTCATTTTAGTTTTGGTTTTACCGCTCGTTTCACGTGTGTATACAAAGTAGAGGAAGAATAAATTTTCTTGTCAGTATAGATTACATGCGTTATAATCAAGTTTTATAATTTCTTAACAACAGCATTCATTAATGCTGCAATACGTCAAAGTATTAAGCAATTTCGGTTCACTCAAAATTATTTCCTTCTCTAATGGAACGGTATATCGTATATCTATATTTGTTTTAACGTCGTTAATAATTTTACTGTCTTACTCTATATTCGCAAAACATGCAGAGGATATTAAAAGTACTAAAATAATAAAATACTTTACAACACTATTTGCGCTATTAATATTAAAATTAAGAAACGCAGAAGTTATAAGGTATTACCTATTTTGCATGTTGCACCACTTATCCTTTTTGTCATAAAACATTTGAAACGTGTATAATTCATCGCCTTTTAGTAAAGCAATATTTAAATTTTGCCAACAATCGAGAATTAACCTCGAAGTCTGAGTTGCGAGATATCGAGAATCGACCGGAAGCTGAAACGATCGTATATCGTATTCTCGAACCTCTCTTCCTTTTCCGGTGCGATGTGCCACGGGTGTTTGGGTAATATTTTTCGCCTTACATTCTGGCTATAATACGCTAGTTTCATCGCCTAAGAAAACGCAGGCACGTTTTCATTGGACTGGGTAAAATCTTTTTTTTTTATTAAGGATAGATTTTTCGCAACCAACGTGCTTAATAGTACAAATTTTTGATCAAAATCATTTTTTGTTTTTACTCTTAGTCACTGTCCAATCTGATGGAAAACGGCGGGTCTGTGCCCACTCCTTTGCTTCTATAAAGGCGCTTGCAAATATTTCCTGCATGCTCATCAATCCCAACTTCACAAGCCCACCTTATACTAACCCATTATACTAATATTCTTCATCTCGTCCCAGGGTAATGTGCTCAGTAGTGTATGTTAAAAACGGAGACAGGTTTCCGAGTTTTTTTGTCTTTATTGTCGCATTTTACATTTACGTAACTCTTGTACAGTACGTATACCGCGAAACAGTAATAAACTTATTAGCGCTGCTCAATCTTTTTAATTTGCATAAGATTTCTTCAGGAACTATAATATCTGACGGTGCAGTATTATTGCGCTCTATGATTTTTTTTTACTAAAAGTATATGGACGTCAATATCGTAAGGACCAGTTCAAGCTAAAACTCGATCTCTCTTTTCGAACTGCGCATCATTCGTTGCGCTTAATATGAATGCCATCGCGTTAATGTCCACGATTTAATCGCATTTTTTTCGTTTTTTTTACACACCTACGGCTCTTACCAATCGGTCGCGGTCATCGAGAAACGCGTTTTGGTTCGATCTTCGCCAATGGAGGACCGTTGCATAGCATTCGTTTGCCGTAATTGCGCATACGGGACGTTAATCGAAAAACCGACGCCGTGCATTCTGGGTAAAATTTCTGTGAGTAATCAAAATGGCTGTCCTGCAACGATTTCCGTTTTGCGCCGGTACGTCGAACTTTATTATGGGTCTCAACCGTGTCCGATGATCGAGAGAGTAAAACTTTAAATAAATTTTTTAAACAGCCCGAATTTTGTCACCACGCATATCTTTTGCCTAAGAAAAATCGTGGAAATACAGCGTGGATTTTAGTTTAAGGATCGTTGGACGGAGAAGGAAGGGGGGGGGGGTGGCGCGCGCGTTGCACGTCGGGATGGCGGACGGGAGGACGTACGGGGAGGGCGAAAGAACGAGACGAGTTCACAAAATGGCGGCCAGGCTCAGGCCCGTGAACATATAGTACGTGGAAATTCGATAATTTTGCACGATGTCGCGCCTCTGTATATCAACGGTCGTTTAATATTGCGAACACGTGTACTCGCGACAGTTTAATCATTGAATTAACGGGAAATAGTGTGTGGTGCGTGTGTTACTGAGACATCGGTGCGACGCGTAGACGGGACGATGCAGGTGAGTGGTCGGGTTCGAAAATTGTTCAATTTCGAGCTCCCTTCGGATTTTTTTCCCGCTAATTGTTTGTTTCCCGGTGGCCGAAACGAGCGTCGACGATTATTTGTATAATCATTTTGCGTAACATGGCTGCGGTGTTGTTTGGAATAGGGAAAAATCACGTTGTCACATGCGTTTGAGTGTACTGCTACCGATAAAATGCCCATAAAAATTAAAAAAACGATCGTGGTTTTGTACGAAGGGTTCCTACACGTAGGGCGGGGTCCCGTGGACCTTATAAGCCCGGGGACTTGTCTCTGGTAAATCACAATTTTCCACAACTTTACATAGTTCTCAGCCCCTTAATAACCTATAAGTTTGTTTACATTTGTTCAACTTGGCATTTATCACTTAAAATATCCTTGTTCCACCCTAATTTTCCTTAAAAACGATTCCTCATATTCTCCTTTAACTTTAGCCTATACTTATTCCAAAATTTAAAGTGGACCCATTTTTGCAAATTAAGCTTAAAGATTGAGATGCACAGTCTCTGTTCTACGATGGAGACTGTTCATCACATTCATTTCTAAAAACTACAGTGATTTTATGTATTTCACTTTGGAAATACTTGAAATGCTCTGTGCATTTTACATTGAAAAGGATAATAGAGATTTCTGTGATATTTCAATAATTTTTCCACATAGTGGACGGTCTGTGATTAGTAATTTGTGCCTGTTGGTGCTCTATATTTGATAAAAACTTTGTTTTGCGCGTAATCCCAGGAATTGCATATTTCTTTTGTATTTAGATCATCATAATGAAAGTAAAAGGTAACTGTGATTTTCACCGTTAGTTTTAACAGTATAATGTTAAAGCGTACTGCGAAATTGAGAAAACAGAAACATCGCTTGTACTTGATAGAATTCAATAGACCGTTCCAAGCAATTTGTGACAAAATCTGGCACGCCAAGTGTTTACGATACATAAAAATTTGCCTGGTGCTTAGTGACAAATCAGTGTTTTTGATTACGTACTTTCATTTTTGTGTTACAAAGTATAAAATTCTTCAGACCATACACATGTGTCATATTCAACAACTGTCATTGCGCAAATTAGAATCATCCTTGCACCAGTGCTTACGATTTAACGTATACTTTTGAGTTATAAAACTTAGCGTAAAAGTATTGCTGGACATTTGCAATTTGATGCACACGTAGAGTATACAATGCTTAGAAAAATATATTGTCTTTGAAGCATTCAGCTTTCAATGATGCAACTTTGAATGATGTAATTCTTAACTATCATGATCATTTTGAAGAAATAGAACATCTACGGAATAGTTTTTACATTAAGTATACCCAAACTGTAATTATTCTTTATGTATTTTTTATGATGAGGAATGCTAGAGGACATGTCTGGAGTCATTAACCTTAAAGTAACATCTTGTATATTTCATAAAGGTTTTGTTTGAAATATATTCATAATGAAATACTTATTTGCACAAATTTGTATGCTAGTACAACTGATTAATATTACGAACGTGTACTTGTCACCACTGTACATTTTTTTCTCTACGAAGTTAGCACGTATCTTGAGACAGATCTTTATAGTCTTTCGGCAACTATCTGTATAACATTACACAAATGCCTCAGTAACAAACAGATCATAATTTTTGATACATCCTGAAACATCTATATGCTTATTCAGACATTAATTATATTAGCCTCAGGCAATATTTCTTGAAGTATAAATATATGTAAACTTCAGATTTGGTGGAACATTGTTTTTGATGTACTGACAGAATGATTTAATAAATGTATAAAGGTTTTAAACAAGGATTATATTATTCTTTTGTAACACCCACCATACCTTTTGTTGACTACTTCCTTTACAGAAAATTTTGTAGCATTTACATATCTATTATACATTTGGACATGATGCTACAAAAATACGTAGGGAGTATTATTTAATCGATAAGTCATTCATTGTATTTCACGATTCAGGTACGTCTGAGTAGAAGAAGTGTTCTAAAGATGCCTGTCTATGAAATTATCATGCATTAAAATTATCAAAGCATCATACATTATAAAGAAGGAAATTGCTAGTCTTAAGACGTCTCATCCTGTGGATTTCTTCTTCCAATTGGTACATTTCTACTTCCAAGCAGCTGGCACTACCTAGGGATTGCAGACCGATGTTCATTGAATATTAGAATCCTACAGTACAAAATCTTTTTGAGTTTATCATACTATAAAAAGAAATTTATACAGCATAAAATGCATTAATATTTAATATAAAACAAATAAACGTATTAAATTTTGCTAGAGAGTTCTTTGTACTTTTAGGA
The DNA here is from genome assembly GCA_038496175.1 of Ampulex compressa. Lineage (NCBI taxonomy): Eukaryota > Metazoa > Arthropoda > Insecta > Hymenoptera > Ampulicidae > Ampulex > Ampulex compressa. Next base: position 51,071 of record JBCFXI010000160.1, read on the forward strand.
TTCTCAATATAAACCAGAAGCATTAAAGGAATATGTGTGAAGAAGTAGAAATACAGTGTTCAAAATGGTGGATAGGACTCACGAAATGGAGGACGAATCTTCGTTCTTGTAGATAGATGGCAGTACTATTTTCCATGCAATATACATGTGGAACATTGTTGGAACTTAAGATACGACCTCTTGTGTAATTTGTCGGTATTCTAGCTCATGTTAGCAACATAATTATATTCATTAAATTATATGCTTGTACGTGAATCTTAATAATAAATAATTAAATTGAGAAATATAAAAGTATAGCAAAACCAAATTGTCTAATATACAAGCAGCACTGAGTAAGAACTATTCCAAACAGCACTATACAATGCTTACAATATCAACTTTGAACCAGTGTACTTGATTTTCAGAAAACATTTGAATCTGAATCTGGTAAGGAATCTGGATCTGATTCTGAAAATGAGAGTAAGAGCGATAGCTCTTCCTCTGGAAGCAATTCTGGTTCTGGTTCAGGATCAGAAAGGTGGGTAATTATAAGATATATACTGACTTCTTGGGGCCAAAAGATCAGATGCTTATAAAACAATACTCTTCATTTGTTTGCATAGCCAACTATTATAATATTTTCTATCATCGATTATTAATGATGAAAAGATATTAATATACAGGTTTATATTCCTCATTCACAATAAGTTACAATAATTATCTAAAGATATATATTGTAATACTCTATATAAAGTATCTGGCCTTTTAACATCCAAGAGCATACAAAGATTAATATCACACATCTACTTGTGTATTGCTATAGCTTTATATAGCACTAACAATGCTTTGATAATTGTGCTAATTACATGTGCCCCTTTGGGTTTTTGTGAGCACAGTCTTTTTAAGTCCCCATTCATTATACCCTAATATCTGTTCCCTTATATATCTTGAAATTGATTACTCAGTGCTAGATAAGCTGGTATTTTCCATAATTGTACATAGCGTACTATCCAAGCATTCAATTTTGTGAAGGTACTTAAAATATATAGCATATTCAGCGTCTCTACACACATGAATCATTTGTTACAGTACGTAACATCTTAAAATATATATATTTTTTTTAATACATTAAGGCCTCACATTTTTACACTATGCAACTGTACAGTACAAGCATAAGTATTTTATATTCATATTTCCCTACGTAATTCAATGCATATATACTTTTGGATAAAGTAATATCTATTGATTGTTACACGTTTACCCATACCTTGATCATATACATGTATGTAAGTATATTATGACAGCAATCTATAAAACACAAGCAATACATTTTATACAGCTAAAAATACTCAATGTGACACTATGCTTTGATAATTTAATTATCTTAGTTCATACCAGAAAATACTGGTAAAATCTTTGAAAAGAAAATGTTTATTTGTAAATTTTTTATCCTACATACACTAAGAGTATAAAAATAAGATATGTTTGGAGATACTATGCCGTGTATTATTAAAACAAAAAAATGAAAAATTGCCTGGCTGCTAATGCAGTGACTCTAGCTCCTCGAGTGGCTCCGGGTCTGGATCAGGTTCTGATTCTGAAAAATCAGAGAAGTCGGATGCACCTGCACAAAGTGATAGCTTCCAAAGCAAAAGCTCAAATCACAGCACAGAAACAAAACTTAGGCTTAAGAACGAGTCTAGTCGCGAATGGGATGAGAATCCTGACATATATGGCATCAGGAGATCCGGTCGTTCTAGGAAAGAGCCTGAAAGGCTTGCAACACAACGTGAAAGCGATAGTGATGGTCGCAAGAAATTTAAGAAAAAAAGGTAAGTACAGTGGTTATAATTTATTTAATAATTACAACAACTTCGCTCTATTGTATGCACTTTACGCGTTAATTACTTTGTTAAATGAGAGATATTCCTTTGGATGATGTGTCATAGCATCCATATTAATTCAAATCTCTATATTCATTAAAAACTATATGGCATATAATATGTTTAGACAATTTTAAGAACTTTGCGATGCACAGATTATTTGCAATATGTGTTATAAATGATTAATTTATCTTGTGATATTGGTATTCATTCACACTTAGCGCTAAAACTCTAAGTATTCTGTTACTCAAGAGCTTTATGATGTTTTGATAAGCGGTGTTTGTGAATTGCATATATCGCTGTCCTGTGTAAATCAATTACCCTTATTTAAATAATGTACTATGAACCTGTACCACAAACACTGTCTCACTTGTATGCTTTATATTTTGAAATTAGTGTGTGAAGTTCTTGGACCAGAAGCAAGTAGTTTATAGTTTTGTTGTTAATTCACGGTGTATTAGATGATGGATTATAAGAAAATGAAATAGTCATTTTAGAAGGATAACAAGCAAGGTACTTTAAACGTATGTTTTGTATCAGATTTTTGTCTTGGCTTACAAACCAATTATAATGTTGGAAGCCAGTAACCTACATTTTTTATGCATTCATGTCTTAACTTTGGGTAGGACGTTTGATATTTAGCGGGTGTGCTTGCATTTGTGTGGCTGTTTTTAAATGGTAATGTACATCATTCCTTGTACTTTAATTTTATACATTAAAAAATATAATCAAATTGAATGGAAATTAACAAAAGAGTGATAGTGCTATACCTGTTGCACATGCTCTTTACAAGAGTAGCGATTTACAAGCAATTTGGCACAGTTGTCCTTCGTGTACTTCCCGTGCAATTAACTGTATTTTATGAAAAATTATTTCTCCTTTGAGTGAAATATTTATGAACACTGGCAGCACAAATATACTGTTTGAATACATAATTTGATTATTTCCCAATAAGTGATAAACATATTGTGATGTCAAATAATGCATCAAAACATATATTATTTTAAATTATTGTGTTTTATAAAACCATGAACTTCTAGAAGTTCTGTGCTAATCTATTGCAAACACAAATTGTTATATAATTATATTTTATTATAATGTGAGTATGCCTCACATTATAGTTGATTACCTCATTATAGCCATTAGTTTTGGTCAGAAAATGCATGATTAGTAATAATTATTACAGTTCACACAATTCCTGGAATTCTGAGAGTTCAGACTCAGAATCGGATGACATCGACAGCAGGAGACCACCGCCTAGTAAATCTTTGAACAGGCGTGCAGCACAAAAAGCCAAAGAGAAGGCTAGGTCCCGAAAGAAACGTATTTCTGAATCATCCGAAAACTCTTCCTTCGACAGTGATGACAATCGCAGGCAAGTGATACTATTTAGCTAAACAATTTTATCTAACTCTACACCGTAAATTTAGCATTCATCAATATTATGTTTGTGCTTTATGACCCATGTTCATCGATTGCAGGCAAATCACCAGGCGAACTGGAACAGCGGTTAGCTACAAGGAGGAGAGCGAAGAGGGTACAGATAGTGAAGATTTGGTTGAGGTCGACGAAACCAGCACAGCAAATACAGAACCTGACAATGCAGAAACTATTGAGCGAATCTTGGGACAGAGAAGGGGAAAGAAGGGTGGTAAGTTTTAAACCTAGCAATATGTATACACTATGTGTAGAGATTAATTTGGTGTGTTTTACATTAAAATAGTTATAAATTAATTTTAAAGTTAAACATTTTTTTTATTGTTTTTCTTCCACCAAGGGATCAATATCATGATGAACGCTAATGATCATTTTCAAAATCGGAATATATTACATCTTATCTTAACGAAAAGTTGAATTTTATTTAAACATAACACAGAATCAATTTTTAACCCTGATTCCTGCAAGATGAACTTGTAAACATTGTAATCACATATTTGTCTTTAGTTACCGGCAACGTAACAACGATATACGCAGTTGAGGAGAATGGTGATCCTAATCCACAAAATTTAACCAATGAAGAGACGGAAATGCAGTATTTAATAAAATGGAAAGGTTGGTCACATATACACAATACATGGGAATCAGAAGATTCATTAAAAGCACAAAAGGTATAAAGCTTTTTCAATTTACCTGTAATCAATATGGAACAACTAATTCTTTATACAAACAATAAAAATCATTAACATTACATTCTATAGGTTAAGGGACTAAAAAAACTAGACAACTTTATAAAGCGTGAACGAGAAATAAAACAATGGAGAGATTATGCAGGTCCAGAAGATATCGATTACTTTGAATGTCAACAGGAACTGCAACAGGACCTTTTAAAAAGTTACAACAATGTTGAGAGAATTATTGGTAAATGTGGAATACAAGCTAGTTCTAAGACTGCAAAAAACTGTATAACGAAAATTATTTGAGCTATAGATTTTATGCAATTGTGTTTATTTTCCAGCCGAATATAATAAGCCTGATTCTGAACACCCAGATTATTATTGTAAATGGGAAAGTTTACCGTACGCCGAGGCTACGTGGGAGGATGGGGTTTTGATCATAAAAAAATGGCCAGAAAAAATAAAAGAATTCCGTGATAGAGAAGATTCCAAAAGAACACCAAGCAAGCATTGCAAAGTTCTTAAATCGAGGCCCAAGTTTCACCAGGTAAAAGGGCAGCCTGAATATATGGGCAAGGGTAAGGACTTGACGCTTAGAGATTACCAAATGGACGGTTTAAATTGGATGATCCATTCTTGGTGCAAAGAGAACAGGTATGCAAAATAATAAAGGAAATTCCACATCGATTGTTCCTATAGCATAATGTGTTTTTATTTTGTGACTTTAATATGCTATTAATGCGGATCGTTAGTTGATTACATTTTAAAAATATTTGTATGCTTACAGTGTAATTTTAGCAGATGAAATGGGTCTTGGTAAAACAATACAAACAATATGCTTCCTTTATTATTTATTTCACACACATCAACTACATGGGCCATTTCTGCTGGTGGTGCCTTTGTCCACAATGACCTCCTGGCAGAGAGAAATGGCTCAGTGGGCACCAGACATGAACTTTGTCACATACTTGGGTGATGTTACTTCCCGTAATGTTGTACGTATTTCTTTTTTGTATCATATTAGATTTCATGGATAAATTAAGATACATGTTGAATATACTTTCAAATTTTCCTTAATGTACATTTGACTTATATACTTTTTACGAAATATGTCTTTCCTATTTCAGATTAGAGAATATGAATGGTGTTACAGTTCTAAAAGACTAAAGTTTAATGCTATACTTACAACGTACGAGATAGTACTTAAAGATAAAGCATTTTTGGGTGCCTTAAATTGGGCAGTACTACTAGTGGACGAGGCGCATAGATTGAAAAATGACGATTCCCTTCTATACAAAGCTCTTACCGAATTTCATACGAATCATCGCCTGTTAATCACCGGTACACCGTTGCAGAACAGTTTAAAAGAATTATGGGCCTTATTACACTTCATAATGCCTGCCAAGTTAGTACATCTTTAAATGTATTTTTTTAAAAAAAAAACAAAAATATTAACAAAACTCGATATCGATATTTTTTTCTAGATTTAATTCATGGGAAGAGTTCGAGAAAGAACACGATAACGCTGCACAAAAGGGATATTCTAAGCTTCATAAGCAATTAGAACCGTTTATTTTAAGACGTGTTAAGAAGGACGTAGAGAAGTCGTTACCCGCCAAAGTCGAGCAAATATTACGCGTAGAAATGACGTCGCTGCAAAAGCAATACTATAAATGGATATTGACCAAAAACTATAACGCATTGAGAAAGGGGGTAAAAGGTTCGACTATGACATTTTTGAATATCGTGATCGAGCTAAAGAAGTGCTGTAATCACGCCTTCCTTACAAAGCCCACCGACGGCGATAGGAGAGAGAGTAACGAAGATTATTTGCAACAAATAATACGCGGTTCTGGCAAACTAGTCCTCCTGGATAAGTTATTGGTGAGATTACGTGAGACTGGTCATAGGGTATTAATATTCAGTCAGATGGTCAGAATGCTGGATATTCTTGGGGAGTATTTGCAAAAGAGACATTTTCCATTCCAAAGATTAGACGGAAGTATAAAGGGAGAATTGAGGAAGCAAGCGTTAGATCACTTTAACGCGGATGGCTCACCAGACTTTTGTTTCTTATTATCCACGCGAGCTGGCGGTCTTGGCATCAATCTTGCTACCGCCGACACTGTAATCATCTTCGATTCCGATTGGAATCCACAAAACGATCTGCAGGCGCAGGCGAGGGCTCATCGTATAGGCCAAAAAAATCAGGTATTCTTGGACACAGCTCGCTAATTCTTATTACTCATACCTGCAAAGAGTAAAGTTTATAACTATTATCATCTACTCGAACAATCATATAATCAGAGTTCATCCTCAATGATTGTAGGTCAATATTTATCGGCTGGTCACCAAGAACTCAGTCGAAGAAGAAATAGTTGAGAGAGCAAAGCAGAAAATGGTACTCGATCATCTTGTAATTCAGCGGATGGACACGACTGGCCGAACAGTATTAGATAAGAAAAACGCTGGGACCAATAGTAACCCATTTAATAAAGAGGACTTAAATGCCATTTTAAAATTTGGCGCAGAAGATTTGTTTAAGGACGAAGAAGACGGGGACGAGGAACCGACTGTGAGTTGTAAAAGCTACTGAAAACCATAAGACTTCTTCCTGTACGAGTGATATGTAATATCTTTTATCGATTTTTATTTAAACAGTGTGATATCGACGAGATTCTAAGAAGAGCAGAAACAAGAGACGAGGGTCCTACAACGGTGGGAGATGAACTATTGTCAGCTTTTAAAGTAGCCAGCTTTGCAGCATTTGAGGAGGAATCCGAGCCAGTGAGCCAACCAAATGACAATGACGACGAAAGTAAAGATTGGGTAAGTTATTCATCCTGCTTTAACAGATATATCGTCAATTCAATATTAAAATTCTTATGTTGCTCCTTATCCTTAGGCTGAAATTATTCCTGAAAACTTCCGGAAGAAAGTGGAGGAGGAGGAAAAATCAAAGGAAATGGAAGACCTTTATCTTCCGCCAAGAAGCCGGAAAACGCTACAGCAAATTAATCAAAGCGGAGAAGGTATGCATGAAGGGTTAACGTAATGAAATATCAAATTAGAACAGAGGATATAATGAGTGAACACTTTCGATGTCGCCCTTAAGGAAGAGGTAGAAAACGAAAGAAGATGCCTGCCGATGACAGTGAAGAGGGTGATGAGTCTGGAAGTGAAATGGAAGGCAGCGATGACGAAAGGCCTAAGAAGAGGGGCAGACCGAGAGTCACGCCTCGTGAGAACATAAAAAGCTTCACAGACGCTGAGGTTTGTACATTTTTTTAATATAGATTTTTACGCCTAGTTGTTTACATTTATCTTCGTGACATTAATCGCCTAATTTGTACCACGTTACATATTAATCGCCCAATTTGTACACGTTACAAATATTACTGTGCGCAGATCCGAAGATTTGTCAAGAGCTACAAAAAGTTCCCTGCACCTCTGAAACGATTAGACGACATCGCAGCGGATGCCGAATTACAGGAGAAACCCATGTCCGAATTAAGATATCTGGGTGAGCAATTGAAGTCCAGATGCGAGGCTTGTTTGGTAGAATTCGAGCACACAGCAAAGGAAAACAAAGGAGGGGAAGAGGAAGGTAAAGGACCAGGGCGCAAGCGGGGAAGGGGACCCACGTTTAAAATTGGTGGGGTCATGGTCAACGCAAAGTCCTTCTCAGCCGCCGTGAAAGAACTTGAACCACTTGACCAAGCTTTACCGTCGGATTCCGAACAGAGAGCCAATTGGCATATCGATATTAAGTATGCGCCCAATTTGAATATCTCATTATATGCATTTTACGTTCCACGTGTATCTTCTGACTGTTTCTATCGTCAATCGTTTTGTTTTAGACTAAAACCAGCGAACTTTGACTGTGATTGGAGTACCGAAGATGATTCTAGGTTATTAAGGGGTATATACCAACATGGTATGGGATCATGGGAAGCGATTCAGATGGACAGCACTCTAAAGCTCGGAGATAAAATCCTCTCAAATGGTAGCAAGGTGCAACTGAAACGAGTAAATGCTCGCGCCGAATACTTGTTGAAAGTCTTGAAAAAGCAAATTGATCTCAAACTAGGAGTGGTAAGATCATTCTTTTCGTTCTTTAATGGTCCATATTTTCCTTCCTTTATCCACCTATTTGATTTTAACAGGGATACATCCTCATTCCTATTTCCACTATAGAAACCCAATTTAAGGTAACCTCCCAAATCCGTACATAACCAATGCTCGCAGTCAACATTGTTCTTAATAACCGTACCATCCCTAGGCATTATATAAAAAAAAATTGCCTGTAATTTTAGACTAGAACGAGAAAACCTCGAAAACCTAAAGAAGTGAAAACCGCTATTACGAAGGAAATTATTGAAGACAACGATAGTTCAGGGGACGAAAATAGTAAAACGAAACCTAAAGTAGAAAAGGTGAATTTCGTGATTGTCCTGAATATTTCTGTTAACGTAAAGAAAACGATTATTACACCTTAGCTTCCTTTTTTTTTTTTCCTTTCGAAGCAACTGCCTGCAAAGAAGGAGGAAGAAGTTGTCGTCAAAAAGGAAATTAAGGAAGAAGTTGAAGATGTAGCAGAGGAAAAGAAGAAGGAGAAAAAGATTAAGAAGGAAAAGAAGGAGAATAAAAAGGCTAAAAAGAATAAACAGCCCGTTGGACCAATGCATTTCACAGCTAATAACGAGCCAAGAGCCCTCGATGTTCTCGGTGATTTGGATCCCTCGATATTCAACGAGGTTATTACTCCACTTGACTAATCTCGGTTATCCCCATCAGTAAAGCTGTAATATTTCTCTCTATTTTGTGTTTTGTCCATATCGAGATAAATCGTCGATCGTATCTTGTTTTCCGCCAGTGATAATGTATATTGTACATAATTTACGTTTACGCGTAATTTCATCATAATTCGTGGTTTTTGCAGTGCAAGGAAAAGATGAGGCCCGTAAAGAAGGCCCTGAAAGCTCTGGACAGACCCGATCAGTCGTTGAGCGAGGCTGAACAAGTCGCCCATACACGACAGTGCCTCGTCCAGATCGGCAATCAAATTAACACTTGCCTCGCGGAATATCGAGATCCCGAGCAGATCAAAGAGTGGAGGAGCAATTTGTGGTACTTCGTTTCGAAGTTCACGGAGTTCGACGCGAAGAAGCTGTACAAACTGTACAAGCACGCCACGAGAAAAGGCGGCGACAGCAATACAAGCGCTACGTCCAGTCCGGAGAAGAAAGAGGAGACGAGCAACGCAAAGGTACCGCGATCGTTGTCACGTGACCAATGCGATTATAGTAGGCAAGAACGGGAGGCAAAATACGAACTTAATGTCGCTTTGCAGAAACATACCGAAAAGTCGTATGAGAAACATATCGAGAAGCAGCAGACGGAGGGCGGCGGTAAAGAAAGTAGGTTACCAAAGCGTAGAATCGACGACATAGAGGACAATTCAAATTCCAGCAGTACACCGAGCAAGAAACATCTCAGTGCTATATCCGCTGTCAGCAGCATAAGCAGTACTTCTGCGGTTACTATTGGCGCCATAACGATTACCCCGATAACGTCCACCTCGAATTCGACGTTGAGCACCACCAATAGCGCCGATACGCCGAGGCACAAGGAGCAAAAGGATTCCAAGCATAAGGACACGAAGAGGGACAGAGAGCGGGAGAGAGATAGAGACAGAGCGCATAGCGATAGAAGTATAGACAGGATAAGCGGTGGAAAAGATGAGAGGATCAGAAGGGACAGTGGTAGTTACAACATGAGCGGGCACTACAGCGGTAGCAGAGAAGATGACCACTGGTTGCCCAGAGACGGGAGGGACATCAGAGATGGCAGGTGCGTCGTCCATGTTAGAAACAGTATCCGATAGCCGATGCAGCATGGTTTACCATTCACTTTACCATGTTGAGCGCCGAGTAACCCAGATATGGATTTTTACACTCGAACTATCGTACCTGCTCTTAAACAACGAACTCTAAATTAGATATTCTACGTATGCAAAGAGTAGAAAAACTAGTCAGGAACATGAATAGAAAAATCGAGTCTATCCAATATAATATAATTTAGTATCAAAGAGTATTTGCGGTGTTTAGTATTTTGTGATGTATCGGTTAGTATGAATTAATGACTGAAGGGAGTTCTTTTTATTATGCAGATTTGGAGATCACAAGCGTGAGCGATTCGATTCTTACGGGCGGATATCCGGCGGTTATCATCGTGAACGAGAGCGAGATCGTGACCGCAGTATGCACCTGAACGACAAGAGAAGGTAGGTACTACCGGTGGTCTCCGTATTCTCTTCTTCGCGAAAGTAATGTGGTTCACATCAGTCGATTTTTAGCGATTATTACAGGTATCCATCAGGACCGCCAGGGTATGGTTACGGTCCAGGGGCGTATGGTGGTGGCGGTGGCGGCGGCGGGTATCCTCCAACGGATATCGCACCGAGTCACTTCAGGGGCCGTGGTTATCCAGGAGACAATTATCCGAGCGACTGGCGGCCGAACAAAGACTATAGAAGAGATTATGATAGAAGACCCCCTCCACCAAACGCCAACTCCTAGTGCTCCTTCCTGGTCACCGTCCTTGAATGCGTCGTAGAGCGGTTATAATTCTCCCGGAGCATTGTCATTTTACCTGAATTGGGCAGTCCAGGTCGTCGTGCCCATCTCTATGAACGTGGCAAAAAGCTAAATTCTCTACACAGTTTTTTTTTTTCTGTGATTTAGCACCACTCGTGACTTGTACCTATGTATAAAAATCTACTATTCCAATGCTTACTTAATACGCAAGCAGCTCTATCATGATCGTGTATCAGTCTTTTTGGAAGACTCTTGTGGATAGGTTGTGCAAAGATGACAAATTGAAATATATTCTTAGCGCGTAATTAATACATTTTTATATATTGAGATTGCGTGAAAAGGGGGGAATAAGAGCAGCCACGGCGGATAAATATTTAGGTTTCTATATGTGGATGTCCATCGTAAATGGTAAATTACGTTTGTATTTCTTTTCTTGGGTGGTGATAAATAATTTCCTTTCCCATTCTGGTATTGGCGCCTGTCTAATTTTATAACTGTGCAATTCTAGCAGGGTTCATCGAGATTAGTGATGTAAAGCGAAACTTGAAAGTTACTCTCAAATATTTTATATTATGTACAACGCTATTCTACCGTTCATTACCTATAATAAGTAAAAGCCTTCCGAAATCATATTCATGATTTTGCATTTCCGTTGTTCATTATGTATGCCCGATCTATACATATAGAATGTGTACAGTCATCCGTGATTTGTTTAGCGTAACTCCCTGAAAATTATGCAGATATCTCCTTATGCTATATATTTACACATACAACTTGCAAACTATAAAAATATATATATATACATACATACGGTTTATAGTTTGCAAGACTATGAAACTTAATTAATATCCGATTACTTTACAGTAGATACAGATATCTTATTTTATACAGTGATAACTAGAAAATTGTACAAATTGTATTAGTCATCGTTATATAAATTTTCTATCAAAACCCAAAAATTAAAGAGGTTTTTGTGTAAGAGAAAGAAAGAAAATGTGTAGAACCATGTAATATCTCTTTGACAGTGTACAGTTTCTTGCTGTCAATATATACATGCTTATACATATATATATATTATATATATGTGCATATATATAAATATATATGATGTATGTATGTATATATATATATAAATATTTATTATAATAGCGTGCGCTATTAATACAGTTTAGGTAGTGTCTGGCAGGTAAAGGTCACATCCTATACGCGAATCAAAACAGAAGAAAAGTTTTGACTTCTTTTCTCATTCGTAGAGTTCACACTTTCGTGATCGAGGATTAGATAAGTATTCTATTTTTGCGTTCATTCTTTTAAAATACCACTAGTTTTGTATGCTACCTGAAATAATGTGAGATATTGTAAATACTAGTATAAGGCTAATAGTTATATTCCATTTCTATCGAGCTGCGGAATTACTGAGATGGCACTGCGTCTTCTTTTCCGTCAGAAAAAACAAAAAGGAAGGCCGCCGGCTCAGTTTTCCACCAGTTGAGAGTAACCGAATATAACTGGTAACATGACTAAAGCAACAAAAAAAAAAAATAAAGTTTTTAATCATCCAACGGCAAATCGCTCTGAAAGAGTGTTGATTGAAATATTTTTCAATTATATATCTCGATAATCTTGGGATTTTGTATAGTGTATCCGAATTGAGAGCCAGTGTATTACCTGACTTGTTGTCGTGATAAATGAAAAAATATATCAATTTATCTGTACCCGCGGCCTAAAACCCAAATAATTTTCGTTCTCACAAGTACCAGCAGTGATAAGTTTACCTTGTTTACGCAAAATTCGAGAGTCGATAAATTCACCATATTAGCGTATCAGTTTCTTCTTTCCGGTTGAGCATTCATATAGATCTTCCCACATTCGCCCTCTCTCTCTCTCTCTCTCTCTCTCTCTCTCTCTCTCTCAATTTTTCTTGATAATCCTGAGTCATATTTCTCATGGCCTCGTTAACGTCTCATCGTCTGTAATAACGCGCCTTCAGTACACTGTACAAAGAAAATTAATTATTTTCTAGGTCATATTTATGCGAAATAGCTTGAAACCACTGTAAAACGTTTTACAGTCTTAGCTTGAATTTCTATAAATAATGGAACGTATTGATCTTCCAAACCGAAACCGGGGTAGTTGTCCAGATAGTACTTTGTATTTTATACGAATACGAGCGAGAGAAATCAGGAAGGATCTAGACTGCCGTTAGCATAACTTTTTAATTTCAAGGTGATACCCGGTATAGTGAGCTGACATGTATATAACTCCTTACGGAACGCGGGATCACCGTGTGGATTATCGGACAAAAAAAAAACATGCTGTACGTATAGTGAGGAAATAAATATACATGATATAACAAAAACGTTTCGCCAACGTACGTTCTAAGAGGATAGCGTCTTTTACTCGACTGCTACCGTATACGATGGGGCCCATCTAAAAATAGATTTTGCGAAGAAAGCGTTACACGCCATAGTTTGCATTAGGCACTATTTTGAGTGATTGTCCGTGGTCTTTGCAGGAGCGCAGTTCTGTCACGCTAGAATAAATTCGATGACGCGAGAGGATCTGGAACGTTACCATCGTGTTCCCGTCGCAAACTCTTCTCTAAGATATTTCTTTGCAGAAAAAATTATCGAAGGTTATCGACCTCGAAGAAAAAATAAAAATGTACTTCTCTTAAGAAAGTCGGTGTCCCGTACAGTCTGAGCCAGGCGTGTTAGAATTGGCATTTCAGCATTATATATGCAGAGATGTCGCTAAAAGAATGGTCGTTTTATCCCAATTAAATTTTATGGGAGGATTTCGAATTCTCGAGCCTATGATCGAAGTACGCGATTAAACGTATCTTCGAAAAGTGTTTAGTCACTGTAGCCTTCAACGAATCGTTTTATATGGCCCTCAAGCCTCAATAGAACTTTGTCCTCTGGCATATATAGCTTTCTCCGCCGTCTATAATACAAATTGCAAATCAATAATAAGTATATATCATTTTAAGGGATACCATATCTACTACTTTACACGGAAAATAATAAAAGGGTGCATGTTTATCGGTCAACAGGGCAAGACATATGTATATACACATATACAATTATGCATATATTTATATATGTCTCATGAGAGTAGTTTTACTATGCATGACAGGCAAATAAATTGTCCGTTCATAACTAATATTGCGTGCTAACTTTTTCTGCACGATTTCCCCCTCCAGTGGGCTCCAGCGCACAGAACTTGGTAGGCTGGATGTCGGTATCGAGCGCAGCCAATAATACGCATATTTGCGGCTTTATACCAGCATCTTAGTTGCCGGAGTAGACTGGTTTTTTTGATACCGTGATTCAGTAAAAATTCTCCATTATTTACGAGATTTCGTTGTTCGTTCGACATTCTGATACAACGTAAGTATATGGTATTTCACATATTACGATATCAAGAAACAATTGCGCATGTATAGTTTTTTCATCGTGTACAGACTACCGGCATAATTTCGTATTGTCTTTGTTTTTGATTTTTACGAATTACAAAGTGAGGATCTACGTAAAATCTCGAATTTGGGTATACTTTAAATAGATAGAGAAACACCCATGCACAATTATTCTGTATAGGCGATGTCATTTTATTTTTATGCAAAACCATAATATGACCTTGAAATTTTTTTGTAATCCATAAATTCCATTATATAACATTTTGAAAATTAAGACTTGCTGCTTAGAAAGATACATCTTATTTATTTGTTATAAGTATGGTAATATTAGGTATGTAATTACAGGCATAAAAACAACTGGCAAAAGGTTTCACCCACAGTTTAAAAATGGCAAACGAACGCTTGGATATTATTATATTTGGTGCTACGGGTTTTACTGGCCAAAATACTGTCAAAGAGGCAGTACGCCTAGCTGCACAGAAAAACATTAAATTTGGTGTTGCCGGTCGACGTAAAGAGGGCTTGGAAGCTGTTCTTAAAGAGTTTGCTCCTACTCTTGGTAAAGTTTTAATATATATACTAGTGCATACTTTTAAAGAGTGCAAACAAAACATTAAGGCCAGAATTTTCTTTTTTTCAGAAAATGTACCGATTATCATTGCTGATCTGTCAGATACCAAATCCTTGGAGGACATGACGGCTAAGGCTAAAGTGATAGTCAATTGCTGTGGCCCATATAGATTCTATGGTGAGCCAGTTGTTAAAGCCTGCATTGCTACTCATACACACCATGTTGATGTCAGCGGTGAACCATTGGTATATAATATTGATTTTCACAATAATATAACTATATAATCACTTTATTTACAAGATCTGCATTTCTGTATCAATCTACCTCTATCTTTTATATTTTTCATTTAGTACATGGAAAAGATGCAGTTGGAATATAACAAAGCTGCACAAGACGCTGGTGTTTACATAATTAGTGCTTGTGGTTTTGATAGTATACCTAACGATATGGGAGTAATTTTTGCACAACAGAAATTTGGAGGTGAAGTTAACAGTGTTGAAACATACCTATGTGGAAACATGACTAAAAAATTAAGCGGTGCTATAGTACACTATGGAACCTGGGAATCTGCTATTTATGGATATGCCCATGCTAATGAGTTACGTGGCTTACGAACAAAACTCTATCCCGAAAAATTACCTCAGTTTTTGCCAAAATTAAAATCAAGGTTAGAACAAATAGAATCTTTTTCTAGAATACGTTTACTTATACATACACATAATGCATTATTTCCTGCAGTAAAAAAATTTTCTTAAAATAGAAGACATACATACATATATTATGCAATAATATTATTGGCATATTTTTTAGAGGTATAATCCATGAAAGTGCCGTAACAGGGTGCTGGTCTGCTCCATTTCCAGGATCTGATCGTGCTGTAATTATACGTACCCAGCGATTTTTCTATGAGAACTATAAACAGAGACCTGTCCAATCCCAAGTATACATTTCATTCAAGTGAGTTTCATGTCCAATAAATTACTACGTTTACAATGCAAGCCGCTACTTAAATAATTAAATATGCCTGTTATTAGTTCATTCTTTGGACTACTGAAGACTGCGTTGGTTGCCATGGTATTTGGAATTCTGGCTAAATTTGAATGTGGCCGAAAATTGTTATTAAAGGTATGTTATGGTAATAACACAAATTGGAAATACGTTTCAACATAAATATATCTGTACTTCATTTTCTTTATCAGTATCCTGCTTTCTTTTCGGCTGGATTTGCGAGTCACGAAGGTCCACTCCCAGATGAGATGGAACACGTTCATTTTAAAATACTGGTTAAGGCCCAGGGCTGGACTGAACAGTTGGCTGGACCAAATGAAGAACATACAAGTCCACCAAACAAGGAATTAATAGCAAAAGTCAGTGGTGTCAATCCAGGATATGGATTTACATGTACTGCTGTATTGTTATCGGCTATAACCATCCTCAAAGAATCGGACAAAATGCCTCATAAGTATGTTAATGCTTCTCTTTCACATTAAAATATCAGAAGCGATTCTATGATACGTTATCGTGCTTCAAGATTATATATCGCGGCACATCACGTAACTTTGCTTCAAAGGAAAGGGGTTTTTTCACGTACACGAAAATGAAAGTACTTACAAGGTAAAAAAAACATTCGATAATCTTTAAAATACTATTTGCATTTTCAGTGGTGGAGTCCTGACTCCTGGTGCTGCATTTTCTAAAACGTCGCTGATCGAAGAATTGAATAATAATGGTTTAAGTTTCGAAGTTGTTTCCTCAATTGAAAAGTAAAGATGTTAATATATTCGTATTTATAATTTGTTCGTTATTCATGGAAGGTAACTGGATTTTGTATCTTTTTTAACCGAATAATCAAGTAATTATTTTTTATAAATATATTCACGGTATGTAATACTTTAGAATTAGAAGAACTTACAAAATAGTATCAGAATATTTATGTTGAAACTTATACTCTGTACTACTACAGGTTACACTAAGTATTACTAAACGTCTTTTCGTTTTCATTGCGACGCATATGTGAAGTCATAAGCAAAAATGCTTTTTAAGGTGCTCTGTGTCTTCTTTTTTGTACAATCGTTTATATGTGAATTTGTTTAAACAGTTTTTTTATAATTAGGTAATAAGTAAGCCAAGATCGATCAAGTCTCGATTATACACACATGCAATTAGATACGTATATTTTTTTTAATATTGGCAAAGTCATGTGGTATATGTACATGCATAGAAATTTTGATATTGATGATAGCATTGTGTATACTATACGATATAATGCGTTAAACGGTTAAATATACCATTGAGTATAAAACAAAGGTGCTTATAGTCTTGGAAAGCGCACAGTTAATCATATACGCTTATTAAAATCCGATTTATGGGTAAAGTGATATTTACATGATATTAATATTCCATTTGTATTTAACACGTATTATGTCTGATGTAACCTGCATTTCGTTACATACAATAAAACTGTTGGTTTAATTATTTGGATACATCTTTCCTAATACGCCTTTATATCAACAAAGTTTGGTAATATATATTGCAGAAAAATAAATGTGGAAAAATGTCCCCCTAATAATTCGACGTGTGCAGTTATCGCGTTGAGTCTGTTTACACCATGTACATCCAATAAGAACTCAATTTAAACGAAAGCTTCATGTATTTGTAAAAAGTTGTATTAATACAAAACAGGATATAAAACATATTTTTTTCTATGACCTGTAGCAATAGTACAAGGATGCTAAAATATCATCACTTGCTAGTCAAGCATGGAATGATATGAATTCCTTCTTTCGCGCCTTATATAGTGCCCAAAGGACAAACAAAACATCAAGCCAGCAGCAAATAAAAACAAAATAAAAAGTCTGTTTTATTAATCACCGAATTCTAACGAAATACGACGATACACTTCTTACAACTTAAAATTTAGAGTATTTAAAACACAGATTGCTCATAACATGCTATATTTTTTATTGTTCATGCAATTTGCATATTACGCGACAAGTAAATCATTAAGAGAATTTCAAGACAGAATTTAAAATTATATCGTCTGTTGAAACATCTGATTTTTACACGATCGGTATTTCAGAACGCGAGACACTAAGTCCCGTAAGATGTAAGCCTGCGACTTGCATGACAAATCTTCACCAGGATAATTATCGATAAGAAAGATACAGAGGGTATCATATTACGATTATTCAATCTTTAAAAGTTTAATGTTATATACATGTACTTTTAAATAAGATACTGTAAATGGACTTGAACTTTGAATCTTTTTAGAATTAAGTTTATAACCTGATCCGAGCTTGGAAATTTTTGTATTAACCGACGAATAGCGCTATGATATTATAAGAATCGTCCATTTAATTTTGCAATAACAATCTTAAGAATCGCATTTATCAACGAATCGCGTAACGAATAGCAATACTTTCTATCCACCAATATTCAATAAACTTTTGCACCTGTTACCGATTTTTATAGATAGGTGCCAATTTAAAAATCTGATCGCTAGATGGTTATAGCGTCGTTGTATTCGCATAGGAGAAAGCAGATGTTATTCGTATTGCCATCTGGTAGGCGGTCATTATCTACTTTCATACTACTAAGCAGAAAATGGTTTATGAATGACATTTCAAATTACAGTTAATATAATAGTACGAGTGTAGAGACAAAAAAAATATAGTTTATAGACAGCTTTCCTTCCTTCGATTTTAGCAGATCTTGTGTGTAAATTAAATAAAAGATGAATTAATATTCATACTTTCCTAGTGATTTAAATGTCGTTGAGTTTCAAGCGGACGTAAAAATAAAATCAATTATACACATTACGAAATATATATTTGTGTATTTATGCATTTCGTTATTCTTTCGAGGCTGGCGTACTGAATATTCGACGTTGAATACCAGCTGACGATTTTTTACTTTACTGCGAGATCATTTCATGAATACGCGGCAATAAAAGTTTTTGGAAATTCACGAAACAAATTTTAAGCAAACCATGCTTAACCGGCGATGTATTAAAATTTGTCATTCGATAATAAATCAAACAACGACATGTATGAAACAAAAATAATCACACAGAATAAGAAAATTTACGATACATACATACAAAAAACGTGCAAATAAAGCGTAGATATATCACATTTTAGAATACTAAAATTTTGCCTTTAATGTGTCTGGTGGTATTTTTACAGTGAAACAGTAAATCATTATGTTGTCTGTTGCAAGTACAACGAATAAATTTTCGAATGCAAAGCAATTATTCTGCCGGGGATCATAGTTTTGTTCTAACAAACGACAAAAAACCAGAGCGCAGGCTGTGCGCGCAATTACGATGCGATAATTAAAGCAGATAATTAAAACACAAATAATCGTTGTGCAGAAAGATTTCACGTATTTCAGGGTGTCTAATCTCGGTGGACCAACGATGCGTCTCCCAAAAAGACTAATATTTTTTTCGGTTTTTAGACGGTCGAAGTATCGAAAGAAATGTGCGACGCTCGATAAGCTGGTGGGTAAATTTAGCGCTTACAGCAACACGTCGAAACGGCTAAGAACCGCCTTACACTCCTGATATCAAGCCAAACCACTCCCCCGGTATAATTGCGTGCCAATATTCCTGCTTGCGACCCAATCGTTAACCGTGAAAATATTGCCTTGAAAAAAATTTCCTGGCTTCCTCAAAATCCCGAAATTTTAAAGAAACCCCTTGATCATCTTGTGAAATAGGCTAATACACAAAATAAATGAGTAAATCTGAGGGTCAATAAAGAAAGAAACGTTTATTCTTAATTGGTAATACGGTTGATCATTTTTCATGAAAAAGTTATTCACTATACGCGGAACTAGTTTGAAAAACGCTGTCTTTGATCATTCTACAGCTAACCGTGCGTGACTCTATGCGTGCGAGACTCAGAGAAAAATCCGTAAACGCGATCAATGAGATAAAACGTCGAATATCATTACGACGAATTCCAAAGCACGCGGTAGCAACAATGCGAAACGATGATATGTTTTACTACGGCTCACACATTGTTAATATATTTGTAGATAAACAAGTTGTTGTGTAATCGCAAATAATCATAATAATCTCAACCCTTCCGGAATGATTGTTTTGTAGAGCGATTGCGGTATTGTCATTTGCAACTAGGCGTGGTGAAAATGTTATTCAAGATACCGCTTCAACCTATTACAAAATATGCGATACGTTTTTGTCAAATCGTCTAGACGGATAAAATGTACAAGACATCTACGAGGTTGCGCTTAATATCGGTCAAAAAAAGAATATATGCATATATGACTTTTTACAGTCAACATTTGTACTTCTATTTATGTAATATTTTAATAAGCGCTTCTAAATTAATTTCAAATTACAGCAAGCCTGTAATTCAAACTGGATCGTAACAAAAATTGATAACCAAACCGGATAAGGGACGGTATATATAATACTCCGCGAAATTGCATCCAGACACTCGAAATTGCAAGTCGATGCAAACCCACAGAAGCATTAATGACATTCATGTATTACATCGGTGACTCCATTGAATCGTCCTTGCTACCAACTAATAGAATACTAGATAACGCTTCGCGAAAAACGTAATATGCACTACCTTATATCATAGTACTTCGTATACTATCGTATAATCAACTTAAACGTATATACAGCAGATTGTAGCGAATAAAAACGTGTAATGAAGATCTTCCTCGCAAGCTGAATAAAGTAATCAATCTTGGAATATCGAAGGTTGAACGGGAGGTACACTTGCTAAATATTCGTGGTGCGGTGCCTCGATCGATATAAAATTGTGAATCTCGCAAATAATTTGAATGTCGATCTTAGAGCTGAAAATTAACAGAGACAGCGACGATCTCCTGGCGGATCGCAGGTTTGCGAATCTGTCTCCAACGTAAACTGGCAAACGCGGTTTATCCCCACGGATTACTTATTGTTACTCGCGGCCGGCGGCGTATATCCGAATCAAGTGTAGCAGCAAATTGGCGGCAGAAGTCTGAGAGAGAGAGAGGGGGTTCTGCTTGTCAAAGGTTTTTCCGAGGTCGCAATATATAAAGTCCGTTGCCTGAAGCCGAACTTAGTGGCCGATACTCCAGTTGTCAAAGAAGTATCGGTCGTGTTTACGGTTCGATACCGAAAGCTGTGAGCCGTGCGCGAATCTTGAGTCGCTTCTGGCTTTAAAGAATCGTTCCTTTTGCGTAGAACAGAGTTTATTTCGTCCACCGTGACATGGAGCAGCGCACGAAAATCCACATGAACGGGCAGAATGGTGTAAAGGATAAGAAGGACCATGTCATGAATGGAGGTAATCATAATTTTGCTCTCTTTTTCAACCGAAGTTAAGATTGGCCTTGTGCGTACAGTTTTATAGAGAATAATGTAATATTCTTTTAGAATTTTAAGAGAAATGTATTAAATTTTTCTGAAACGATCAATTAGAGGACTTGACATACAACTCATTGCACGTATATCAACCGTAGGATTCATTTATTTGATTAATAAAGTATTCCTCGAGTAACACTCAATTTAGTGTTTGCCGTTTTGTGAAAGTCGATGAGTCAAACAATGTGTAGATGTAAACGATTTATATAATACAACATTAATATTTAATGGGATGGAACTCTATGCTATCTCTAACCGTATTTCAAGTGTTCAAATAACCAGAATCATTGATGGAAGACTTAAATTTGAAATTTTCAACAGATATTTTTACGCGTTTTAAGAGCACACAAATTATTGCACTTTTTACATAATATTCAATGATTTTCTTTGACACTTTTCCTGGCTTTCATAAGAAATTTTCTGTGAGCTTTTTATTTACCATACTCTCGATCAAGGTCGTTATCAACGACAATTTTCTCTATCGAGGGTGAGAATGGTCTTACCGTGTACCATAGACAATACCATTCGGCCTCGTGCCAAGTCAGGTATGACTAGCAGTATACCTACGTGGGCTACGTGTGTCAATCACAGTTTGGACGCGTATCGAATCAGATGGAAGTACGTACAATCGCTTTTTTTCTCTCTCCTGGCGCATAAAATCCAGGACATGCGCCAGTCGCAGTGACATTGAATCCACTTTCAAAACACAAGGCTATCTCGACGTTTTTTACTTCTCTAGGTGCTAAATATCTCCAAAAGTGTGGCGAGCAAATGTTAGATTATACAGTCAAGTAATATGTTAATGGCCGTGGTCTCTTTACTCTTCTACGTGCCCTGCAGAACATATCGAAAAGTAGATTTAAAAAGTGATCTTTACATACATTTGTACAATATAAATATTCTCTGGAGTGTAGATTGGATATTTGATTTTTATAATATAAATCATCGAAGTTAAATTAGGAGTTGAAGCTGTGTCGCGAAAATTGTTAAAGGACGACACTGTAACGGCGGTTGATTTGTAATGTAAATACGAGTCCCGCAATCGTTTTGATCTGTATAATCTATGAGTATAAACGGGACCTGCGAAACGTGTAACATTTTTTCTTCCTATATGCATATTTGTGTGTTTTACGAGAAGCGTACAGTGTATTGGTTTTCTTGAGTGTAGGAACAGGTAAAAAAAATATTACTCAGAAATCTAAAGCATATCGATGAAGTATCCGAGGCCGTTTCGACGTAACCAGGAAAGTAGATGCACATCGCACGTGCAATTAATAAATGATCTACCCCGATGTGTTAGGAGCTGGTTATTACGCATTTATGAGTGGAAGGCCTTCGTATAGAATTGTACAGTAAATTCCAAAGTTACGTAAAAGTACATTATGCGGTTGCAAGATGTAAATTTCAAAGTTACGTAAAAATACATTATGCGGCAGTTTTAGTTATAACGAAAGCTATCCACCCTGTAATCTACAATCGCCACGGAAAGTGGCGATTTTCGTGACGTATTATCGAACTAAGTGGCGAGTGACGCTTCTGAAAGTCTCTCGCTACATTTTTCAATTGCCACGATCGTCTTCATTCTTCAATATACCGTATTATTAAACTCGATTATCACCCGTGGGACCTGAAATTGTTCCATTACATTTAACTACACGATATGTTGCAATCTCATCATTTTGTTCCTAATGACGCTGCGTTACATAAATATGAGAAAAAGTATGTTCCAATTGAAATGTGTCTCTCAAACACGCGTTCCTACTTAAACCATACAAAACTTGTTCGTACAGACTGTAAACGCGTGCAAGAAATACCAGTCGGCGAAGCGTTGAGGATCGTCAAAAAAGAGTAACGACGTGCAACCATTTATGCGAGTTAGATAATCAAATCCCCTTTTCTTTACACATTTCTTTCTCCTTGCGATAATAGACCTTCGATGTAGAGATAAATTCAGAATTAATTGAACAGATTAATCAACGTGTATCCACGATGTTCTTTGCGTTAAGAATGAATTACCTTTGAGACGATGAGATTTCAGATATCCGACCACGTGTAATAATTGGCCACGTACATACTGGTGAATGGATACTTGAAAAATATTTGCCCCCGGCTACGGAATCGTTGCATTGATTCTCAGTAGTGAAGGTCAGATGAATTCAGACGACGCTCAGTAGTGCGACTATGGCCAAGAGCAGTCAATGTAGCGCATTCAATGTTCGGCCTGACGCGATATGAAGCAGGAAGGAGGGTGATACAACTTGCAGAAACGTACTATTGTTGCGGCTGGATCAGATGGAAAAGTTGCATTCATTTATTTCGAGGAACATGAGATATGTGCAATATATTGAAACCTACGTTTGATTTATCGCCTACACTGTCACAATAAAGCTTTCTTTGGAAGGAAAAAAGATCATTTATCGCTCATCTACAATTGGGTGGTTTAGATATCCGTGTATATTGCACTATAAATATTAGTATACATATACCAACTATTTTTATTACATATTCATAGAGCATAGCTTACACGTAAATTATCATGAATGGCATTTGTTTTATCATTACCTACTCCTTGTTGATAATGGCAAATTATGCCACAGAGACCAAGTAGTAAATATAGATCATTTGTATTACTTTCCGTAAAAGATTAATTTCTACATTTATTATCACGAACTTTGTTAGATTATCGACCTTTGAAGATATATCGTAAAAATTAGACACTGAAATTACTCGGATAAAATTGATGCTTCATGTTGTTACATTATGTTATCCAGTTTCTTTACTATACCTACAAATGGATAATTACAGTGCAATTTTCCATGACGTTTCATGTCGTTCGTGGAAAAAATACATTTATTTGTCTAGCGATCAGTATCTAAAACACCCTTCCGGTGTCTCTTCTACGATTCAAAGATCGAAGCATACAGAGTGACTTTACCTGAGACTTTGCTGATACTTAAAAGGCCGACATGGGGATATTGCAAGAATCTTGTTCACGCCATTAATGCCGAAAATGGAAGACCCGCCGAACAATTAATACAGAACATAATAGATACGCTGTAACTCGACCCACTCAACTTCCCCCGCCGCCTCCCTGCTATGACCCTGGCTGTCTAATGGCCTAACCGGAATATCATAATGGCTTCATCGGTCCTGAAATTTGATTATCGAAACAGAACATGGGCAGTTGAACACCGTTATCATGGCTTTCATCGTCGGCCATGCTAATTACCCAGGGCAAACGGTGACAATAATAGAACAAACCGTTCGTATATCGTACGTAAGGGGCATTGCAGTGACCCGATTATCCCTTTCCAGCTCAAATTAATATTTTTTAGTAAGCAAATTAAATTTTGAAGGGGAACAACTTAAAGGTACTCGATTAGTAGGAGCAAATAATACGGATGATGCCAAACGGTATCATTGCGCTGGAAAGGGTTATAAAACTGCAAAATTGTCCGCTCGTTGTGATTAATTTCACCGATCGAACAATAACGTATTAGCGATGTCCGCGATCTGTTTTCGAAGTAAACACGCCCATCCCTCGCTTTCATCATGATTTACAGCGCTACCGTTCAACAGGTGTTCCGTGCATTTTTTCCTCCCAGTTTTTTCTTCCAGCAAATCGCGTGGCCTACATAATCGATCATGACGTTACACGTGGATTATGCTCGCGGACATATCACGGGACCGGTATGATCGTCATGCAGACAACGGGAAAGTTATTTTTCCCTATCGCGGTCGTGACAAAAAAAAATACCGAGAGATTAGCATCTACAAACATTCTTGAGACATTATTACCTGGAATGGCCTGGAATTATTACCTGGAATCATCTGGAGCGTGATATTATTTTAGTGATTCATGGAAAAACGAAGTAGGACCTGTAGCCTGGTATTTAGGAAATACTTCAGATGGAGGATTGTCCTCAACAGAAGTTTGGTCAAAACTCTATGCAACAATTATTTATAATAGAGAATATGCTTTCTTACCGCACGATTGGCTTTAGAATAACAACAAATGTCTGTAAATATTTTCTTTTTGCATTCTACAGTGAATTCCTCAGCGAAATGCGCGATGTATAATCCATGAAAGATATATACAGAAAAATTATTATAGCAAAGATTTTGCTTTACTCGATCGAGGATTACGTTTTGATTACACTTTCATTTATTCCCAACTATAGGTCATTAACTTATTACTATAGAACTAACCTCCATTTTTTATTCATCCAGATAAGAATTGTTGGATAAAGTACGACATAATTTATATTTGTTGTTTTTTTATGGCGCATCGCAGTAAGGGCCTCGAGAAAAAGTGCCTTAAGCAATGCCCGAAATTAATGTAAACCACTTTTGAAGAGAGCCGTTTTAGCAGTTTGACCATGGGCTAATTTATGCAGGATGAGTGAAACAGGAGAAAAGAGGAAAAAGCCGGGACCAGTCCGGTAATGGGAATCGCTATGACGTATAATCTGAATGAATGTACTTTCAGAGAACAGGCCGGGGACTCCATTCAGAGATTTCCGTTATAGGATACCCTTTTTTCTCCTTGTTTCACCTGTAAGCGAGATGTACATGCGTCATTACGGTTTATCCCGCAGCCATCAGTGGTCGCGTTTTTAAGTAAAACGATTAACGCGGTATGGCCTTGCAGTAGTTTCATGCGGTTTACCACAAGTCCGTCTGGCAATCGCCAGCCGATACGATTACGGTCAATCATTGCGCTTCTTTGCGTTTGTGATTAAGACAGAGACATTCTAAGAATGCACTACCTATTCGAAGGTTCGAGCCGTTGATCGATTTCTTGAGTAATTCTATGCGGCTAAATTCCGAAGAATTTTTGAAACTAATAAAACAAGCTTCAGTATCTCGGAACTTCTCGCAATCGCTGAACGACTTGGTATTGATTAATCGTATCGTTGATTATTATTCGCACCAAATTATTAATCGTCACGATGGAAGTATTATTTTGCAATGGTATTGTACATTTCAAGAATTATTGCATTGCTTACGTATTTTTATATTTTTCAAGTGCCGTGAGGTTATATATATCTCGATTAATCGAAAGTAAATATCTTCTTAACACTCCGATACGTGAATAACCTAATTTATTTTAATATCACCATCTCCGCTTTCCCAACATTTTCATAATCAAGGTTATAAAGATTAAATATATCCAATAAGGCTTTCAATTTCCTCATACACATTGTATCTTCCTTTACCGTATTTTTCCATTATGTTCTGCAAATGTATCACGGTGCTCTCTCATGGTTTGTTATCTTTTCAAAGGTGCCAAACGCGTCGTGAGGAAAACCAAAAGAAACATCCATTCCCCTTAAAAACCCTTTTACAGTTCTTACATCGCTCTTAACATACAATTTCATAATGACCGATAAACACCATCAACGATATACGTAACAATCGAATTCTTATAGCAAGAATAAGAAATCAATTACCGCGATAATCAATCCCGCGGTTAATTCTCCTTGTCATCAAATCCTATTCAATTCATCCGTTATCGTCGATCGTCGTTTGAGAGAAGTTTTAATCACCATAGGGTGCA
This sequence comes from Ampulex compressa, assembly GCA_038496175.1. Lineage (NCBI taxonomy): Eukaryota > Metazoa > Arthropoda > Insecta > Hymenoptera > Ampulicidae > Ampulex > Ampulex compressa. The sequence continues at coordinate 77,580 of JBCFXI010000160.1, forward strand.
ATACCAACTCCGAGCAAGGATAAGTGGACGTAGCGCGAAGGACATTCGGGGATCTTCGGTAGATTTCGGCACGAGTGGCCGTCGCTTATCGGTGCGCCACTGTCCGCCGGGTATTTCCCTCTCGGACGCCGTAGCGGGAGGAACACAGCTGGGGGGAGGTTCTCGCTCTCGTAGTGTGCACGCACCTTCATTCCCGCGAATTATAACCAACGAAGCGCGATCGTGCCGTCGGTCAGTCGCGAAAAAGTTTGCTTTTTGGACGGGGCCCACCTTTTTTGTCCGTCGAACCTTGGGCTTCCTGGAAGTCGGGAGAGAGCACAAGGGGAGAAAGAAAGGGAGAGAGAGAGAGAGAGAGAGAGAGAGAGGGAGAGAGAGAGAGAGAGAGAGACGGAAATACGGTAGGGACGTTCACGCTCGCGCCGATTCCGTCGGTTCAGTCACACTGTGTCGCTCCGGCGAGTGACTTCACGCAGTCCTTCTTCGCGCAAACGTTAACCGGTCCTCCGTCTTCGACTCTTCGTAACCCCCGTATCGCACCTCGAAAGAGCTCCTTTAACGGCGAATACCCCAAAGGGTACACGCACGTCCTGTGAGGGAAGCTAATCGAATGTAAGTTCATTGGGGGATCGATGCCGAACGGTTCGTGTGGGAAACGCGTGGAGAGAGTTTGTGATTAAATTTTTAATCGGGGGATGTCGGACGATGGTATCGGCGCTATCCGCGTTATGAACTCACTGTTGTTCTTATTTGAGCCTCGTCTTAGTGTCTGTTGATTGGGAAAAGGGAAAAGTGAGGCTGGGAATGTATCGGATGATAAAGTTGCCACCCCTTTTCTTTCACCCCTGACGTGTACCATCGATGGGTTCTGTCACGGTGAATAATAATGTCTCCGTTCGTAGATCAACGGATTTGTGGATTATCGTCGATTGACAAATGTAAAGGGGAAATACTAGATTGAAGTATGCTGCAGAGCAATGATTCGTTAATCCTTTAGCTTATAGATATCAGTTTAAAGAGGAGGCTTTGTGATTTATATTGATCAACATTTGTGATTCGAATGACGGTGAGAATTGTTTCGTAAATAAATATTTCCGCAGATTTGCGTAACACGGGAAGATTTTGGTATGACGCGACATTTATGAGACTATTTTATCATATAATCATTGTTGGGTGTTTTTTTACTCGCGCTTATTATACTTTTTGTTCTTTTAGCGCGTTTGCCCTCTTTTTCTTCATTTTCTTTATCGCACGCACATATATATATACATATATATGGGGAACCAGATTGCCATCGACGAAGTAGTAAATACCGCATATCCATGAGCTCCACGCGTTTCGCATGAAACGATTAAGAAAACCCAACCAAGATATATTTTCGGCGATTCCGATCGGCTACGTGAAAAGAACGTTTTTGACATGAGGACGCTTCGACTTTTATGAGCAGCTTTCGATCGCAAAACAACGGCTGTAACGGTGATATCGATAGAAAGCCAGAGCAAAGACGGAATCATGAACGGAGTATCACGGCATTGCGCAAAACTGAATGAAGTGAAGATCTACGACGGCGAGGATGATAAGCCGATGGTTATCAGGAAACCGGGACCCCTCAGAACGGTTTCTTGGAGCGAAAACGTGGAAGAGGCCAATTTGGACGTTCCAGGGACCCCCAGAACACCTCGTACATCCACCACACCAGGTACATACTCTTAAAAAGGAGCCTCGTGGTTTGATCGACGGAATATCCACGATGATGATCGTGTAAACCGGAAGAAATGGCTCCTTCTTATTAGATAAACTTTGGGCCTAAGCCTCGGAGCTCCCTATCGGCCTAGTTAATGAACATCGTCTGATTAGTTTTTGTCGAAATACGCCGAGGATTTTAAACTGTGATTCGCTACAAAGTACTCCCATCGTGGACTTTAAATGTTACCGATAATATTGGTATAAAATACTGGGTCGGCGGATAATAAAATATGCTAGGTATGCCGAAAAGTTGATTCGAGATATTGGTATAAATAATTATATTAACCACTCTACCACTAGTGGATAATGAGGACGCGATGTAATAGGTTGATGTTACTAAAAAGTCTTTGCATCGTGCAAAAAAAATGGCAAAAGCAGGTTGCAAAAAGTCGTACTCGTGCTTGTGCAATGATATTGAGAATAAGCTAATCTACATTTCCAGTAAACGATAGAAATGAAGTATGCATGTGCGTTAAGCTGATTGTATTTTAGAACTACTTGCAAAAGTCCCCCGCTTTTCTATGGAATTACAATTTCTCGCGCTACTCGCTGCTCTGAAGAACGCAAGATTTGCCTTTGGTAAAAAATTAATGTTGCATTTACAGACATCGTTTAGTACTCTAGAATCTTACATTTCGTCAATTCCACCACCATAATGCCTAATGAATAATTTAACGACGTAATATGATTGGATGAATGTATCTTATCGGAAAGCCAAGCAACATTATTTTTGTGGATTTATTCGCCGAGGCATAAAAAATCAATTATGAAGAAACTCCTTATCGTTGGTCATTTTTTTTCCCTGATTCGGACGCAACGATAGACAGGGGAAAAGAACGGACAAGAGTTTTGTGATTACCTTCAATTAATTTGGAAGATTTGTTGTATCTAGAGGTAGAGATAATTTTCAGTAATTACTGCATATTTTTCGTCCTTTGATCTGGTGCGCGTAATATAGGAGTAATATATCATACAGATTCTGGATGTAATAATCAATTTTGGTAGAACTTCAATGGTGTCGCAAAAGAATTAATGTTATCATCTAACAGTGAAGAATATTCCATTCGATATCTTCAAAGGTCGTGTCACTAATGAGTGTTAAAATATCGCTTCCGTAAGAATTTTTTTCTAACACATATCACTTAACTCTTTGCCGTTTCTTTTTTTTGGTATAAGCGAGGTTTTTCAGTATTAGGATGTTGCAACAGAATTTTTTTTTATACCACGACCAAAAATGCTTTGATCCCAAAACATCACAAGTGTTTTATATTCACTCAGGTATTGCCGCCAAAAATCATATTTATAATTCTGCATGATAAATACGTATTACGTTTTATGCCCGCATCACTCTCCTATGAAGCTTATCTTAATATCATGGCCGATATAAGGTGGATAAACTATCCATTTATTTGTCTGCAAAAATTTCTCGTCTAAACAGCACATCGCCAAGAATTACAGTTGCAATTGCGCGAATTGCTCAGCGCAAAGGCCATTTTATTTCGTGCACCGTCTTTCCCGTCCCCTTTTTCGAAATCTTGCCAAGGAACAAAGAGCGCACGAACAAACTTCGTCCGCGTTTTCCAGATAATCGTAACCGCCGATCTTAAAGCGATAAAAATCTGAGAACTCTCGTTGTACAGTTATGGTCATGCATGAGGCATAACTGTAACGTTACGAATTGCCATGTCAACGACTATCCTTAATTCCTAGCCCGGATATTTGCTGAAAGATATCATGTCCACGATGTTAATACGACGTTAGTGCAAAAAAAAAATTGCAGTTTTTGTTGTAAAGGTCATGGTTAAAATTATCATTATTGTCGCATCAACCTGCTACACTAAGGATGGGCATGTATTAAATTAACGGCTACTGGATATCAATGTTCGCTTTTGATCGAAACTACTTGACGGCAGTTTGAAATGGAATAACGTAATAATGCTAGCCAGATTTTAATTTAATACGGAACAGGTTGTCCGAAGAAACTTAAACTAAATTACTGTGCCAGCTACGATACTCCGATTATAAATGCATTTAAGCCCACTTCAGTTGCATAATCGGCACTCTATATTGCTATTATTCGTTTTGTCCTCCCAAGCTTCAATCTGCTTTTCATTATCGCGCTCTTTAAGACAACGATTCTCTGATAACACGTGCGACATCCGAGAGTGTACGCTTTATTAGTAGAAACGGAAATATCGGGGCAGACGCGCGGCAGACAGATTCTTATCTTTTAATGCGTTTCCGTTTCGTTGAACATTTGTCACACATATTGTTCGCGCAATTATCAATGCCCAATGGTGCAAACGCTTTTTCCAGAGAGGATCAATACAGTGGCCATCGGTTCTTATACGATACTTGTTTCGATTTAATCGCATTAGACAGATCTGTAACGAACACCGCTCTGCGCAATGGTCCTTGTATTCTGTTAACAGACTTCTTGCACGAGTTTATCTAAAAAGACTAATTTTTCCAATAATTCGACAAACATCCAGTCCTAAACTCCGAACAATTTTCCATTCATTCATCCTCGAACGAAATAGTTAACCGGATTATTTTAGTATCTCAACGCGTTAGATATTCTATTCCGTAGCGCGGTACGCTTGCAGGCAGCAGCAAGTGAATTTTCCCCGATAAATGCACCATTCCTGCCGTTCGATGTCGTCCTTAAGTTTCCCGGAATATTGCCAGCCACCTTCGAATCTGCCCCATTTAGATGCGACAATCGTACAACCACTATATAACAACCGAGAAACGAAGCGCTGTATCGGCGTTAATTTATTGCCACCATCGGTGCCATTCGCTTATCGTCGTAGCGCCGCTTGCATTATATTTCCTCGAGCAATTCATTACACGTTATCGACAGCGGTGGCGATTGATTGGTATACAACGGCTTCCAACGATTCAACGTTCACTGTTAGTAAACTCATAGTAATCGCGGCTCATTGCATACTGCAATACGGATGCTCCTTACTTCGATACCTCCCTCTTTGGATCAATGGTACTTAATTGAAACGTCTCGAGATTGAAATTGAAATTATGATTGTACGCTGTATCGAAGTTTTTTTTCTTGGTCCTCCACGACGCTACATATTGTCCTGTCCTAACTGGTTGGCCTTAAATGCGAATTATCGTTGAAAACGTGCCTCGAGAAATGTTCAAAGATCATTTGGATAAAAACATTGTTCCACGCGAGGAGTGCTACCGCATTGAATTGAGAGTGGAGCGTTGAAAGAATCTAAAATTCGAATCTAAAGCGGACTTTTAATTCGTTGTTTTGTGTTTAATTGAAATATAATGTTGCGCAAACCTTTGTCCATGTTGAAAGAGGAGTTTAAAGTGCTTTATTATGTATACTAGTCGCGGCGTTATCACAGGGCGAGATAATATAAGTGGATTATCTACCGTATTTCTATATTTATTTATCACGCCTGTATATAATATATTTTGAACTACGTTTTAAATATTCAATATGTATTACATAATTAACATGACAAAGGAGAAGAAATTAAGTACTATGACACAAGAGTTTCTAAGAAACCACCGGAATATCACAACAAATAGTTACTACATATCAAATTTCTCTTTAACAAATTAAAAAATGATTTCTTATGTATCTCAAGCACATTCCTCTCCTATTTTATTGTTTTATTCCATATTACTATACTGTCTTTTGACACGCATCGAAAGAGAATTAAAGCTTTCATTGTATACCTCAAAATAAAATTCTCGATCAAACGGAATATTACAAAACTAACCGACAACATTTGCGTCACATTATTGCATACCGCGTGCGGGAACGATCTCCTCGATCGTGTTTTCGACCAGAAATCTCGTCAGAATCCGACCGTGTGGATATCTGCGCGAGATTTCTTTCCGCGTGTCTTGCTGCCGAAAATGTCCGAAATTGCGCACTCGCAAGAGCGTATCCGCTTGCCAGAATGAATTGCGTGCGATAGTTCTTACGAAAGGCCGTTATCGGCCCGGAGAAAAAGAGGATCGATTTTACATAATATAAAGAAACATTCGATCGCCACGACCACACGCGGATCATTTCGTTGTTATTAACACGCGTGCTGTCATCACGGGTCGTGACACGTGATACGGCGGATGTTTACATGTCCTTTGCACCACCATCAATTGAAAAGCCGAGGCAGGTTTCATAAGCGGCACAAGAAGCGGCCTTATCGGTATTGGCGAACGAGTCTGTGTCTGTGTGCATGCTCCCGAAAAGTGCAGCGGTGCTCTCGTGTCTGGAATTTTGAGAGAATCGATCTCTTACCGTGTGACACCGGTTATCGCCGGTTACGCTTATAAAAATGATTTCACGATTTATGACCACTCGAGAAAACAGGAACACTGGAATCGAACCGAATGATTTTAGTCGCGAAGGTTTTAACGGTCTTATTGCCTTAAAACCGATATATAGGGTTTGTAGGTTTTCTGAAGAGTATTCAGAGCCAATGTATCTGATTCTGAAAATGGTAATTTTAATCAATATCACAGAAATAGCATGTTAAATAATAAGGTAGTATAGGGGTTGATCCACTATTCTTGCAACTACGCTTTTTATGTATAGAATGTGTACATGATTCATACTTATGAAACATCGGTTCTTAAATTGTTATATCTTAATAGAGGTTTTTCCACTGAAACGTAAATGTCCTAAGATTTTATATTTAATTTTGTTCTCCTCCTTTTTCCATTTCTCTTTATTCATTTGTCTCTAAAGATAAAGAACGTTTTCATAGCCACGTTATTCTAAAACTCGATGAACGAAGCGCCCTTGCAGTAAAGTAACGAGCAATTGGTATGAATTAAAAGAGTCAAAAAAAAGAATTTAATGAAAAAGCTCTGCGCGTGAAATCTTATCCTTCGCGGATTATTATATTAGTGTCAGGGGTAATCGGAATATTTAATGAGCTGTAAATAAATAACGAAACGAGTCATAACAAATATGCATTTCTCAACGTACACGTGTATACCGATAATTTCGATGTTTATACTCGCTTTACTTCGCAGGTCATGAAAAGTGCACGTTTCATCACGACTTGGAACTGGACCATCGGCCACCCACCCGAGAAGCTTTACTCCCAGAAATGTCCCGAAGTTACAGGCTGCTCCTGAGCTCCCTGGGCGAGGATCCCGATCGCCAGGGTCTCTTAAAGACACCCGAAAGGGCAGCAAAGGCGATGCTGTTCTTCACCAAGGGATACGACCAAAGCATTGATGGTGAGTGTCCTTCGAATCTGCAAACATAACCTGCGAATCAGTCCTGCGAAAAAAATTAAAATCGGATTTGAAAAGAAGGATATAGAAAAATAAACGAAAAGAAGGCACAGCAGACCAGAATACAAAAGTAAGAGAACGAAACGCATGTACAAAAACAAATAAATACATTCGTTAACAACTAATAACCCAAGCAATCGATGCCTTCATTAATTACATTCGAAACAAAATTTAATTCACTTGCTTTCAAATTGAAATAAATTATAACGAAATGACAACATATTGATGGATTAAAAAAAAATGCAGTTTTTTATTGATAAAAATTACACGAATATTAAATATTATAATATTCTCCGCGCATATGTAATACCACATATTTTTTTTTCCTCAAACGGATTGTATTCGTTGCATGTTTCTCTTTCTTTATGTTTAAACATTTTTAAATATGTAACAATTACAAATATGTTCCTTATTTTACCAAACTTTTACTTCAAGTAGGAAATATAAATTGTATTTCCTGCACGACGAGTATAATCAACATAAACATGGAACGCATTAATCTTCTTTAAAGTAGGCGGGCATAAATCGCTGTTACATTATTAATCGCAATACTTTGAGAAACCTCTTGTTATTGACATCACTTCAACCGTAAACAAAAGTGCACGCGCATGGTAATTCAATCATTTGCAAGATGCACGAGACTCGGACGTCAATTCTGTTTTGATCTAACATAAAGTAGTTTTCTTTTTTACATCCATTGACAACGGAGGTAGTGGAAGAAATTTTTTATAATCTTTCATCGACACAGGCACATACGATGCTGTCGAGAATTCTTCCCTAATAACTCCATTCATATTTGCAAGGGGTATTATATAAATGACTGCAAAACCAAGAGATATTGGCTGTTAGAAAGATCGAAAGACAGTTCCATTGATCACCTAAAAATATGTCCTAAAATCCAAAACAAATTACTTTGTACCACTACCTTTTCAGTGTAGCTTCTATATCACTTGTTTACCTTCGCAACTTCAAAATTGTCATAAAATTATTACAATTTCAACAAGCTAGAATTATAAGCACAACTATGAAATACACTATCAGCTGAACACGAAATTGTTTTTTTCGCCGTCCTGTAAAGCATAAGAAGCCGATCGTCGAATTTTATAACGTTTCGAGACCCGATTCCTATCGTTTACGGGAAGTTGACAAAATACAGAGTTGCTATTGCGCGGCATTATCGGCGAGGATTGTTGCTTAACAACAACGGTTAGTCCGTCCCGCGGATTTGGCTTCCTGGTGTAGTAACGTGAAAGATCGTTGCGACACCGTCCATCCGATATTCACGGCCAAACTGTCGAAACGCATTTACTTCTCAAATATTCTCGACAGCCTTGACTTTGACCCTCCATTTGCCGCCTCGAAGTCCGAGCGTGATAATCCCCTCGCGAAAGAAAAGGAATACCAAAATTAAGAGAAATCTGCGAGATAGGAGAGCTTATGAAAGTCTGAGTGAACGAATCGTTTGACCGCCGTAATGAGCGCCCGCTTCGTGCTGCTTATTTTTTCTCTCCTATTTCTTCCTTTTTTTCTTTGCACGCAGACTTTTTCAAGTCATTGGAGTACACGTGAACTCCCTGATTACGTAAAAATATTAGATCTTTTGTCGCGTTGAATTCTTTCCGTTATTTGCAAGATGTAGATCCGGCGGTGGAGTTTGTATGATTCTGTTGTATTTTGTTTGTATGTAGATATAAAACAATTGCAAAATTGAAGGTTAGGTATTGTCAAAACGGTTTCACGTTGAGCTTCGTATGATTTACTTTAACAGAGAAAATAGTCAACATCCGAAAAAATTTCGTAAAGAATCTGTTAAAGAAAAGAAATGATCTCAAATCCACCTAACTTATTCAACTAACCCTAAATAAAAATAAAGACTTTCACACTGTAATTTATATATTTATGTCCGTCCCGATAAGATGCTTGATAGTTCAATACGCGTTTCGTAAATGCGTCACGTGGAAACGTTTTATCTACCCGATGCATTCGATTAGTTATTAATTAAAATAATAAGTGTTCCAAAAAGAAATGTTGTTCCCGCGATCGTGCCGTAAAATAAATTACTCAGATATGCGATAATTCTTCATAGTATTCTCTAAAACGTATTCAACATTATCTCTACCATATCTATACAACTCTGCATTTCAGTAATCAAAAAGCAGATAATATCGAACTTAGCTTTGACCTTATTTGTTACCAATCGTTTCTTTCAAACTATTTTCCATGTTTGTCGATCGAATGTGGCATGCATATCGCACAGTTCGCCTTTAACCGTTAAACCCACATACCTATTAGCAATTAAACGAGAAGTAACGCGACCCTTTGATCGCCCTTTTCACCAATACTACGGAGCTGTATGAAATTACGGGTGTACTTACTTTAAGAAAGTACCACGTTCTACGTCTTTTCTACTTCCTTCAAGGGAAAAGAAAGAAAATGAAGAGGTAGGGACGGGGGAAAACTTAAGTACGGCTCAGAAAGGAGAGCGTAAAGCTCTTGATATAAATGGGTCTCAGGGACGCGCAGCAGCTCGAGAAGAATCCCCTTCACCTTTTTCTTCCGTATGACGTATATTTTGAGCATAAATGCTATGGCGCTTACGAATGCGAATAAAGGCTACAGTGTACGGCCAGCTGATTCCAAAGCCGACAAGTCTCTCAAACTACCTTTTTATCGCACCAATTTTCGCCCTCGGCGTTGGCAATCTTGCCTTCTACGTCAGCTACTGTATTTGACCCAGCAACGATGATATCCAGTAAGGCAAGTTGTCAGCTACTGTATTTGACCCAGCAACGATAATATCCAGTAAAGCAAGGTGTCAGCTCATCATTTTCTGTCTAGTGATCCATGTCGAGATACAAAACCCTAAACCGTTCATCTAAATTAATAACAATCTTCCATTCAAACAGTTTGGTGAAATATTATACAAGAAAGTTTTCCAATATTCCTTTAAAATCTTTTCTTTAAAAATTAAAAATCGATCTTTTCAAACTTGTATTTATTACTGAGCATATATATTAGACTGTGCTGCTTAATTTGATCCCAGTACCTTGTCTCAATCGTAACGCTGTATTAAATTTAACCATTTTTGAGGTTAAGAAAACGTATTTTAAAATGAGGACAAAAAAAATAATAGAAAATGGTGGTCGACATTTCAAATATCGTATTACGAGCGAAGGTTCGGTTTCTCTAAAGGGCACCGAATTAATTTGGACACTCAATATAGACCTAGGAGGAATAAGACGAGGGATAACAAAACTTATTCGCGTAGCCCCAAGGACCGAATCTGTTTCAAGAACTTAAGCAGATCGTCCGGGAATATCATGAATCGCCGAGTCATCATTCGACAACCTCGACCAGCTCTGAGTATATAAGGACGCGTATCTGTGTGAGTCGAGAGATATCCTGGGGCAGCTACAGGTGGTGGAGGGACTTTAATTCACTTGGACTTAGCAGCCCGACAGAACCACCCTCGAGATAAGCTGGGTTAACGGTGGTACGATACGCCCCAGTGAATCTGAAACGGGCAGGGCCACTTTCCGACGAATGCTCGATCACTCTCCTGAAATCATTCCTCGGACCCTTTCTGGCAATATTTCTTTCTCCCTTTGCCTTCCCGCCAATGCTCTCGACCGAATTCCCATCGGAATTATCGCTACTTTGCAGAAATGTCCGTAATTCCCCGCCAAAGCGGCTTTTCTTTCGCATCGCTTTACCGAGCTCTAATACCAATAATGCAATCGACGATCTTGATATATGGAGTTCGTGAAAAAATTCCGGGAATAAGGCATCAGGATCCGAATGTTGTACCATTTCGAATGGAAAGTCTAACAAAACTGTTTTTTACTTTCTTATTGTGTCCATGCTTCTGAAACGTCAGTTTTGCCGATTAAAATAGACATTTCTTACTACTATGAATAATGTAAATGTTATAGTATAATGTTATATTCTATAATGATGTGTTTTGCATTATTTTGAATGCGTACGTGCAAATAAAAATGATCCGTATCTAATCTTGCAAAGCAACGCTGTAGTAACAGAGAATTTAACTTGTTGCCAGATATTTTCATTCGCCATTTGCCATTGTTTCCGATTTGATTGATGGCCCGTAATCGAATGAGTCCACGTTCTGTATCAAAAAGAAGCCGATGGAGTTGATTGATACGCGGGTATTGTCGAGTCATCGGACCGAAAAATCAAACTTCACACTTCGAGCACTCAAAAGCTGGTAGACAGATAGGAGGAAATTGCACGCCTTACGAATTCTGAGAGCACAAAGGCTCGTAATTCTGCGCCGAAATATACAGCAGACAAGGACATGCGTTTTGCAGTTAACAATTCGTCCCCCTTTTCCAACGATTTTTATTAGAGATTTTTCAAATGAAATTCACGTTTTTGCAAATCAAGTACTTTCATAAATATTTAAAAAAATAAAAGAATGTTGATTACATGGTAAGAAATGACAAATTTTATTCTAATTCATACAATTACACAATTACATATGGAGATGAGGGTATGTATGAATGGAAATAACATTTATTATTTCTTTCTATGTAGTTAACATCACTGGATGTTTTTTAAATATAATATATATGTAAAAGTACTTGATTTGAAGTCTGAATTTCATTTGCAAATGGGTGGATTCCATTTGCAAAAGGACGAATTTCATTTGCAAAAGGGTGAATTTCATTTGAAAAACTCGTATCGCAAACTCGATTTGTCGTTGAACGGTGTCCATTTAGAATCACCCAGGATTTCCGGATCGAGCTTATCGACGTCTCGAATGTATCGTCCTTTACGCCCACGCCCGACCCAAGCAATTGGTTTAGTAAACGGAAACTCCGGAAGAAGATTTTGTCCGAGCCGTGCTGCCGAGTTCGTTTCATCATTCTCGGTCATTGCGAAGGTGTTTCTTGTTAAGGTTGCCATAGAAACCGTGGAGAGCACCCTCCATTACCCGTCGGCTCACACCTACAGCACGATTTATAGCTACGTACCACCACGAGCACTTGCGCCATAGTAAGTAGGTCAATATCGAGTAAATCACAACCAGGGCTCGCGAGGACCTTAACCCATGCGACAGGATGTTCTTTTGCGGAACAATCCGGAGAATAATGCCGGGTTACAGCCACGTTTACGTAAGCAGCGCCAAATGCACCGGAGAGAAAAGTTCTTACGCGAGGCATACTTAAATTGTACGCGATAGAGTACACGCGTATAAAACGATTAACACGTTATGCGCTGTATCAATTCGCGTCATAGGAAATCGTTTTGTACAAAAATCTTCTTGGTACAACACGTAGAATATGTATTGTGTGGATATGTTTGGATAATTGTTGGGAATGATCAATGTCATCTTAAGCTTTATTCCTTACCTTTTATTAAATAGGCGAGTTATATCGAAATAAATAGGGTGTATGTAGTACAGAGGACTGCATCAAATGTTGTGTTTAGTACCGACAAGAGATTTTGCAGCATCATAGTTTCTTGTATCAAGCTGCACTTCCTAGAAGGACACGTAATGAGTTTAGGACCCTACTCGTGTATCGATATTGCTGTGAAGGCTTTGATATTGACCAAAGTTAAATACAAATACACATTACTGCCTCTCAGTGATCACTGAAGCTACCGTAATGAGCCAAGTAACGTCTGAGAGTCACGACTTGAGTGAAAAGGGAAATTGTAATGGTCGAAGGGAAAGTGAAAAGAGAGGAAGAAAGGAAAAATAGGCCATGATAATAAACAGAAAACAAATATGTATTTCACCATACTTGATAATTATAGATTATTCAAAGAAATAATGGTTTAAATTGTTGCTTTCATACATACATAATATACATTACAATATATATCGCACAACGATAATCAAAATATATAAGACTTTCCTCATCGTTCTCCACCCTTAAAAAAAAACTCCTTTCAAATTAAGTCAAAGACACCTTCGCAGCCATAAAAAAGATAGAATTTTTACTACGCATTCTCCGTAGAAAGATTATTTATTGACTAACCCCCTTTACTTCACATCTATTTTTCTACACTTAGTGTCATTCGTACGAGGACCAGTTATTTCAAAGTACACATAATCAAGAACATTTCTTATATTTCTAGACGTCATCAACGATGCCGTGTTCGACGAGGACCATGACGAGATGGTGGTGGTCAAGGACATCGAAATGTTTTCCATGTGCGAGCACCACTTGGTGCCGTTCTACGGGAAAGTCTCGATCGGCTATCTTCCCTGCAAGAAGATTCTGGGCCTCAGCAAGCTGGCCAGGTAAGAAGATCTACGTCGAGGGAGTGATTGCGGCAATTAAGTCGAAAACGCGGTTGGTAACAGGCCTCCGAGATTATCAAATGGCGACGAGAGATTAAGAAGAGGCGCAAGGCTACCCGAAGCGGCAAGGATGCGAGCTAATTGGATTCGACAATTAGTTCCCACTTGGCCGGCTCGCTTAATTGATTTGTCACCCTTGAGGTTTATGATTTCCTCGCGCAACCCGACGCCTCCCCGATCCGCGAATCGATTAACGCAGGATTTAATCGCCCTTCAGTATTCGCGCGTTGTTTAGCACTTGGTGAGCCGCGGATAATTGTTTTTATTGTAATCAAATAGAGAATGACTTTCCTCTTATTAGTGTTTTTTTTTTATTCAGTATCGACTGCTAAGGTTCTACGTTTTTTCAAATAGTTGTTTGAAATTCCTGCTAATATTAAAGATTGTTTTTGTCATCTATGTATAATAGTTATTGTCAATCTAAATGTAATTTCGTGGACTGTACAAGTACGAAACGTTTGTACAAGTACAAACTAGATAATTCATTGTTGTCACTTCAACTTAATGTTATGCTTACAATTTTAACCTCCAAATATTTTTCCTGTAGTATTCTGGTAGTTCGGGATTAACATTTTCTTATACTATAAAAATAAAATAGGAAAGAACAGACAAAACCATTCGTTCAGATTCCTATTTAGCATAATGACAAAAGTGAATTTTGAAATAATCTGTATTCCTACATTCTCCTATACCACGTGACACTACGTAAGTTTTCTTCACCGGTGTTACGAAAATTCAGCGAACATCTCGTGTTTCTCGGAGTCAAAGTTTCGAGGCTTCGATCACTTATTTGTATCTGTCTGTAACTATAACGGTGTATGGATAGGCCGTGTTTCACAAGTACTGATTTATAGTTAAATAAGTTTCCTAGGTTGGCCTTGATCGGAGGTATATCGAGGTGAATAAAAAAGGACGGTGGCGGCCGTAGGCTCGGTAAGCACTTTCACGTGGCAGTTTGTGGCTGGCTGCCTGTCCATTTACTTGTTAAATGCCGCCTGGGTAAACTAAAGACAACGGAAATCGTTAGGCATGCGGCACTTACATTCCGTTTCATTTCCACGATTCGTGGAAGTCGGGACACTTCCTCGTGTCCTTGCTTCGAGAAACGCTCGTTAGGCGGTTTATACAAAGCTTAATGCAAAAAAGAAACTTACGTGGAGGAGCAAATAATCCAGCCAAAACATAGCTATTTGCGTGAGAATTGCGAAAGAAGCCAGTTTCAAAACAGCGTGTGTTCTGCCCAAAACGCCAATCTGTCAATTCGTTTCGTTTTTACGATTCTGGGAACAAATAAATTCGAGAAGCGGAGGTACTTCCTTGCTTCGATCTTTGGAATAATCCTGTTATTTACGTGTCACGTAATCGCCGTTTCCAAAATATTGCGTTGCGTAAGCTGTGCCTTCTCGTTCAGAGAATTATATATTGTAACATCGTGTATTTGTTGTGAAGCAACCTATTTCTCGTTTTCGTAGAATAAAACGCGATAAATATATCAGGTATTTTGTTTCAAACCAATCGTAGGTCTAGGTTGAACAGAGATATTTTTCCACTATATAGTACTCGACCTCGAAATATATTTGATTTCTTTTACAAATAACGGTGACATTTTTCTAAAAGGCACACAAATTAATTTGCTATACCTAATATGTGGATATACATGTTTTGTCTTTAATTGAGGGCTTTTGTTTGCAGAATTGTGGAAATCTTCAGTCGCCGGCTTCAGGTTCAGGAGCGCCTTACGAAACAGATTGCGATAGCAGTGACCAAGGCCGTGCAGCCTGCAGGAGTAGCCGTCGTCGTAGAAGGAGTGTACGTATTTCTTCAGTTTCTTCGCAGATCGTATACAAATTTGCTTTACAAACAGATACGTATATCGCCCATTTTTTTCGTCTGCTGACACAATGTCATTATCAGCGAATAATGTCCAGTGATTAAAAAAGTTCAGCTTGTTTGTAATATAAAACTTGATATAAATACTAAGATTCTGTTTAACGTAATGATAACTATTTACCGGTAGGATACGAATTTTTTTTGAGGTCAACCTTAATTTCAGATTGTCAA
Source organism: Ampulex compressa (assembly GCA_038496175.1). Classification (NCBI taxonomy): domain Eukaryota; kingdom Metazoa; phylum Arthropoda; class Insecta; order Hymenoptera; family Ampulicidae; genus Ampulex; species Ampulex compressa. Next base: position 93,001 of record JBCFXI010000160.1, read on the forward strand.
TATAGTTCTCATATTAAAATTATATTTAATTCCGTGAAACGAGCGCGAAAGAATTATATTAGCTAGAATACTAGATTTGAAGAAATGAAAGGCTACCTTTGACGTACATCGTATTACACGAAATGCATTATTCTATGTTCTCTGCATAATTGCTGATTATCACATTAAATCATTTTCATAAAAATTACTAATAGAATAACACCGTTTTCACGTTTAGTTTCTTGTATCTTCGATTTCGGCATTTGTACCGGTGCTTCTGAGGATGATCCGAGCCAGAAATCTAAAAAAAATAAATTGGTCACATATTTTGCGTTGCATCCATCCAAGTTTTACTACAATGTCATTCCATTGTGGCAAAGAAAAAACCATGACAAAACCACTTTCATAATCAGTCGCACATTTTATTCTCTCTACAGTGCAGCCCTGCAGTCCAAACAACCAAATTTTGTCAATGGAAAAAAGCAATTGTCTTTCAGTTTCTTCAATAAAGTTTAACCCATTACATGCCAAAGCCAAGTGCAAACCTCAAAAATGTAGTAATTAATGAATATCCTACAGTAAGCTGATCAGAGAAAAAATATTTTTATTGAGATTGTATCAAAACTAAAAGTTCCACTGTTTAGGTAGAAATAAATAAAAAATAAGGGTCCCAAAAAAGGGACAATAGTAAATAAGGGGTTAATACGAGAAGGCCAATTTTTTTTCAATCAGCATTGCACACGCTTATTCTGACTTCCTTGTCAATTGAAAACAATATCGAGGTGTGAAACAAAAGGAAGCAAAACAGATTGATATGATGGCTCGGCCAAAGGCCGATGTAGTTTCCGCGCTTGAACGCACGTTTCTTAGTTTCATTTCAATGCACTCGAGGCTTGAGCAATGGTTTTCGCAAGGATCAATCGTGCGTAAGAATTCGACCTTGTGCTAATAAGGTGCTATCGAGAATGTTGCATTCTCGTGCACGGAGGTGCTCCAAGTACAGTAGCAATAATCGATCGCATAACGGGGAACTCAGTTGCCACGATTGTCGGTTTCTTTCATTCTGTTATTGACCACACTCGCTGCGCCCTCGCTATGCACTATCCTTTAATCGTAGAGATCTACGAGCCTACGTACAAAAATTAATATGCAACAGTTCCAGTTACAAGTCTCGATATAAATTTTCTGGTGGCCCAAGATATTTGATTATTTTTGCGCTTGTATATCCACATTGCAGCCTGTGTGCAGATTATACTGCAAAATACAGAGTAAAAGATCGGAATAGGATTTAGTTCACAGGCACGATTCACGTGCAAATATGATTCTACAGCTAATATTGCTATATATTGGCATAATAGCTTCGATATTGCATAATACATCAAACGTATTTCCCAATGTTCAAAGAATTATAAAAAAAAATATATAGGTATTAAATAGACATGTAAATTTAGGTAATGGGTTTTTCTTTTGTAAAAGTATGCCTCAAGAAGCGTTAACACCTTGAGTGTTTCCTCCGTATTCGACAATCAGAGAATACCGTAATTTTGGATCGCACGCGCACATAATTACCATAATTAATGATCAGTCACCCATGCCAAGGGATAAGGAGATCCGTTTACAATGGAAAACAATCGAGAAAAGAGAGAGATAATTACGTATGACCGTTGGCGTCGCGTAACATCTCAAAAACTAAAGGGGACTCGATAACGGGCGTATTTATAGAAATGCATCACGAACGCTGATCACTTTTTATTACACGAGATTTGACGTATCAATCGCTACTCCGAATGTAGGATTATTCAACCCTTCGTAGCCTCCGCAGTTACTTTGAACCGACGTTTCACCTGCACATTTTTTCCTCAACTTGATATTTGAGAACTGATTTGTCGTTCACAATTTTCTCATTTCTTTTCTAATAAAAGTTCACAGAAAAGAGAACTCTGTTAAATCTCTGCAAAACACAGCGACTTTTAGGTAAATGATGTGTATGTGTCATAAAACCAGCGATAAGAGTAAATTTTAAGCGGTTTTCATATATAACAGCAGCTGGTGCAGAGAATCGCAGAAACGAACATGTAGGCTAAGAAAAATTGCAGCAACAACTCTTTACGTCTTCGAGAAAACATTACGCAATGACCCACCGGTAAATTGCATCAGAAACGAAATTCGAATTCGTGGATATAAGCGCGCGAACAAATCACGGATTTGAAAAGTGTGATATGATAAATTAATAGAATATGATAGAAAATACATTTTCGAAGGCAAACCTGCATAATAATATAGCAGAACAGTATGAAAACGGCATGTTTAGATACACGGAGGATAATTCGTTTATTACCTTGCCCTAAGTTATGATCGTTAATGATAAATATATTTCATTATTTATTATATGTAATATATTCAGCTACTCGATGCCTCAAATTTTTTTCACAATCGAGAAACACGTATATTTCACATATGAGAAATTAATAACGCCTAATAAATCTTTTCCACGGACCAGTGGGGAATAGATTTGATATTCATAGTAATGATATTTATATTATTATTCCTGCCCGATGTAAGATCACTAATATGATTTATATTCTCATTTATAAAAATTTCTTGTTGCAGGCACATGTGCATGGTCATGAGAGGAGTGCAGAAGATAAACAGCAAGACCGTCACGTCGACGATGCTCGGTGTTTTCCGGGACGATCCGAAGACCCGCGAGGAATTTCTCAACTTGGTGCACAATAAATAGGCACGTTCTCCTCATTCCCAACTCGTCCCTTCGCCGTTATCACAGATTGTGGGACCACGTGTTCTTGAGAATCTCGATCGTCACCTCGGTATTCTCCCGGATCAACATCATGACGTTTTTCTGGATCGTCGCTTTGATGCTCTTCTGGATCATCTTGGTGTTGTTGTCAATCATCAACTTTGATATGTTGGATCGTCATCTCGGTTTAATCCTAGATCGTCACCTCGATGATCTCTTGGATCGTCATCTTGGCGTTGATCTAAATCGTTACTCTAACATTCCGAATCGTCATCTCGGGCTTACCGTGGATCATCGCCTTGGCATTCCACATCGTCACCTCGGTGTTCTCGTGGGTCGCCATATTGATGTGCTTTTGGATTGCCATCTTGACATTTTGGATCGTGATTTTGGCATTCTAGATCGTGATCATAGCGATCCCTTCAATCGTCGAGCCAACGTTCTTCTGTATCGTCATGTTAGTGTTCTTCTTGATTTTTGACATGACGTTATTTGGGATCGTCACCTTGGTGTTCTTCTCGATCTTTATCACGGCGTTCACCTATATCATAACCTCACCTCGAGAGCTTTGGCAGACAGCCGGCCATGTTAAACCTCTGTAGATCAGTAGGATAGGTGAACCTTGGCACGTCTTCGTTCGAGGACAATGGAAGAAGAACATGAGAGTCGACGATCGCGGCACAGAAACATCGATGTCCAGCCTGAAAGCATTGAGACATAAAAATACGGGACAAGCCACGAATCACGCACCACCGAGCCTAAAGCTGTAAAAACTGTTAGGTAATCGTCACACCGATGTCCACGATGCGTCTTTAAAGCATTTGGCGGGTCTGCTGTCGGGTAATTAAAGCCATTCTAGACTATGTACGTGAATGTCATGCGAACATCATTGCTTTAGACGATCAAACGAAAAGACTGACAGAAAAAAGCAAAACTATTCTGAAGCACCACGTTAATCATTATGATCGTCCACGTGATCAATTGTTATGCCAAAATGGTGATGATTGCGGTTTTACTGTCATTAATTTTGCTACGACACGTTGATGGCTTGTTGTTGTACATTCGAGTAAAACTGAATTATAGTTTGTTATCTTAGAGGTAGTTAAATGTAAATGTAATAGCCGTTGACGTTAGAAGTAATACATTATTGAAGTCCAGTGGAACTCAGTGTGACCCTTTAGGATTATTAGAATTAAGAAAAATTCGTAGATCTGCTTATCGTGCTATGCATACTCTTGATTTTACCCAGAGCCAATCGTGTAACGCAATCGGAAATTCTGAATACAAGCACAGGAATTTAGGAAAGCATATAATTGGTCAAACATTCAGGCACGAAAAGTATAGATAAGTTGCGTTAAAAAACTGCGACATGTCAGTACGTTATTTATTAGCGACGACTGTGTAGAGTGTGAACATATGTTTTTACGATACTGTACATCCGTTTAAATCGGCGGTGATAAATTGGATCTTCACGTCAGCGACCGATTGACGTTTAATTTGCAATTTAATTTAGAAGTACATTTCCAACATTATTCTAGTTATTCAATAATTGGGTTATGACGATGCAAATTAATCTTATTGGGGATCGTTCCAACTAATGTCGATCAGTTGGTTCACGAATCGTTCCTTGTCCATTGTCTCGTAGCGCGCGAATTAAGGTAGAAAATCCAATACGGTGCGTGACTCACGGTTCGTCCTGTATATACATATTTCAAGTTCGTATTATTAAGTTCGGTGAAACGTCCGGAGAGAATTACGTTTGGACATTTATGGGTCAAACTGCTGATCGAGTGACACAGAGACAATATGGTAGTTATTTGCATGAACTTTCGCAAGTTCTACGATAGCCGTGTTAAGCATCGGGCGACATAAGGTCGCTTGTACGCGAATGGACCAAGTTAACGAACTTGCGAGAGGTAAATGCAAATGTTATGGGCGATGTGCGAGCTCGAATTAAGGCGTTGGATTTATCGCGAATAACGCGTTATTATTGAGCGGTACAAACACTAGATTTTGAAGCTTGACATTTACATATCCTGAAAAATAGGTAAAGGAAACTAGCCATGCGGCTCTCATAAAAGACTTATGGCTTGGTACAAGCTTCTTGTTCGTATGTTCGTAAATTCCAAGTATTCAAAGTATAATTCGTCTTGTAAGATATACTACAATCTTATAAGTCTAAAAGAAAAAATTATTCTACGCTAAATATCGATTAGATGACACGAAGCGATGTCGTCTTCGAAGTATAGGGAAGCAATTCAAACGAATTTAACAACAGCCATCGCTCGTTATTCGCGATAAACTACCAGAAGGCCACAATTCTTCGTCGCGCGTTGCATCGCCGCGAAAGAAATGATTAGGAAATTTATTATTTCTCAACCGACGAGACTTTCCAAAAGGGCCTCAGCATTCGTGACAATAAACCGCGTACTTTAAATCCTGTAAAGACTATGGATTTCCTGTAAGACTATGGAAAGTGTCGGTGGAGAAAACCAAAGGATCGAGAATTTTGCTGCGTTCGAGGAAAATAAACGCTACCTCTGTAAAGGGCCACGTGAAGTGTTCACCCCAATACATATTTAATTCAATTACGATTGAATTAATTAGTTAATTTCAATTAGTCGATTGAAATATATTTGAATACTACATATCTCCATAAAAGACACCATAGAACAATATTTTCGAGATAAAATCGACTCAAACCGTTTATTCTGAACCGTGATTTCTGGAACACAATTGGATACGGGACACAATTGGATTGGAACGGGAAACTGGATACGCTTTGTCGTATCAGAGATGATAGTTACATAAACACCATATTACATATGAAGCTTTTACGTCCTTTAGAAGGTCTTCTTCCTTTTCTCGAAACAGCGTAACGTAATGTAAAAATTCCATAGAATCTATCAAATTCGTGTATAAAACTAAGGGATCTGCTTTACAGAGGGGCAAAGTGTATATACGGTAATCCTGTTTACAGTCGACGTCGAAAATTCAGGGAAGAAACGGAAGAAAATACAAATCATTTCGGCGATGCACACACGTAGCAAAAGGATCGACTTTTGGCTTAATCACTGCAGGCTGTTCGTCGTGACCAAACGACGAAGCCTTCAGTTTTGTTTTTAACTCGAAGCCACGAAACACCACAGCCATGTGTTTCCTGGCCTCGAACACTTGCAGGGTACAATCTGTATTGATCCTCCTCGTCGTTACATCATTCCTTCGATTATATTGTACCTATCACCGTTTCTATCCTCACGCTGCATTCAAATTTCGATGAAAAGCGTGTCGAACAGTAATAGTGATAAAGTACTGTACGAGGAACTGGTCTCGTCGATGCTCCCCCCGAATTGAATCAATATTTCCATACAGATGAAGATCAATTTCCATCGAACCAAAAACATACTGGAAGTTATTAAACATTAGTTTCATCCGGCAAAGTTTCGACACAAGCATGCTGGAAATTATTGACATTGCCTGTACACGATGAAAATTCGATGTTTCACAAATTCCAAGAATAACCGAATATCAGACGGTCTATCGATGAAAACAATTCGATCATGTCTTTCTGATTTTCATCGGCAAACCGACAGCTAAGTAAAATGTTGAAACCTGTGTTTTACGATTATAAGTTATCTTCCGATTCAAGTCCAAGCAAATGATTTTAATTCCATGCAAAGTGAGCGGTTGCTACATGTGATTCGACTATTGTGTTCGTAACCCTATAAGAAACCAGGGAGTGGTCTTTACCTCCGAAACTGCACCGATTTTTTCACGTTCGAAGCGAATTTCTCAAAGATATTGTACAATTTAGATTTTGATCCTTCATGAATCCAGCTCAAGATCTGGGCTCAAAGAATTAATGCTGTTAAAGGATTGCTTGCAGGAAAAGGGAGGTAGGGAGATGCGTGTTGAGACAAGGGTTTGAATTACTATTTTAGATTGTCGATAATGTAAGGAAAATGACGCAATATGCAACAGCCATGCATAGTGCGACATTTCGGGGTTAAGCAATCAACGAAATTACCTTCTGTACATCCAGCTATATTTTTTCAATTGTCCAATTTCACTGCGATAAATTCTTCGACGTGATAATTATTATGCTTTACATAATAATTTCGCCTAATTCGTCATGTTATAAAAATAGGCTGCAATAGTAGTTAAGTATATTAAAAATGATAATCGTGTTTCACTTCTAAAAATGTTGGTATCTGTCTTATCAAAATGAAGCCTATTTAGTTGGACAAGCGTTAATGATGAAAGAGAAGTGGAACATAGTTTATCACTGGAGAATTTATCGCGGATCGTGAACAACGTTGAAAATTCAATGAACGCAAAAGTGGATTTTATCAAGCGTTCCTCGAATTTGTTTTGTAAAAAACGTTCTGCCAAGCTGACCGAAGCTGTGCAATCTTTGGTGCATTCCTCCGACTCTATTTTGCAATACCGAAAAATATGATGGAAACCTTTAAAGTTATTTATGAAAGTAAATGTTCAATATTTATAATATTTTTCTGACAATGTTATATAAAGTTATATTTATACTTTGAAGCTAATCGCATTTTTCTTCTCACCCTTTACCCCTCCTTAGTTGCATCGTCACGTTAATCGACGAAACGAAATGTGGACGAATATGCTTTTTAAACAAAAATTGGAATCTCAACAGGGAATATTGCTCGTGCTTTTTTTTTATTCAAAGTCTCTCAAAATTGTATACTTTTTTGGATAATTCGTTTATACAGATGCGATGTCTTTTGCGTGAAGGTTAAAAGAAATGCCAACGTGACGATTTAAGACCATCGCAAATTTACCTCTTCGCCACTGCTGCTAATAAATCGTGAATCTTTGTTGGCACGCTTTCCTTTCCTTACGTACGCTGGAACTTCCGTGTGCTCGCCAAACATACGTCACAGGCGACATTTCATCGCTTTCTGAAAAAATATCCGGACGTCATCCCAGAAAATCTGACATTATGCGAGATATCTATCTACCTATATTGTCCGATGTTAAGATTTGAAAGAAATTATTGTTACATATCTCAATAAAATATTAGAAAATTTTTATGAACTTATACGTATTCCTGGTATATTTGTAAGTGCCCTGATATTCGACAAATTTATTCAATTCTGTTCCAAAGCAAACGACAAATAAAATATATTGCTGGAACAAGCAAAAATGGATGATCCTGTTGATAATAACATTTTTTAAAAAAATATTCTAATTATAAACTACTTCTCTTCCGTTTAAAAAATTGTTTAAAATGTTGAACTTTATAAACATTAGGATGGAATAGATTTTAAAGAACTCTAAGTACATTTCTTCGGGTAATAGAAATTTCAAACAAACAGAATAGATATCTCTAGCATTACAAGCGCGAAAAATCTTTATTTGCGGTATGCGTTCTGCGTAATCAATATCATCAGTGTTGAAGTGAGAACATCGAAGACTGTCGGTGTAATTTAAGAAAGTATCTTTCCCTGTTATCGAAGAAGACAGAGCAAAATGTATACACAATCGTCATCAATTTTCTGGGAAGGTAAAATGTTACATACCTTATAGTTTCCCGGTACTTGACGTCATATTCCTTCAATTTCTCTCTTTCCGTGGTAAGTCAGTGCAAGTGACGTAAGCATCTCGACTCTCATTGCCCAACGCATCTTCAGCATTCTTTCTACTCTTTACCAACAGAAAACCGTAGAACTGCATTACAATAAAATACTTTTAATCGCAACCAGTGTATTTCATTGTCTCTCAAATCTCGAACATGATGAAACAGATTTCCATACTTTTCATCAGCAGAGAACCCTAGAGCTCCTCCGCGATGTAACAACTTTAACCCTTTCCAGCCCAACCATGCCATTTGGCATCATCCGTATAATCTCCTTCTACCAATCAAATCCTTCTAAATTGTTTTTCTCCAAAATTCAATTTTCTTACTAAAAAATAATTTGGTCTGGATAGCTGATCATGAGCACATTGTATTTTACTCTTCTGCATTAGCCAGCTAATTTCGACCAACACCACGCTACCTCTACCCTTTTCATCATCAGAGAGCCTGTACTCTATACCACGATCCTCTTTAATTACCCATCAAATCATGAAGCCTTCAATACAAATCTCAATCCTCTCCGCCAGCAGAGAACCCTAGAACAACTTCACGATGGATCACCTTTAATCACAACCATCCCATCGCATTGCCCGCAAAATCTCGAGCAGGTTATCATCCTCATCCTCTTCGCCATCGGAAAGCACTCAACGCCATCTTTACGTTTCATTGTCTTCCGAATCTCGGGCAAGGCGGTATCTCTATCCTCTTCAGCAGAGGCGATCCGCAGGGCCGCGAGGACGTGGCTGCGTCATTCGAACCGCAGATATTCCCCGCGTCGCCTTGATGAAGGAGGAAGAGCATGCTGCTGTCCGCGGACTTCCTGGACTTTCCCGCGGAGCAGCAGGGACTGGCGCAGGAACGCTTTACGGTGCGGCTGCCTTCCTCGTAGCCGCCGGATTTTCCACGCTGCATGACGTTGCACGTCCTGGGGGCAGCTGTCGATGGACCGTCCTTCGTGCTCTTGCACGGCGGTGTCTGCTCGCTATCGGAGAAATCTCGATGAGTCAGAAACGACCTCCGAGGTTTTATGCGAGAGCGAAGGACCTCAACGATGCGTGATACTTTTTGCAGCTGGTATTTATTGGGTCGTTATTCGTGACTATTTTCGATTGTAATTTTTGGATATATAAGTCGGTATGTGTGGTTGGTATTATGGTGGTTCATAAAAAATATGTTTGTATTTTGCAAGGGTGGTGAGTATTTTTAATGACATAGCGGTTTGCAATATAAACCTGACGTATACTGAGAAGAATATATATGTAACATTGTACTGGGTAATGAACGAAATTATATTTTTTTTGGAGACATTTCACGCTCATAGTGTCTAGATTATGGAAGAAGTATAGATATATAGTACAGATTGTAGAAGAAGTATAGATATATAGTATAGATTATAGAAGAAGACTAGATTGTTGATGCAAAAATGAATTCTTACGGGGTAGAATTTGCAGAACCTGGGCAGGGTGCGCAAGGTGTGCAGCATGGTATTGGCGGACATCGTAAAACTCTAAGTGCCTCAACGTTCAATGACGATACGCCTCTCAATAATGCACGTTGGATCGCATTCTCGTATTCGGCGCGTTCCTTTACGATCCTCTCATTCTCCTTTCGCAACCTTGACACCTCGTTCTCGAGCTATTTAAACGGACGATTTACTGTTATAGTAATACATAACGTTTATGTAAAAACAATTGCGGTTTAAATCATTGTCGCTAATAAAGGGAACCGCCAACAAAATAAAAACTAGAACACCTCGGTTACGACTAAAGACAATTTTTAAAAAATTAAGCAAATATAGGTACTATAATCTCTGTCGACCACAAATTATAAATTGACAAAATAGTTCCTATATCACAAAATAGCACAAGGGTAGAGATCATTTTTTCGAGAATATCCTACATAAATTGTCGAACGCGTTGCATTTATTGAATCTGTCTAGATATCATAGGGACACTATCGGGACAATGTTGATAATATTGCACGTATTATTAAATCAATAACTCTTGGACAGTTACGACAATATTGTCGCGATATTTTAATGTCAGCTTTATATTAAAGAAGCATTATTGCGGCGTGTTTTTAATTGATACAGCTGCGAATACTCGAAGGTCTGCATTTTATATTAACTTAAATTAATCATCTAATTTTAACGTTATTTCTATGAAGAAGGAAGCTTGTTTTGTCGCATTGCAGACCGTTTCATCGTTTTGCATTCTTGAATACGCGACACGCCCAGCATTAATTTGCAGTCATATATGCATGTATTCATTGTACTCCACGATCACTAACGGTACGACAAATATAAATAATTTGAAATTCGTAGCAGGCATACAGAGTTTATAACAACATATTTCTAATTACCTACGTATCAACATTATCAAAACTCGAAGTAATTCTTTACTTCTAAAGACACTATCCTTAAAGAATCTATACATTATCCTACGTTCTTAAAATTTATAAACGTTTTTAAAATCTATGTTTAACATAATTCAGAATTGATTTTTTATGTGAGATTTAAGTGTATGGAATAAACTTCTTAAAGCAAAAATATCATTATTTCTTTTCACGTCTTACTCAATGCTTGTTCAGCTCTAAATTACAAATCGGTTTTGAAGTCAATTTAAAAACAAGCTTCTCAAACTATGAATTTTGCTTTACCTCGCTCTCGCGTCTTATTCGTTCCTTGTCCTTCGTCGACGATTGACACGCAGCGTCCGCGTAGCTAGGAGCTTCCGAGGCCGCAGTCTTTTGCTCCTCCAATGTCTGTGCTTCTGGGATGTCCGCAACTTCCTTTGCTTCCACTTGTCGTTCTGCATCCTCCGTCATTCCACGCTCGGTAACAATTGCAGTGGTTTGAGCTTTTGCGTCACTTAGTATGGGCGCCTTCAATTCTCCCGGTTTCTGCGACAAATTGACAAAACACAATTAAGAATAAGATAATTCAAGAATTGAAATTAAGAAAATACACATATGATTTTTCATTTTAAGTGTGAATTATTCATAACACTATAAAATTGCATAAACTGCTTCTCCATATAAGATAATAGCAGGTAGTAACTAATTAAAAATTATTATTAAATGAAGATATTTAACCAATATTACGCCAGTTTTCGGCTAATTTGTAAAAGATGATTTAAACGTGACGCCCGTAAAACAATGTAAGATATTGAGATAAATTCGATGCGCTACAAATAAATTAAGTATACTCCGATCGCTCTAAGTATTTACTATAATTCTGGATAATTTCTCCTTCTCTTTCGGGCAACCAAAGATGGCGGAAGAATATTTATATTTAAATGAGTATTAGAATTGGCTTTACGTAAGAGCATCGAACTAATTTAAATGTCTAAGAGCATGCTTGAATTCCAGAATTTAAATTAAACCAAACTTGCCTCGGCTGTCTGCGCTTTATGATCTGTCAATTGAGCTTTAAGCTCCGCGATCTCGCGCTCCTTGCCGCCGATTTCGCATACCCGCGAGGCTAACTCCTTGCGCAGCCCTTCGACGTCGTTTTTGCACACTTCCAGCTTGTTCTGAACAATCCCGCTCCACTGCTGGATCCGACCCAATATGTCGACGAACATCAGCTGTTGACATTTAGAAACAACAAGAACTGTATATCGACACGAAAACCAGCAGCCATTTTTCAACATAATAAGATATACAACGTATATCATTTTTAAAAAAGGGGGGGGGGGGGAGCAAGAAGGAAATCTCACTAGATCAGTATAATTAATTGCACCGTCATAGAGTTGTGTAATTTTTCTAAGACACGATAAACTAATAATTTTTACTGATTTACTAGTTTAGTGTTAATGCAATTACTAGCTTGTAACATTAAATAGCAAGTTGGCAAAGAGCATGTAACAAAATATCACACTCTGGAGAATATGTATAATTCGTATATGAGATTGAATGTTCACTAGTCCAATAAATGTCAAGTTAAATCGATCTACAATTTAATTAGCCACATTTTCATTAAGAAGCGGACAGGAAGGAAAATGGCGTAAATGTGCGAACTAAGTAAACGTCCATCCTAAATTAAGCACCAATTGACCAATTCAATAAATTCCTCGAATCCAATTTTAAATTAAAATATGAGGTAAAAGTAGAAGTACAAAATATAACGAGTATTGTTTTTATGGCACATTCTCTTGGAAATAATAAGAATTATGTAAATAATTATTAATAAATCAGTTTTTATTTTCCACTTAAGTATTTCACCCCCAAAGTTTGTGTTTTTTTTTTTTAGTAAAGACACTACTTGCATACTGGGCTCAACCTTTGAATCATGCTCAAAATTCTCGCCTAAGGTCGCCAGGGCTTTACCAGCTTCTTGTAAATTCTGATGTATATAGTCGATCATCTCATCCACCTTCTTATCTCTGTACCCAGAAACGAGTGGTTATTTAAGAACACGATACAGGAAAATCATGATATCGTGCAATTAATTTTTATAATCATCGCTTATGAACAAATATATAAAAAAAATGTACATTCAACAAAATAATAATGTATTGCAAAATAATCAGCCGTTATCCAGTACCCCATTTTAATTACCCTTTTATTTTATTTTGATTTCAAATTACTTATACTAAAACTGTAGTATAAACATTATATGAAAAATTTATATGAAATAAGGGAGGATTTAAGTCTGGATCTTCCCTTTCGAGAGATCAGCTTCCGCTCAATGCTCCATCATAGCTAATACACGATCGTGTTTTTATTTTAAACTATACAATATTTACTGTATGAATTTTGTGAGAAAAAGTTTAAATGTAATGTCAGAACCACTGGATGTAGTCCAGCTTTTATCCAGTGGTTTCATTACAGCTGATTTTTTACCCGGCAGATCCGTATGTTTGAGAAGTGCAGAAGCAACAGGGCCCGGCTGGAGAACTCATCTTTTCCACAGTAGTTGGCTCTGATGGCTTCGATGATTCTGAGAGAGGAAGCGTGGCCTCTTCCAAAACTTTTTCTACCGCCACCGCCTCTTCTGCTTCATCCGCTTTCAATTCATCCGCGCCCCCCATAAGGCGCACCAAATTTCCCGTATCCGAAAATACGTTATTAGAAATGATTCCCATCGTCGATTTTTCAGTTCTGAGGACCTTCGTCATGAACCTCCGGGCATCGTCCATAATGGGCCCTACAAAGCCGGGCTAGCATTTATAGTACGTCCAAAAGGCAATAAGATTAACAACCAATTCTACTAATTTGCGCAGTATTTTTATTAATAAGGTGTAAGCATTTGGGTGAATTGAGAATGGTTATTGAGCATATAATGATCTGATTTGAATCTCTTTAGTGAGATTTTGTTTTCCGGTCCGTATACCTTACGTATGTAGCGTGCTAGAATTATAGTACAAAAATGGCGTCTACCTGAAATACTGATAATATAATGCTTCAAAGTATTGGCCGAATAAATACCAGGCATTGATGATATATCAATTCCATCATCGATCATATATATATAAAGATCATGCGGTTTATTAGAAAGTATTCTTCCGCCTTGATATAAAAATTCAATTCTTGATATAAAAATTTCAGTCTTCGTATAAAAATTAATCAGTGCAGATTTTTGAAAATTAAGAATAAATCATAATCGAATCGGTAAAAGTTGCACAAAAACTTCGACGTTTAATGACCATGAGATTTTTGGTAAATGAATCTTACCGCTTTTCGAGATATTCAGAGAAGAATACATTTTCATGAGATCTTCTTCATCGTCTGTAAAATATTACAGCAGAGGATTTTCGTCGTGATAGGATAATACACGTAATTAGAGTTCCAATAAAGCAATTAATTTTTTGTTCATTTTCATTTGCATTTATATATTTATTTATCGTGATTTATAACTTGTAAATTTTTGTATTCCTTCTGCAATTGATTTGTGACAGGCAGGGTAAAACAAAATGGAATATTCGTGTCATCTGTTTTTCATGATAGCATAAATTTTGAGTAGAACGCTTGATGCATAGTATAAAAATGGATATAGATTTCTTTTTATAACAAAAGTTTGTCAATTATATCTGTGCATACAAGGTATTGTAAAGAAAACATATTTCAAAGTTTCATAAAATTGATTGTATTTCTTTTGGTTACACGGATTGGTTACACGAATATATAATGGGAATCATTATTAAGATTTTTTAATTATTTAATTTGTATTAAACAATCGTACATTCACTTCGCTTTCAGTACGTCAACTGTACAGATATAATGAATGGAATAATTGGTATCTCACGTAGAAAAATGTTCGTTTTACCAGTATTACAATTCTGTCTACTTTACATTATATTACAAACTATCATTTGTTATGTCTCCTTCTTAAACTTAATGAAATGTCTGAATATTTCTCTTTGCACTCCATCAATAACCGTTACGTTTATGCTAAAAATGATCATGGACACATATATGATTTAAACTGAACTTAACAATTACATATAGATATGTACATAGAATTAGGTGGATTTTTTAGGTGGTGGCCTAAAGGAGCCGACTACAACGGCATGGTCCCTTTCGTAAGGCTCCAGTGTTATCTGCTCCTGTGGTTTCAATTTGTCCGCGATGAGTTTCTTCACTTCTGCAGCAAACACAGCTTCTGGTTGTGCAGTAGAATCTATACAACTTGCCTGAAGTGTAAAAATCTCAATAATAAACTTGAACTCTCACAATTAAATTTGAATACCAATCGTGAACTATAAAATACTTGCTTTGATGGAAATAACAAAATGGCCCCCGTTTTTCAGGAAATACTGGGCATTTAATGCAACTATCCTAGCTTGGTCTGGCTGGGCTACATCCGCAAATATTGTATCTACCATGCCCACGAGCATTCTGTATTTATGAGGATGCCTTGCATCCTCAATTATGGGAATGATATTCGTCCTCTTCTTAGCAACGTTTATGAGATCTCTACCTGATCTGTGGGAAAATTCTACTGCATATACGAGTCCCTCCTACACGTACAAAAATGACAAGATGAGTCACTCTCACGAATATGTAAAGCGTTTTAAGAGAACATTAAAATGAAAATTGTACACGCACCCTTTTAGAGAACGATTACATCATACTCAATAAAAGACACGTATGTTATTTATTTAGCATCACTTCGACACCAAGAAAGGAAGTACACACTAACTTGGCTCTAATGTATGCATTGCTAAGTTTAGTGATTATCAACCAACAGTTTTATCAAGTAGCTTTAGTTAGCAGAAGACTTATACTTATACTCACTGGACCAACAACGTCTGCTACATGTGATACTGTGGTTCCAGATGCAGCACCGAGATACAAGACTTTGCTTCCCGGAGGCATGTGAATTTGATCAACTCCACCTAAGATAGCTGCCGCTAACTTTGATCGGAAAGGATTCCAAACTCTATACTCGATTTTCTCTCCATTTTCACCCTATGAACAAGAAAATATTTCTTAAAAAGAAACAACACAATTCAAATTTATTGAGTTTAGATAAAACACAAGATAATTGTAACGTACAAATCAAAAATAATCGTTGCGTTTACCTCTACACTGATTCTTTTTTCACCATAGACTTCTGACCCTGGTACCAGATTCAGGGTAACTAGCGCATCTTCCTTTCCTCTGGCTATAAATACTCCTTCGTGACGATGAGGCTCTATAATAACAGTCTTGCCTCCTTTGAAACCTCCTCCACCACGGCCTCTACCACCTCCTCTGCCACCTCCACGACCTCCACGTGGAGTACCACCACCTCTTCCACCTCCTCTACCACCACCACCGCCTCCACGACCGCCTCCTCTGCCACCACCTCCACGTCCACCAAAACCCCCACGGCCTCCACCACCTCCTCTACCACCCCTGAATCCACCGCCTCCACCACCTGGTGAAAATCCTATAATATCAAATGTAAATTGAGGGTAATACAATGACCAGATTAACCAGTATTTCTTGAACTATTTAACTACAGAATACTAGAATTGTACTGTAAAATATAATCAAGTAAGAATCTATAATCATAGTGTGTAAAATAAGAAAATTAATTAAGCCAATAAGTTAAAAACATAATATAAATAATAGGTTTTAATTTGAAATTAGATCTATATCAAGTCGAATTCTATGATAAATAAAATAATCAAAAATATCAAAAAAATGGATGCACACGTTGATCGCCGGAATGAAGGTTAACAACCGGCCGTATTCGCGTACGGTTTGTAGAATCCGTTCAAAATGTAGGTAATATTTGTAAAAAGTAAAAAAAACCGGTAGGGGATATCCAAAAGGTTTTAAGCTGCGAAAAATGTTACACGCGATCATTGATAAACAGTTTACTTATCGCAGAAGAGGTTAATGCCTAATGTCGGCAACTGCCACGTGTTTTTTCTGTATGAGATTGCCTTCAGGATATGTAGAGACCATGTATATCATTCGTTACCTGGTTTTCCCATGCCAAACTCGAAAGGTCGACCTGGCTAACACTGAATTATTCGAACCTTTACGTACTCGATGCACGTGCGTCACAGACGCCAAATCGTCACGGAAATTGGGTACGCTTTCAAAAGTTCGCTTCCGGTGTGGTCCGATCTATCGAAGGTAGATCGTCGAGACATGAATATATCGATGAGCATTTCCACCAACGAGTACTCGAAAGCCGGCGATTTTAAAATAAAAAGAGCTGTGGATACTTGTAGAAATTTCAAACCAGGACTGCTTTGATATACTATTAGACGTATACGAGATATTTCCATAACAAACATATATTTTACGTAAGTCTCTTAACTTAACACAAAAATCTAAAGCCTGTATTTATTGGGTCAGTGTTTTCCAATAACTTGAACAAATATTTAAAATAATTGGTCAGAATTTATCATAAAATATCTCTATTTAATTTTACACTAGAATGATAATTGAATTAAAATCAGTTCATAAAATTTTAACATACTTCGAAATCTGATTATACCGTAAAAGGATGAACTGCACACGGGGTTTTAGGGCGGTGTTCATTGTCGGGTTTTTCATATAAGGCCGCCCAAAGTACACCTGTAAATACTGAAATATTCAAAAACACTTCAATGAAAGGCAAGGAAATTATGGAACAATTGGTTCTGATTTATTGATCATGTGTCGATATATACACAATTTACAAACTGCACAAAAATTTATAATTATAGTCATTATATCACACATTGACTTATTTAATTGTATTATTCATAAAAACATGTGGGCAGAATATTATAGAATCAAATATAACTCATTGTCAGTATAAGGCGATGGAAAAGAAATCTTTTAAACTTGAACAGATGATTTTTAGGAAAAAACTTTTGAATCAGAGTTATTTCGTATAACGACTTCGTTAACTAATTATATTATTGTAAAATAAATTATAGTTCTGACAAATTTTAATGTGTATTATAACGATCGCCATTATAAATTTCATCGCGGTTTGTAAATCGCGCGCATGTCGATTAGGGAGTCGGTAAATCAGAATCAGTCGGACTCTACCGCTTCATGCTGCCGGTCATATTCTAAGTTCTTATTCCCCTTGAGGGGTCAGGGGAATGATTCGTTGATGTCAAGTGTGCTTACATGCACCATGCGCAACCGGCTAATTTGTGGTGCATAATCGTTGTCCGTCTGAAACAAATGATCACATCGCTGCACCGCAGAATCTTTATGCGCCAGGAATAATAAAAACATGAAGTAAATACGCACACTTGCCTATTTTTACTCCTCCAAATTCTACGTCGTCGTTTCTCTTTACTTGCAGAATTAGCGTTGACGGTTTGATCGTCTATTTTCCCTACGATTACATTTACCCGGAGCAGTATGCGTACATGCTGGAACTCAAACGAGGCCTGGATGCCAAAGTAATTTTGTAAAAGATATCCGCGTGTGTGTTCATGCGCTTGATGTATCTTTAATGACTCAATGTACTGGTTAATAATTTGCTTTTAGGGTCATTGCCTCTTGGAAATGCCCTCTGGCACAGGCAAAACAATTACGCTATTGTCCTTGATTGTGGCATACATGTTGGAAAATCCTTTGGACATTACTAAATTGATTTATTGCTCTCGAACGGTACCAGAGATTGAGAAAGTCATAGAGGAATTGAAGAAGCTTATAGATTATTACGAAAAAGAAAATAAGAGTAAGCCTAAAATTGTTGGCCTTGTACTCAGCTCTAGGAAAAATATGTGCATTCATCCAGAGGTAAGGATAATATATGATCATCCTCGATCAAATTTCATTGCGCTTTTATTGGCAGATAAGCAGAGAACGAGAAGGTAAAATTGTCGATGCACGCTGCCATTCCCTTACTGCGTCATACGTTCGTGAAAGGCATAACTATGATGAATCCACACCGATTTGTAATTTCTATGAAGGATACGACTTGGAAGGGAAAGAACAGATTATGCCACCTGGTATATATTCTATAGATGATCTGAAGGAGTATGGAAAGGATCGCAATTGGTGTCCATATTTTCTTGCAAGGTTTACAGTAAGCACTTTAATGTAATCATTATGTTATACATTATATGCAACATATGTATAGTTTGTGTATGAATTTTCAGATTCTACATGCACAAATTGTAGTATACAGTTATCATTACCTACTGGATCCCAAGATAGCAGAGACAGTGTCCAAAGAACTAAGCAAAAGCTCTGTTGTGGTTTTTGATGAAGCTCACAATATTGGTATAAAATATCACTTATTTGTATCATAGAACAGGATATTATGCTCACTAAACAATACTGATCTGTCATGATTTTAGATAATGTATGCATTGACTCAATGAGCGTAAAAGTCAATCGAAGAATCATGGAGAAAAGTTCTGCAAATATACAACTTTTAGAAAAAACTGTGGCGGAGTAAGAAACAAATTATTATAATAAAACATACGGAATCATTAAACATTACTATCGCTCATAATAACTATTTTTAATAAAGTCAATAGGAATTTCACTGGCAAAATATTTTCAGGATGAAAGAAGATGATATAAATAAATTAAGAGAAGAATATGACAGACTAGTAGCTGGTTTAAAAGATGCACAACTTGCAAGGGAGACAGACATAATTTTATCCAATCCTATTCTGCCTAATGAAGTCCTACAGGGTAAATTTTCTATTATTGCTGAATTAATCGCGTTTTGAAAAAAGTTTGATTTATAATGTATATTTTCACAGAGGTTGTACCCGGGAATATACGGAATGCGGAACACTTTGTTGGATTTCTAAAACGATTTGTCGAGTATCTGAAAACGCGGTTACGCGTACAACATGTTGTTCAGGAATCTCCGGCAGCTTTTCTAAGAGACATCCAGGCAAAAGTTTCCATAGAGCGCAAACCATTGCGATTTTGCGCAGAACGATTGGCATCACTTCTCAGAACAATGGAAATAACAGATTTAACAGATTTTTCGCCTATTATTTTGGTTACGCACCTTGCAACACTCGTTTCGACTTATACTAAAGGATTCACGATCATCGTGGAACCATTTGATGACAAAACACCTACTGTATTGAATCCAGTATTGCATTTCAGTTGTTTGGATTCTTCCATAGCTATGAAACCCATATTTGATAGATTTCAGTCAGTGGTAATTACTTCAGGCACCCTGTCTCCATTGGACATGTATCCCAAGATCTTGAATTTTCATCCTGTCATAATGTCCTCTTTCACTATGACACTAGCTAGGCCCTGTCTCCTTCCAATGGTAAGTTTTATTGTTATCCTTTTTATTGTTATATATATTACTACCTATTTAGTTATAGTGATATTTAGTTATCACCTATTTCGATAGATCGTTGCAAAAGGCAATGACCAAGTAGCAATTTCATCAAAGTACGAAACAAGAGAAGACGTCGCCGTTATACGGAATTACGGACAACTTTTGGTTGAATTTTCGTCCATCGTACCTGACGGCTTAGTGTGTTTTTTTACGTCATATTTATACATGGAATCAGTGGTAGCTGCCTGGTATGTCAGGGATCACACAAAATAAAGAATCTTATATTTCTTGAGCAAGTACTTTATAATCTCTTTACATAGGTATGATCAGGGGGTGGTGGATCAGCTTCAGAGGCACAAATTACTGTTCATTGAGACTCAAGATTCTGCAGAAACCAGCTTGGCGCTGATCAATTTTATAAAGGCATGTGAGAATGGAAGAGGCGCTGTCTTACTTTCCGTTGCACGTGGAAAAGTATCAGAGGGTGTTGATTTTGATCACCACTTAGGAAGGGCAGTTATGATGTTCGGCATTCCTTACGTATATACACAATCGCGAATTTTAAAAGCAAGATTGGAATATCTTCGAGATCAATTTCAGGTAAGCTTGAGGTATCTGATACACTTTAAAGTAAGTATAAAATATTTAATGGATTTTTAAAAAAATGTGAAACAGTGTATTTAACGTAGCAGTATTTTCTCCCATGAACGTCATTTTAGATAAGGGAAAATGATTTTCTGACTTTTGATGCCATGAGGCATGCTGCTCAATGCGTTGGCCGCGCAATTCGAGGCAAAACAGATTACGGTATAATGGTGTTTGCAGACAAGGTACATTGTAAAAAGAAAAAAAAACTATATCTTATAAACAGTTATAAGCAGTCCCTTTCCTCCTCACTCATCATTTTATTAATATATATGTATTCCAGAGGTTTTCAAGAGCAGATAAACGGAGCAAGTTACCAAAATGGATACAAGAACATTTGACTGATAATTTATGCAACTTGTCTACAGAAGAGGCTATACAGGTAACCTTACATTTCATATTTTGATGTGGAAGTAAATTCTGTAATAATATATACAGTGTCTATTTCATCGTAATCACGGTAATTGCGGTATTTAACAGATAAGCAAACGATGGCTTAGACAAATGGCTCAACCATTCACACGTGAGGATCAACTTGGATTATCGTTATTAACGAGAGAACAACTCGAGAAAGAGGAGGCAAGTAAGATTGAGCAACAGGCGCAACAAAATTAAACATATACGCACATCTTTTTGTAATAAGGCTTCTCGTGCCATCCAGAGACACAAAACATTTTTAATATAATCTGTAAAAATATCTGTATCATAACTTGTACTTTGCGTCATTACTGTGATCACGCAACAATTGTAAAATATACCGATCACGTTATTCCCATAAGTGTGAGAGCAATAAAAAAAATATTTTCTTCCACAACAATATTATTTCCCTGTATGTAAATTTCGCAGCAAGGATATCAAAATAAATGTACGAACATCATTAATGGGATTTGATATAAGGAATATCATCTGCTTAAAAAAGTTTAATAACAAAGTACGTGGCGAAATTTTAACAGTGTAGAAAATACAGTTATATCTATAAATGACTCGTTTAGTATCACCATCTCACAAGAACTTGATCTCCATCCTGTATCGAATAATAACTGAGCTCTTGAAGTGGTTTATCCAAAGGAATTTCGTCCTTTGATAGCTACAATATTTAAAATCTTATAATAACTCATACTGAATAGAAATGGAAAATTCAAATCAAAATTTCATACATTTTGTTGTATAAATGAAAGCGAGGGTATTTTACCACCCGTTTTGAAAAGGCGTTGGGCAAGTCCTATAACTTTCTGTACTTCCATGTCCTTTAAAAGCTTCCGCTTGATCCCCTTAGGCTGAGATGGATGATCCGGACAAACAAGTTCCACCATAATAACGTTTGACACCATCTCCACTTTTGGTTTTGTGAATGGAATATCCGATATTCCATACTCTACCAATAGATTTAAATAAAATTGAGTTATCGAACATAAAAAAAAACCTCAATATGAATTTTTCATACAGCAATTCAATACACACTTTCAACCAATGCAGGATATCGTGGATGTTCAGTGATAAACGCATGTCTCCTTTCAATGTCCTTTTCTGTCTCTATCCATTTTGGTAAGTATAATTTCAAATAATCATATTCAGCGCCACGTCTCTCTTCATTCCAGATTTCAGTACCATTCAAAAACATTAATTTCGATATTCTTGCAATCACTAGCTGACGCCCAGTCTCCAGACTTTCATTTTTCAATACTGGATTTTCTCTAAATTTTAGATCCTCTAAGTTAATCAGTTTCTCTAATTCGCTGACAGATTGCCACTACAAACAAAGTTGTCTTACAAAGAATAATCATTGAGAATGTCCAAGTAAACTTTCTAATTACTCTTATTACAGATCTAGGTATAAATCAATGCCTTCAAATTAATCTTACCTCTGATATATTATTCTCTGATATATGCAGGTGCCTTAAGGCAGGAAACAATGTTGTCTTCGCTGTTGGCTTTTCTGATGGAAATCTTATTTCACTTATCTTATTTGAGTTTAAATTGAGGTATTCTAAGCTGTAAGATTAAATGCTCCAATATTGTGATAACTCAAAAACATCTAACATCTTTATACATAAAATGAGACTTGCAAAAAAATGAATTATTACTTAATACCCAGAAAGTTATAGGGAATATTAAAAGTATGATATCAAATCTTACCTAGGGAGAAGACCCAGTTTGAGAATTTCACTCCATTCCAATATTAAATTTCCTTCAAGCGTCAATTTACATAATTTGAAGAAATTAGTGTCCTCAAGTGGCTCATCTATAGTTCTTATGATATTAAAAGATACAGAAAGTTCTCCAAGGCAAGAAAACATACGCATACATCGTTGTATGTCACACCAACTATAATTCATTCTTGCCATAGTCAGCTGAATAATAGTAGAAAATGAATCAGACAATACCTCCATACATTCGTATGTAGATAAATGATTTTCGCTGAAAGTAAGGCTGAGTTATAGCCTCCATTACACACAAATTCTGCAAGTTACACAATTTAGTTGACTGTTTATTACCTGACATTAAGGCGAGTAAGGGAATGCAACTGAAAACATATATCTGCTACGATTTGCCAAGAATTTATTAAGTTCCTAGATATATCTAGTTCTTCTAAGGCAGGACATAATGCTTCCAATTCTCCAGGACTGCCAGCATTACTGACATATTGGTCTCTTAACCATATTATTTTCAGCTGATCAAACTTACTTTGCTTTTTATTAACTTTAGAAAAACCAACAACTTCTAGAAATGGAGCATTCATTTCCTTTTGCAGACTTGTTAATGTATCCCTATCAATTCCTGCAAACTCGTCATTAATTAAACCATAACGTATTTTAATAGCATCTGGGCAGGATATCCCGAATCTTGCTTTCCCTGGACGAATAAATGAGCCTGATGTAGGGTGTCTATTAAAAGAAATAGGTCATAAACATTTCACAAAAAATAGAAAATAGATTTATTACAGTAGAAAGATATTACCTAGTCCTAAAATACTCTATTCCCTCATATGTACCATTGTGCTTTCCACGAGTAGAATCATCCCAATCTACGCCCAACCACTGACCTTTAGTATCTCCCACGGGCCCGACATATTTCAATGTACCTTGATATCCATCACACTCTATTCTACTACCGATTTCATACTTTTTATCTTCTACCATACTAAAAAAGAGAATGCAGAGATAGTTATCCTGTAATAAAGTATGCATAAAATAATAATGTCGTTCTGTCTCGTCGCTCACAAAATCAAACTATTAAATGATAATTAAAATAATAAGAACATCACAGAACAATTTTAATTTAAGATTCGCACAACCGAGTACTATTGAGTTTCAGCGTTTCGCATGAAAATTCGCAATCTAACCTCAAAATGAGAGATGAACATTGAATATTAAGAAGTGGTTGTAAAGCCGATAATATATTCCTAAAAGAGGTAGTTAGCTCAAAAAATTATAAAAGTCAATACTTCTGAAAATTGTTTTCAATGGTGCAAATATGGCTCTATCAAAATTAAAAGTCATACACGGCGATATGACATTTCTCTGTTGTGTGCCGTAAGAATACTTAAGAGCTTCGTACTGCAAGACATTCCCACTCGCCGACTACCTAACCTTACTTGTAGATGTACATCTCCTATGCGCGCGCGTGACACATACATATGTGTAATGCCATAAAAAATTAGTTTCATTCTAAAGTTCATTTGGGGTGAAATAAACAATAAATATCTTTTAATTATGTCTGCATTAAATTTTAATATGTGCACGCTTACCTATATACTTGTAAATATTAATAATGTGTCGTTAAAGTTACAATTGTAAGATATGTCAATACGAATTACACGAAGGCTAAAAAATAAATATTTTGATTTTATTATACCGAAGAGCATGTAGATGTTACATAAACTATACATATAACACAATGTAATAAGAGAATGTACAATTGCTATAAAAATGTAGTGTACATAAATATGAATCAATCCACTCATGTTTTATTTTGCATTATGCAAAAGCAGTTTTGGTTTCTTCGCTGCTCAACGAAATTACGTACAATATATTTGAGTGCATTTAAAGAAATCATTCTTTATGTGCATGAACATCCTAATGATTTAGCAGTATGTTCGCCATGTTCGGACCATTCAGAATTTCAATCCAGTAACCATCTGGATCTTTAATAAACGCAATGCCCTTGATTTGACCATCATTGGGTCCTTTAACAAACTCTACATTAAGCTGTGCAAACCTTTCACAGGCCTTATCAACATCAGGTACAGTAATTCCAATATGACCTGGACAATCAGAAAAAATTTACAAAATTTAATATATCAGAAGATACGTCAATACTTCAATGATTTATAATAAACAGTAGGTTGTTTACCAAATCCTCTTGGATCTGAATTTCCATTGTGATACTTGGCATCTGGATCAGTTTCTGTTCCCCAATTGCTAAAGAAATAAATTTGTATACATCATATATTGGCGTTAAGAAATACAATTTTATACTTCATGAAAATGAATCAGTAAAAATGACATACTGCGTGAGCTCTATAGTAGCTCTGCGACTGAATGTCCATTCAATACATT
Source organism: Ampulex compressa (assembly GCA_038496175.1). NCBI lineage: Eukaryota > Metazoa > Arthropoda > Insecta > Hymenoptera > Ampulicidae > Ampulex > Ampulex compressa. The sequence goes on from JBCFXI010000160.1 coordinate 118,263, forward strand.
CCCTTTTATCTATAGGTATTTCCTTAGGATTTTCATACCCAAGGAAGTACAAGGAGAACTTCATTTCAGGAAAGTCAAGTTTCTGCAATAAATGCATTCCAAGCACTTCTGTATAAAAAGGCAAGGATTTCCTTGGATCCTTAATACGATACATTGTTTGTTGCATGATATATCCCTTTGTAGCTGGGCTCGATTCTTTACAAAGTTCACGCGCCTCGCTGTTTGTTAACGCGGAAGGCTCACCCATCTATAAGAATTAAAAAAAAACCTAAACTTATCATTGTAGAAGATATATCACTGTTACACAATATACATTCATGTAACATTTTATGCAAAAGTTATAAAAGTATCAGATATCTTAGTCACGCAATGCAAGATAGTGATACTAATCATTTAATCAGGTTTCCAATACGTCATCACGTATGTACAAAACAAAGAAGTTTATAGCACAAAAAATAAAACATTGTTGCTCAAGGCCATCAGTTTTATACATCTAATTTAACCGAATATAAGTTGCCATTGGCATGCGTGTTGTCGAGCAAAAAAAAATTTGTGTAAGACAATCGTAACGCAGAAAGGGAGAATAGTAGTAGGAATATAAAAATGTGTATGTATTATACATCAAGGTACACAGGTTAGGGGAATTCTAAATCTCCTTCCATACGGATAACCAAAGATTTCCCGTTACCTCAAACAGCCTTGTAATTCGAAATATAATCTGTCTTACTCGATGATAGCTGAACATATCTCTTCGTCACTTACCGTTTTTTTTAAATTTATGACAAACGTTTAACCGATTCGTTATATCAACTTTACCACACGCGATTGCACAGTACTACGTTACGATCAGCGAATCCAATTAAGTCCGTGGTGCGACGAGAAAGTGGAGTATCTTTCATTGAGTTGCACAGTGGCGCGCCGACGTTTTACGCTGTCTGCTGCGTTTACCTTATCTGTCAAAACTGACAAAACTCCTTATAAGCAAACTAACGAAATCGCGCCCGTTGAATTGTATATTTGTCCGTCTTCGACGATTACTGCAAAAATGGCCCATTGGTTTCATCGCAATGTCCTTAAGGCTACAACGAACCAGAAATTCGATTTAAAGGTAGCGGATCCTACAGATGCCACGAGAAAGCTTTGCAGGTTAGTCTCCTGGACGAATTAAGAGTTGTAAACCTATTGAGCAGTTAGTAGGCTTCATTGTGATATTCTGACACGACTTATCGACATTTTGTCTTTTTATGCTTTTCAGCGACCTGAGACTCTCCAGAAACCGTCTTTTGGAATTACTAAAGAATGCCAACAATACCAATGACACAATAGAACCAGCTTTCCATAGCTATCTGAGTTTGTTATATGGATTTATGTGGGAGATCGATCCCAGTGTCGATCAGAATCAACACATTGGTAGACCAAATCCCAGTAAACTAAGAAATGTTCTTATTTTCAAGTGGACGCATACTCTACTGGGAACGAGCACATAGTAATATATAATATATATATATATATACATATATATTGCATGTATATAATATAAATGATATACATATTTCCTTTTGACAGTTCTTATGCAGACTCCGTGTATGAAGCAGCTAATATAAGTATAAACATAGGATTATGGTTTATGAAACATGCTGCAATGATTGCTGCTAAAGATGAGTAAGTATAAATGAAAATTGCAAAGCTCAGTTGATTTTTAACAAATCTGTGTACAGAATTTTTCAATTCTATTATGATTTAGCATAACTATGAATGAGGCAAAAGATGTGCATGGTATGTTAAGACGTGCAGCTGGAATATTTACTTTTGTGCAAACTGAATTTCTGCCACAATTAGCTAATCCTCCCCCTTTGGGAAGTGATTTAGACCCACGTGTTATAAATGCATATATCAATCAGTGCACAGCAGAGGCACAGGAAGGTTTGAAAGCTTATACAGATTATCTATTTCCACATAAATATAAATCTATTCCTGATTCTAATATTCATTTATTTATAGTAACTGTTGCACGAGCTGTGGAACTCAAACACAATCCCAGTTTAATATCTGCGCTAGCCAATGAGACAAGCAAATTATTTCTGGATGCAGCAAATACACTACGCTCTTTCAAACCTGAAATATCTGCACAGTGGATAAAATATTTGGAACTTAAGGCAGCATTTTATCAATCTTATGTGAGCAACACTATGTATTTTTTCGCAAAAATACTCAATGTTTATGATTGGTATTAACCCAAGCATACATTCAGGCGTACAATTACTGTGGTGAAAATTTATTAACAATGGATAAATGTGGAGAGGCTATTAAAGCTCTACAGGAAAGTAGCAGTTGTTTACAGAAAGCAAAGGCTTTGTGCCAGGAGTATGGAAGGACTAATGGTCCTGCCCCTCGTGTGAAACCAGATCAACATGCAGTATTCAAACGACTGGCACCAATAGTAAAACTTACGCTTGATAAATGCAATAGAGAAAATGGTCTGATGTACGTATTTTACAGAAGGAAATTTTATGTAACACAAATTATATTCGATACGTAAATTAATTTAGTGACCTTTTTGGGTTTTTGAAAACTGACTTTCATTAAAAAAATAAAATCCTGATTTGACTTACACATCTAATTCAACTAAGAAAAAAATTGATATATCAATTATTATTTATGTTTCAAGTTATCATCATACGGTCCCTGGAGAAATTCCTGCACTAGATACAAAAGCAACGTTTGGCTTGGTCAGTCCTATCGACTTTCAAATGCCTGCTCATAATCCTGTATGGAATTTGGGTACCTATCGAACATTGACTGGGATCTCAGCTGCGAAAATAGATAAAGAGCAAAATCTGCCACCAGTCAAAGAAGAAGCTATACATCAGAGCAGTAAAGATCCTAAGAATGAGAGTGGCTGTGCGTTACAATGAGCTCTCTGACTTAGAAATGTAAATGTCGATACCTCCTTGCTTTTATTTCAAAGATGTTAGCTATGATTATCGTAGATAGGCAAAAATAATTCATTATCAATGCGCTAAAGTATTCTATTGCACGAGTTTTAATTTTGAGAGTGTTTGTCACAATTGCATGACACTACATTATCCATGGGTGCTTCAGAGTGCCCCTTGCTGCTTGTGCAATATAGATAATATAAGATATAATCTATGTGCTAAATATCCTGCTATACTGTATGTATACTATATGTATACTATGTGTTATTGTTATGCTATGTCAAACTAATATTATTATCACTAAAAGTGAAAAACTTATAAATGGTATTGCAATTATCATTGCATGAGCTAGTCAATGTTTTTACATCATATTCAGGCCTACTATGTAAAAAGATGATCCTTTCTCTACATAGTTCTATGAAATATATTTTTTAAAGAGATATTGGTATTCAACAAATACCATGACTGTTGTACATAATGAAATTTATTGTGAAATTATTTCTTATATTTACTGACAAGGTCATGGAACAATATATTCAATATTATTTGCAATATAGTTATTGCTTATTCCTATCTGCATAAAGATACGACCAATGTGTATACTTATTATATTTGTAAGTTAATGAGCAATATTGTACATCTATTTTTAGAGAATTATTTATGAAAATAAGTGCATTAGTTGCTACTTTTACTTATGTCTGCATAATATAATTTGCTCTTTCCAAGAAGTACAAGAATATTTATTTTACTATATAATGTTATTTATCCATACATATCTGATGTTAATAATGTATAATCATCGCTTTTAATACACAGATACATAAACAAAAAATTTATGTATTTCTATATCATACATCCTTGTTGAATTAAAAACAATTTACTTGGAAAAACTCATGAATAATATTGTTATATAATACAAATTCTGATAGCTTTGAGACAAAAAAACAAATGCTCAGGTATAACACTGTGAACAGATATACTATTGAAACTTTTTTATAAACATTTATTAGTAAGTACGCATTATCACACATGTTGCACAGGATGTTATAAATTACTCAAAATTATCACAATTCTAAAAAGACGTTCATTATCAAAAATTAAGCCACTTTCTATTCACGAATTGATATCACAATTGAATAAAGCTTAACGAATTTACTACGTCGTGTTTTATACTTATTTTCTTATCCCAGCAATATTTTTTACTGACAGACGTATAGAAGTACGTCACGCTTTCAAAAAAAGAGAATATCAAGCGACGAACAATGGTCCTATCAACGTTCTCCCCATCCTCTTCGCCCGCGCCCCACTATCCCATGGAAATAAGGCGTGACGTATAAGTACTCATTTTTCAAGTAATCTACTCGTGCAGTCTCATGCCGTACGTAATGGCGTAAGGAAGTACGTGAAGCGCAGCTCCTTGCGTCGAGAAACATATCCCAGAATTTCACATTCTGCTGCAGTGTCAGTGACTGTGAAATAAGAATCGAACAAAACATTCGTTTACGTTTTCCCGGTCTATCACTTGGGATACCTCTTTTTCCTAACGTTGCCGTAACACACCCATGCCTCAGGTTATACGCGAGTGTAGTGAAAGTTGTTGAAACGTCTTTGACCTAATTAAGATCCTGGTGCACGGTTCTATACATGGTCAACGTATTCCTGGAGCACTGGGAGGGCCGAGATAATACCAGCTGTCCGATACGCGGTAGATATTCCACCGCTTCCTCGGTCAAAAATTTAAATCACTACGATGACGACCGCGGACACACGTGACGTAATCCGTGTCGGATCTCGGAAGAGCGAGGTAAATGCACGATGAATGCCTGCCTACGCCACGTCTACGAAGAATTTGGCTGATCGCTTTTACGTAAACGCAAATCATGTCGGACAAAGTTCCGTTGAAGTCAAAAGATCGATCCAAGAACTGAGTTCGAGTATGAACGAACTAAAGTATTGGTATTAGTGGTACATCTTAGGATTCTCGAATAGCGGAGAGTATCTAGTCGAACATTTATGATACACAGGATATATTACATGAATGATTAAATACATGTGTAGCTGCTAAACATGAGTAGAATAATGATATTGCACATGTGGCATAAACACCTCTTCATTCAAGATTAGTCAGCGAGTTTTAATCTAGTTAGATAACAAAGTGTAGTTTCGTCTTCGGGTTGGAATGGAGTAAATTCTGTAATTCCTTGATTTTATTCTGAGGTTCGAAAAAATTTGTTGTGAAACGAAAGCTTTATGTCAAATATAAGACTCAAAATCATGCTTGTCATCTATCAATGTTAGCAATATTACCATAGTATTCATGATTAATTTAGGATTTTTCATAATTATTTCAGTTGGCTTTGATACAAACAAAATATGTGATACAATGTTTGAAAGACATTCATCCGCAAAAAGAATTTGAAATAGGTAAGACATTTTTTTGAAGGAGTATCATATACTTAAACTTGTTTAGATTTAAATGATCAAATGTTTGTTTGTTCTACAACTTCTTTTTTATATATTAGTCCTACATAAATATATTTTTTTAACTACTATCGATACATATTGTGTATGTAGTGTTTCACCTGTTATATAAGTCTTTAATAATTGTATACCATAGAAACCATATTTAAATACTTATATAATACTTAATTATAAATTTTGACAGCTATATCTAAGTGTAATCTTAGAATAGAATCTGTTTTCTTTTCTAAATTGAGAATTAATACTATAATAATATGAATAAAGATTGATTGAAGTATTATTTCAGTGACAATGAATACAAAGGGTGATAAAATTTTGGATAAGTCTTTACCAAAAATTGGAGAAAAATCTTTATTTACAGAAGAATTAGAACTTGCGTTAGAAAGTCGTCGCGTAGACTTTGTTGTACATTCTTTAAAAGATTTACCGACAACACTACCAGAAGGAATGGCATTAGGTGCAATATTAAAGTAAGTAATACTAAATTTGTTGTTAAATTCAAAATTAAATTTCACATCTTAATTAAATGCACCCAGCTAACTCTGACTCTGGTAAAAATGTAATAATGAAGTATATGGTGTAGAAAACATGATGAAATGAAATTTCACATTTTGTTCACATCCTGTTGTTTCAAAATGGCGTGGTGCATATATATGTATCCCAAATGTAAATTTGCATTTAGATTATCATACTCATGAAAAAAACATGCTGTGTGCATAATGCATGCGATTTAGTAGCCTAAAAGCACAGCCTGGGTTGTATTTGGAATGGCATTTTTATCACGGAGTCAAAAATATGGCTGGCAGAATATACGTAGCAACATATATTTTACTTTTTTTATTATGATTTGCGTGATACCATCATTGCAAATATAACGAAACTGTTTTTTCAGACGGGAGGATCCAAGAGATGCTGTTGTTATGTCGAAAAAATATACTGAAAAGACATTATCTACGTTGCCAAAAGGTAGTGTTATTGGTACAAGTTCTTTACGTAGGTCTGCTCAGCTAGCCAGAAATATGCCACACTTAACAGTGGAAAATATTCGTGGTAACCTAAATACAAGATTGAAAAAATTAGATGATGAAAATGGACCATATGCTGCTATTATTTTGGCAGCTGCTGGTTTAAAGCGAATGGGTTGGGAGGACAGAATAAGTCAGGTATACCCACTAGAAGAATTAAACTTTCTTTTAATTTGTTCAAAATGTAAAACACAGCACAGAAATTAGTGAATATGTTGTGAAATTCCTGTAGAAGATTTCTATTTTATGGATGTATTAATACTTGATTATAGCTACTAGAACCAGAAGACGCGTTATATGCCATTGGTCAAGGTGCATTAGGCGTGGAATGCAGAGAATCAGATTGGAAAGTTCTATCTCTCCTAGAACCATTATACGATGTGGATACAACGCTACGATGCGTGTGCGAACGTTCCTTCCTAAAAACCCTTGGTGGTGGATGCTCTGCACCAGTTGCCGTTTCTTCGACCCTGAAAGCCAAAGAACTAAGCATAACTGGTGCAGTGTGGTCGTTAGATGGGCAAACCTTAATAACTGATACCATGAAAAATAAACTGTATATTCCTGATGACGATGGGGAACCCCCTAAGTATGTGGCAAATTAAGAATTTGTTATACCTACTAGAATTTTTCCTTTTTTCATATAAAGCTTATTATCTTTGGCTTCAGGAAATGTCCGTACCGAGAACCACGACTGTACTGCAGTGTCGCACCTGGCAAAGTAAGCGGGATGAGTTTAATGGGTGCTGAACAGCTTGGTGAAGATCTTGCTAAAAACCTTATAAACAAAAATGCGTTTGACATTATGTCGCAAGCTAGAAATGAAATTCTAAATTCAACCTAGGTTTACTCTGCTCTGATTAAGATGAAAAGCATTTGCTTTTCTTAATATCGAACTGCGGAAATGTTTATTTTTGTATTATATTTCATTCTACATGCTCAAAGTGAAGATGACTTCCAAAGTTCCTTAATCCATCATGATCGTGCTTTATATGATTTATTACGTTTTGCTGTGAAACACAGCATGGAATTTATAATTACCTCCTTATACCATGCAATCCTAGAAAGAATTTAATAATATAAGAAATTAATTTGATGCGTTACACTGCCACTTATGTTATGAAAATTGTGTAGTTCTCTCCAGTTTTAAAAATGTGATCAAGAGCCGATAGCATGCGTTGATGGTATCACCAACCATTGCACGTTTATGAAGTATAATAATTGTGTCTGTACATATAGATTCTTATAGAAATGCCTCCAAAATTTTGGACATTGTACTTGAATATTTACTGCTTGTTGATTATAATTGTTGAGAAAAAGATTTATACATTAATATAATAATACATGACGTAAGATGGTTGTAAAAAGTTAGGTACAATGTGTATAAATATCCATTCTTTACCTAATTGCTGTGAGTACTATTTATCAATGAATGAAAAAGAGAAACACTTGCTGTAAAAAGAAAACCATGCACAAACTAAAATAGAATTTCGAAAACTTTCCATGAGTATGAATTTTGACATTTATGAAACACAAGACACCATTTTCCAGCCTCTGTCTGCCTTTATAGTTTGCCCAACCAAGAGGACCACGAACAAAAGAGATTGGTCAAAAATAAAACGAAGCAAGTGAGGCATTTAAAAACCATCCTAAAAAGTATTAATAATTTTTTTAATTCCATTTTTTTATTTCAAATGTTTTTTATTATGTTAGTGAGATTTCACCCATAAAAATGGGACCAAACACGATAGAATTGTGACAATATTTAATTATTTAATACTTATTGAGTAATTAATTTCATTATCGTTTTGATTGAACTGCAAGTATGTGTTGCTAGAAAAATATATAAATTATCGCTGCCCATTGTCGTATACGTTAAATTCAAGCTCTGATTCCACAGTTTCCTCTGAATGCATATGTGCCGATAACGATACCAAGGAAGGAAAAAGCATAAGCCAATATTGTTGATCCGCGTGTAAACGAACTCTATATTTGATAGAAAATCAAATGCATGCTGTGAAAGCATCAGATTAGATATCTACTGTATAAAGATTAAATATTGTAGTCCAAAAAAATGTACGAAAAACCCTTAAAACTTCTGTACATTTTTCATAACTTTCGTATTATATCTGTGAAAAATTACATTTTCATTCTGCGGGTGTCCAGGATCATGGATGCTAAATGATCAACGACGAATCAGTGGCATATGATGCAGATAGTTGTGTAGATGTGCACAGATTGATCTGTGATGTCCGTGTTTCTCTGCACATGTTTGCTTGCTGTAAATACGTACAGAAGGAATACTCATTCTCCTTAGCTCTCTTAAGGAGCCAGGGAATAAATTATTGATTCCTTGCGTACTTCATATTTTGTCCCTGAGTGGAGTTGTCGGTCAATTCGCCTGCCATATAATTTCGTGCCGTCACGATTACTATATACGGAAAAGTAAAAAAAGTTCTTCTCGGGATCTAGATTTTACGAAATTATTCTATCGCCGATCAAATTTATCTTGCAATGAAGCAGTCGGTCCGCAAATGTATATGCACCTTACTATTCGTATTCTGGTTTTGACTCTGCAAGATTGGTTCCCAGGTGCTTTATGACTCGCTGATCTTATCCACTTATAATTATCTGCATGATCAAAACGCAATTCCTTTACATATATACATTACAGAAATATCAAGCAAAGTAGAGATAAAGGGTTTGTGGAACTTAATTCATAATAATAATAAAACAGTAATGGCATCAAAATGAACGGAAAATACGTTACATTCGTCCCTTGAAACTTTCCGAAATTTGTGTAGTGCACATTTCTTGTGCAAATATATAAACAAGGTGAAATATATATTTATAATAGTTTACGAAGCGCAAAAAGGCGAGCAAGTACACCTACCAGTGAGTAGCAATATTACCGTTCGAAAATATATTTATTCAGACAGTGTAATACCTAAAAAAAAGTATTAGTATATACAATTTTAAACATGCAACAATAATTATAATTTTCGAAAGACGTTGGAAGAGCGTTCTTACTGAGTTTAGAAATTAGAAAAAAATATGGCATTGACATATTCCTTTGTAGATAAAAGTAATTGCCAGAGAAAGGCAAAGAATAAAAGTATCAATCTATGTCGAATTGGACAAAAATGTATAGCAACGGTTTACTTACGAAAGAAAGAGTGCTTGGAATGTATTTCATGTACACTCTGGCAGAGAAAGCCCAAGAATTAAAAGACAATTTGTTATCATGTTTACGTAGCAAAGTAAATTATAGTTGACTGGCAAGATTTAAAAAATACCAGATATATGTTTAATGCATTTGTACTGAGAAAAATCTAGTGCTAATCAGGATGATGCAAATATATTTGTGAATAATTTTGTGAATCATATTTGTAAATGAACTCTTTTCAAAGGAGATACATCGTGTAGTGCATTATGTATCATACTACACACTTGACTGACACAGTTAGCAATGATATTTTGAAGACAGTTTTAAAACGGCAATCATCACACTTACCGTATAATCTGAATCACCTAGAAGGATGTTAATATGCAGATGTATAATTTAAATACAGAATTATATTAATGTACAAAAAAACATTTACAAGCATTATGAATGAAAGTGTGTATAAGGAATGCTATACATTATTGAAGAATAATAAAGGAAATATTTTCCTTTTTGATTAAAGATTTAAGTTTCATCATCCTGATAATATAATTCTTTTATGAAAAACAATTCACAAACTTATTTTAAGTGTTAAATATCTGTAAATAGGAAATTGTGGAAAAATTGAGCAATGTAACTAGAGTTTCCTTTTATTAATAACATATAATTTGTGCTTGTGCAATACAGATGCAAGGTTTTTTTTGTTTTTATAGGTGGACACTAGTACCCACCTTTATTGCTCTTATACGATAATGCACTTTTATAAGAATAGAATACTTTTTTTTTATACAAAAAATAACTAAGTGTTTAGTATACTACTGCGTATTGTTCAAAATAATATTATGTTTACGCATAAAATGACATCTGGTATTTGGATATTGATATCCACAAAATAGAATATCTCTCCGCAGTAAATGTGTGCAAGATCTATAAAAAAATATGTGACGCAAACAGAGTTCTTGTACTCATATATAAATGCCACAGGCAAAATCTTAATGATCTGTGTTTGAATGTTACACCAATTCCATACTGCGCATTAATAATATTAGTATATAAACAAGTATCCTTCTGCATCTTATAACAAGAAAATGATTTGTAAAACTTCTACAAGGCCAAATACATTTGAAAAGATAAGATCAATAGTATGAAGTAGATCTTAACACTTTTTTAACTTTTAATACTATCACATCTAAACATACAAATACATCTTGGTCATGTTTTTGTACATCAGCAAGGAAAGTATTTTATGAATAAACATTTTTCTCACGTCTGCAGTAACCAAGATCTTGCCCACTGTATTAGGATAGTTTGCACACCTTTAATTTTATGTGGTTGTCATTACATTGATAACCACTCTCGATAACAGCTGAATGCATATGAGACATTATTTAGCAAATAGAAAATTGTACTTTGGAAACAAATGTACATGTATAAAACTTTCTGACGTACCATTGAACACACGACCAACAAGGATAATGGAAGTTCAACGAAGGACGACAGAATTTATACACAAAAGGTTACCCACACCTATATTGTGTGAACACCTATGTAATTGAAAAACAAAAAAGCGTACACTTTCTACTAATTGTTAAATTTTATTTAGAAATATTCAAGGAAATTTTATATGGTTCTACTCAACATCATCTTCTGCCATTGCGGTTTGTGACGCTAGTTTCTGTAACAGGAATTATCGTAAATTGTATAGAGAGAAAAAAATTAACTCACCGGATATTATACATCAATTAAACATAGTAGCTGTGCACCTGTCCAGCAGAAGGTAATCGCTGCAATAAGAGGTTGAAAGCTTCCACTGGCAGTGTTTTCTGAAGAACTTGCAACAATTGAGTCGGCTGTCCGCATACAGCAACCGCATTGGCTAAGTGTTCAATTCCACCTACTAGATCTCCGAATGCCAGCAATTCTTCACCAAGTTGTACCTAGATATCATACATAAAAAAATACAAATTGTGCAAATACTATCGATATGTAATTTTAATACTATGTATTAACCTCTTGTACAAAGAATTTCTGAACGACTTCATGATTTTTTAGGTCTGGTATTCTAGAGGAGGATTTTTGGGCTTGCCGTTTGGCCCTTCTACCTGTAAAAGAAAAATTAACAAATTCGACATGATGGTATATGACAAAAGATATATTAAAATACATTTTTTAGAATATTCAAATTAGACAAACATGGTCAACACCTCTTTTGAAAAAAATTGCGAATAAGACTAGTATTTTTGACCGCTGATCAATACAAATAAAATACCGATGCACATTGATATAATAAACAAGAAATGATAAGCGTGATTATGATAAAATTGTTTTGCCGCCAAAGTTTACCATTAAAATATTTAATACTATTTGTACAACAAAACCTCGTGGCTGGGGCTGAACGTAATAACCCCTGCATTATACAAAGATTAAGGACGATGAGTTACGGCAGAAAATTATTGCTCAACTTACGTTCACGAAGTTTCTTTTTGAACTCAGGATCGCTCCGCCGTTTTCGATCGAAGTAAAAGCAATACCCAACGAAAATTCCCGCTATGCCGAAAGCAATTCCCACCGCTGCCTTTGAAATCATGGTTATTCTAATATATAACTTTAAATATTATAGTGAAAGACTTTACAAACTCCTCATTGCAGCTTCGACCATCATAGAAGAGGCTGCGTCCGCTACGGTACGTCATGAATTTCGTCGTAAGTGAAGCATTTCACGTGCTATCGCAGTAGAAGCTCGATTGCGATAAACTCCCTAGATAAATAATATTAATGCGTATTTTGTTTACTTCATTCGTCTATTTCATTTCGACTATTTTCTATTTGATACTGTATTACATGATACATTTCATAGTGCCAAATCCGCCTTAAAACAATACACTTTAGAATATATAATCTTAAATTAATTACTACTCTTTTAACTACTAAACAAAATCTATTTAATTAGTTGTATTAAATATCTTCTTAATGTGCCAAATTTTTTATTTGCTGCTTGATTTTTTTAATCGTAAAGCCTTTAGCCAACAGCTTTGCTGATCATGCAGCCGGGGTCCAATAGAAATTGTAGTAATATGCCACGTGTGGCTTCTTCTCTATATCTGACATTATAAACTATGATAACAAAGGAACAGGAAAGAGCTGTTACTAAGCATGTGTATCACAAACCTTTAATTTCCAAATAGTAGATATTCTTCAGTATTATAATGATACAACTAGAGCATTTAATTATTTATGGGGCAATACTTGTGATCTTTCTTGCATTTTTGGTACGTTTGCGAGTTATGTTCTGTTTAGGACATACCATATTATTGTATAAAACTGTAACGCAGATTTTTAAATGTTTACACTGCACGGTGCTGTTAATAAAGTATCCTTGTAACCGTATATTTCGAGCTTTATTCTATATATTATACTATTTGAACAAAGTGATTAGTTGTAAAGACTTGAAGTTTATTTTATCAATTTTTAGTTTTGCATATTTTTATATACAACAACACAACCTTATCCTAAAGTATGGCGCCACGAAAAGGAAAAGGTGTTTCACAATTTTTCCACCAAGTCAATGGAAAAATTTCCTTCTTTGCAAGATGACTGGAGTGTTCACTTAAGTGTTATAATTCCTGCGTACAATGAGGAGGAAAGATGTAAGTTGTTTCTACCTTGTGCTTTGACTGAAAGTATGAGCATGGATATACATTGCAGTGCCACCAATGTTGGATGAATGTCTTGAATATTTGGAAAAACGTGAAAAGCTTGGACTGACTTATGAATTAATCATTGTTAATGATGGAAGTACGGACAAAACTGTCAGCATTGTGGAAGAATACGCTGTCAAGTATAAGAATATTAAGATGCTAAGTCTTGTCAAAAATAGGGGAAAAGGTGGTGCAGTAAGATTGGTTTGTAATCCTAAATTATGATAAGTAGCTTATTTTCTTCAATGCAATTGTTGCATCAATTCTGATTTTGCTCTTTCAAGGGCATGTTGAGTGCAAGGGGCAGTGTAATATTATTTGCTGATGCAGATGGTGCTACAAAGTTCAAGGACTTAGAAAAGCTAGAAGCTAGCTTAAAAGATGTTTTAAACCGTAAGTAATATGGTGCATTAAAAATATTTAATTCTGATCTTATCCGAGAAATGTCATTTAATGTAGATTACATTACAGTTGATTATACAGTCAAACCTGAAGAGGTTAGCATGTCGAATGCTGTGATATGTGGATCCAGAGCGCATCTAGAAAAAGAAGAAACTGCAAAAAGATCCTTCTTTCGATTGTTCCTGATGCACGGTTTCCATTTCTTAGTTTATTCATTGTGTGTAAGAGATGTCAGAGATACTCAATGCGGTTTTAAACTCGTAACTAGGAAGACAGCTAGAACTATTTTCCAAGCCTTGCACATAGAACGTTGGGCATTTGATGTCGAAATGTTATATATCGCACAAACTTTAAACATTCCCATAACCGAAATAGCTGTAAATTGGACCGAAATCGAAGGTTCGAAAATAGTACCTTTTTGGAGTTGGTTGCAAATGGGGAGAGATTTGTTTCTGATTTGGCTTAGGTATCGAATTGGAGCATGGAAAATACAAAAACCTAAAGAAACATAATATACGAATCACTGTATAACATATAGTTATTTGTCATTTCATCCTCATATCCTAAGTCCGGTTTAATCCTTATAAAAAAATAATTTAATTGCTGTTATGTTTATATACAGGATCAATATTACAAAAAGTGCTTTTTTACATGAAAGTACAAGGTTTATAGTTGCTAATTCTTCTTTGGATATTGCAGCATTTCATAATTTACTTCTATTTAAATTCGTGAAATACACACGTATTCAAGCAACTCCTATTTTTAACAGAAATATTTCTATGACGCATACTGATATAGGATAAAATCGAATCGGGCGGTACCAGGTACTCCCGTAACTTTCTCACGAAGCGTTCGTCAATGAGACGCTTGTGGTGGGCAATAAAAGGGGGCGGCCCAATAAGATATTGCGTACTGTTGTGCAACGTCTCTGATTGGCAGGAGCTCCTGAATCGCTATAACGTAAGGTAATTCCATAAAGAGTGACGTGTTAAATATCGGTATCTTATACTATTTTAAAAGGGCACAGTGGGTTACTATTTACATTAATATAACGCAGTTAACATCTTTAAGGTTAGAAAAAAAGACGAACGAGACAAATTTGTGGATTATTTAAAGTTTATTGACTACTCTAAAAAGCAACCAAGGATGTCGTTTGTCTCGCCTATGCCTAGCCGCGAATTTCTGTGGGATGTATTCCAGAGGTATTATCAATTTTGTTAATACTATAAATTGATATATATTTATTTATTACACTGGAACAATTATTTCAAGAGCATCTACATTAATGTACCGAAATCTTCATAGGTCATGGGGACACATTACTAAAATTGCTGTCCTAGAACTGCATTGCATATTACAAGATTATAGAACAAAATATTTATTCACCTATTTTCCTTGTATTACACAAACTAAATGACACTACTTTACCCTGCCATCATATATGTTCAGACAATACTTTGGCCATGGGTGAATGACAGCACTATATTAAATCAGTTTTATATCATTATCAATTGTTCTACCACTAATAGCATTATTATTAAACTGTGTTAATTTACTTTGTAATAAAGATTAATAAGGATATTACAATTCATTTTAGGGTAGACAAAGATCGATCTGGTGCAATCACCGCAGAGGAACTGCAACAAGCTCTTTCAAATGGAACATGGACGCCGTTCAATCCAGAAACAGTACGGTTAATGATCGGTAGGCTGCTCGTTTATATATTAAAATTTTCAAACGACCATGTAAATTAAACAGCACTTATGCTTAGATAGTATACCACTTATAAAGTGCATATTAAATATATGTGGAATGCGTAGGATAACTTAGACTTTTAGTAACTTAAGCAAAACTGTATGATTAGAAATTAGATTGCTAGGTTGTATTCACATGCCAGACAGCTATCATTAAAATTTGCATGGTCCTTTGTAACCATTAATCTTCCATTACTTCATTTTGTTTGGTACAGGTATGTTTGACATTGACAAAAATGATCCTGCTTCTTCAGGTATGTTTGATAAAAATCAAAACGGAACAGTGAGCTTCGAAGAGTTTGGTGCTCTTTGGAAGTACGTTACAGATTGGCAAAATTGCTTTCGTTCATTTGATCGTGACAACAGTGGCAATATTGATCGTAATGAATTAAAAACTGCTCTCATAAACTTTGGATACAGATTGTCAGATCATACAATAGACACTCTCATACGCAAATATGATCGTGCTGGTCGAGGTACCATATACTTCGACGATTTTATCCAATGCTGCATTGTGCTATATGTAAGTATTTACCCCTGTAAAAAGAAGAGAGATTAAGCAAAAATACAATCTTTTACACTTCATTTTTTTCAGACGCTTACTGCTGCATTCAGACAGTTAGACACTGACTTGGATGGTGTTGTTACCATCCACTATGAACAGTTTTTGGGTATGGTATTCAATCTAAAAATATAAAGACATATTGATCACGCCACAAGTATTCTTGCCTACTTTGGCAATGGCAACATTTCATGATGCCAAAACGATAGAATGTTTTGTTTCACATATTTTGTGGTATCTTCCCAGAATTCTCTGATGTAATGTGCTTACACGGATATTTAATCTCTGTGCTTCTCTAAATTATTTGGTCTGACTTTTGAGAAACATTGTAAGTACATTTATAAGGATAGGTGTGCTGATGTCATTACATGATGTTAAACACATATAGCTAGTATGATCTAAAACATTCCTGGCAAAATGTGTACGTACTGAATTATATATGCAAATCCAGTCTGAGCCTATTTATCACTAAAAATCTGGACAATAGAAAATCTTTATTGAGCCTATTTATTACTAACAATCTGGACAATAGAAACATTACAGCATTCTCATTATCGTCAGTGTAGATAAATAAGTCTATATCTTAATGTCAGCTTTAAGGTGTTAAAGAACAAAAATTAACGAAGTATGTCAGAGTTAACACGATGAATTTTGACCAAGCATTGATTATCTTTCTTAATGATGATCAATATAAATCAACATATTTATAAGTTTAACATAACCAGACTGATCTGGTGTTCTAAAGAACAAAGTCTTGAGTGTATCACTTCAGAAAATATTTTTTCATACATTATCGTGTGTCAATTACTACAGCAAATTTCACTCAGTGTAAGCCTGGCAGAATGAATGCATTGAATGCAATTATTTTAAAGCTGTATTGCAACAAATGGTAGATGTTCTGATATCTGTTATACCTTGTCGTATTGCTCTAAGCGATTTATAGTTATACACACATATGTATTATATATTATATGTGTGTTTAAATCATTTTCTATAATTACAGTTACAAAGTTGAGTACATTTTTGCTCTGCACTATGTTAATGTACGTTATAAATTTGTGAATATTATCTTCTGTTATGTATAAAACCTATATTTGTGTATTTTTCTAATATAACCGAATATTATATGGGATAAATGTAAAATATATTTCCTCCAACATATTCCAACTTACATATCTCTATTTCTTTTTCACATCATTTATAACAGATAAACGATTGCAACTATCCCAGTAGTTTGACAACGAACTGTATCTGGGTGCCTAAATACATTTATAAATGAATTGTAAATTTAAACAATGTAAAAGATTCGTATTCTGCCAATGGGAATAAACTTTCCATGATGCGTGATTTGTAGTTCCATCATGCTGTGCAGGTGGCACTGACCAATAAACCCCAACTTTCCGTTCGCTCCTTGTTGTCCTTGGTCATCGGTTTTGCGTGCTTTCGCGGATTAACCTAGTTGAATGACAGATACAAGCGGATAAGTAACGAGCTAATTATGTTTTACGTTACAAATATGAGATGGATTCGGAGGTGAAAGTACATAGATCTTTGCCGCCTTTGGTAGAAGGTAAAATAAACAGTTATCTGAAGTTAGTTATTGACGAAGTTATTTGGTCCAAAAGAAGTCCCGGTGATATCCGGGTATTTGCCTCCTGGTGGGGTGAACTTGACAGTGCACAATTTAGGTAATTTACAATCAACTTTTTACCTATCCTTTTTCATCAACTCGATGGAGCGTCCGCAATTTTTCCGTAATTATGACGATTATAGTGGCCTTGTATGTAGTGTAAAGTCTATGTTAGATTTCCCCAATATAAAGAAATCATCTTAGCGTGTTAACTTAAAGTTATCTGCGTTTAGAAAAATTTGCACAGTGTATGCTTATATTTGTTCTAGACCCAGGGATATTACCAAGGATGTTATCGGGTCAGCACATGATAAGATTGAGATATACGCCATTAGAACTAATTTAACACTTTTTAAAGAATACATTAAGAACTGCGATACAGTAGAATTGGTGATCATCGCAGAGGAAACTAACATTATTATTGGAACAGCTCAAGTTAGAGATCTGTTAAATATTTTTGGATTTAAACCCTATTTTAAATATTTGCCTATAATAAATGACATTGGACACATAATAGGGGAGATACATGTTTCGATGAAGTTACTACATACAACAAATGTTCCTGTCATGCAGCTTAAGGAACATAAGGTGGAAGGAAAAAGGAACAATTATAATAGTGCATCCTTTATTGTCGGGAATACCTCTTGTAATCAGCAAAGAATGATCAGACAGAAATCACATGGAATTAAAAATGAGGATCTTATTGATGAGCCCAAAAATGAAACAGGGAGTATTTACAAGTCCATTTTAAAGTCCAGAAAGGCAGAACTTCAGGAGCCATTTAGAAACTTCAATAGTAAAGTAACGGACAAACTTGTTGCTCAGGTTGTTGCAAGAGCACAAAGACTTAGAGGAGTACTGTTAAAAGAAGCTTATAATGACGATGCTTTGATCCTCAGTGATAGTTCATCAAGCGATAATTTACAGACTTCTGTACCTCCTGAAAATGAGGCCAAGTTGTATGAATATATCTTAGGCAAAGAAATGAGCCACTCTGAAGAACGTAAGGCATTAGACACATTGCGGTCAACGTCTCCTACTCCAAGCTTGATCAATTTTGCATCCGAAACTATTGCCGCCTCTAGACAGAATAATTTTCGAACATTTCAAAATAAAGATTCCCATACAGTATCCAGTTATCCTTTACAAGAGATATCAGATGAGAAATTATTTAACACATCAAAAGGTACATGGAGTATTAATTTATGGATGACTACTAGCAGCATTGTTTCGGTAAATCCGTTATAGATCAATCTTGATAAGTAATTTAAAATTCTAGATACACTGCTACTGCAGCATGTGGATTGCATTAGGATTTTTGTCGACTTTCTCACATTGAGTTCTGCTGGTTACAGAAGGGTTAAATCGTCTTGTGTTTCTCGTAAGTTAGATTTTGATTTTGCACTTTATTTAATCTTTCTGTACATTATAGATATTCTTAATATGCATGCATAATATAGGAAATGATGGTCCACCTACATCCGTAACTTATTATGTGCAACATGATACGGCATTAGGATACATCAAGCAGGGAAATGAAAAAACATCAAAGGAGAATAAGCTGATAAGGATGTGTTCCAAGAAGCAGATTGATCAAGGTAAGTTTTGGCAGAACATAAAAAAGATTTTAATATTCCTAATATATCAATGTAATGTATAATTGTAAAATTGATAATAAGACATCATTTGGTCACAAATTTTGTATTATTTGAAACTAATATATGTTTTTAGTAATTTACTTTAATCATGAAAGTACCTACAGTATACCAAAATTGAAAGTTTCTACTAATAACGTTTTGAAGTTTAAAATATTTATCCGTCATCTAAACCAAAAGTCGCCAACAGAGCTAGGCTTTGGTTCTGTATCTGTTAATGATGTAGTAAAAACTGAAAATTTGAGCACTACCCAACGAGTGGCTATCATTAATAAAGGGATAAAAATAGGAGAATTGAGGGTGACTGTGGAATTGGGCTGTGACCTTGTACATTTTGGAAAGGAATATGTTGGCAAGTTTATTACAGTGAATATCTAAAAATAAAAATTTTTGTAATCAAATTCCTGATCTTAAATATGCTATTATTTTAGATGCTATTATGTCCACGAAGGAAAATATACCAATATCCGAAATCCAGTTGTTGATGAACACAGAAGCAAATAAAAATAAAAGTACAACTGGAAGTCAATCTAAAACGAATAGCAGAGTATCATCAGTTTCTGCAAAGGGGATGGAACGATTAACGTCTGAAAGTAATACTGATCTATTTACTACGCCAGACATGTCAGGATATAACCAGCAAAATATGGACGATAAAAAAATTGATGCAAAGAATCCAGATGCAGATAATAAGAATAAAGTAAAATGATTGGAAATTATTGCTACATTAGCTGATTAGGTAGTACTCTCAAATATTATGTTTGTTTTTATAGATCCTCCTCCATGGTTTAATATATGTAGCAGAGGGAAAAGAACTACCAGAATTAAATACCTATTTGCTATGCAGGGCTTTTTGGCGCGAGGACAAAGCTACCAGTCAAATTTGCAATAATACAAAAAATCCATGCTACCATTTCTGCCAGGTAGCCCTATGTTGACACTCAATTTATTTCTTGGGATAATGTATACTGGAATATCTGTAACACATTCAATTTTTCATACTTTACAGTTAGTACCACTAATCCATGGTACGGATTTATTAGATCGCATTAAGGATAACTATATAATTATCGAAGTGTATTCTAGAAGAGTTAACAATACGGATAATCTTATAGGAATAACAAAGTTATCAGTGCATCAATTATACGTTGCATACAGGGATCCACATGTACTTCCTCATCTGTTATTGTCCAAGGTGAACATTGTTTTACAGCCTTGAATAATGATCATAATGGGTTTACTTACTACTTACTATTTACTTACCTTTAGTATCCTGTTATAAGCGTGGATGGTTGGGTATCGGTTAACAATCCTGTTACCGGACAATCATGTGGTGAGCTTCTTGCATTAGTAGCCCTTGGTACAGCTGAACAAATCGCTCTATTAGAAATGTCAAGGGGTCTTCGGAATAGTATACCTCAAATAATATCCACTTACTCGCACAACCGACAGCAATATCCTGATAAAACTGTGCAAGACATTGTTTCTGCTCACACGCAGAGCACTGAAAGGGAATTACCCTGTGTTAGAACCCAAGAGTGTCAAACTGATATTTCCACGTTCGATGAATACAAGTTTGGCAAAACAATTCGTTCAGAACTTCCAGATAGATCAGCTCTAAATAATTTCGTGGATTGTTTAACGCACGCACTGCATATTAACAGAATGAACATGGATCAAGCGATACAAACTGATGTTGATATAATGGAAACGCAAGCATTAAATGTCGCAGAGCACCTGTCCTTAAATGGATTAAATCTGAATAATCCTTCCGAAGGCAGTGATGATAGTAATCCAAAGAACAATTTTAATTTACCTATGGAAATGTACAGGAGTGTCGGTGTGGGTGCCGAATATGATCAGGAATCAGATCGACAAACAAATGTTGACTGCAGTAATATAGACATTGAGTCACCTGTGGTGGGGCAAAGCATGGCAAAAGATACAAGTAGCTGTAATTTAGAGCCTCTTACATTCAGGAGCATTATAGAAATTGAGTGTGCATTGCATTTACCAAAGGTAGAGACAACTAATGGTACTATGGAACCGAGTACTTACGTATCCTTTCAGGAGAGTAAATCAGGCTTTAGGAGTTCATTGAATGCTTATATGATTACAAATGTTTATCCAAGCAGCTGTGATCCAAAGTGGAATTGGAGATTTGATGCAAGATTACCAACAGAACTACTCTTAAATGTATGTATTTCAATGTAGAAATAAATAATTATGTATAATTTGTGGTAACACCTTATGGTCAATTTTTTAGGATGACAAAAGATTAATCCTGAAGGTTTGGCGTTTATTAGACCCTACAATCAGCATGCAGATTAATCTAGAAAAAGATATTGTCATTGGATTTTCTGCTATCGATTTGTCGGTTTTGGTCACAGGTTATTCTACAATATCTGGCTGGTTCCGTATTATGGACTTTACTGGAAAATGCAATGGTCAAATTAAAGTAAGTTCAACTAGAGTTAATAAATCCATCATAGAGCTGAGGCTGTTGAGATTTTAAAGTTTTACCAATATAATCTTTGTATAGTAATTAATGATATTTCAATAATTTTATCCAACACAAATTTTAGGTAAACATTATACCATTGGATAATCTCTCTTTAATTGGGAAAGTTTCATCGACACAGAACATTGCGCGAATACCCATGTGTAATTTACCACAAATAGTCGCCTCTGTGCCACATGTAGATGATACACCACTTTCTAATGTAACATCAAATGCTACGCATTACAGTTTACCAGTGCATGAAAAAGAAGAATGTGAAGAGAATGAAAACATGGTGGCAGAAGCTGTAGTACAACCGGCTCTTGTTCTTGATGATGTATCCATGTCTTTTCTATCGTTCTCCCTGAAGTAAGTAACCTAATATTGAGATCTATTTGTTCAATTCTATCATTATATATAACTAATGCCGGTGCCTTATTTTGTACAGACAAAAACTATCAGAATTAGATGAGATCACAAAACGTTTACAGTCAAGACTACATGATGTGACCAATGCAGCTTTTGAGGATGATCTCGAAAATGATTTTGACCTGAACGAATTGGGTAACGAGAACGACAACGATCATAATGAAAATGGAAATAGTGACAATCCATATTTGCACAGTGGTCTTCGATCTGACAATAAAGCATGGCCTGTATTGCAAACAACCCAGAAATTGTCGCACGACAAAGTTAGTCCAGCGATTTATACCGAGAGCCCATGCGTTAAACATACACATAACGATACTCTTTGTGAGACTGTGAACACGCAGGACAGACCTACGAGGCCAAAAGTTAACGAAGCCCACGATACCGAGAACTTCAAATCTGAAGTCGAGCGTGAGTCGTACACGAACGGCTATTATTCAATGCAGCATCAAAACGATTATTATATGCAGAACGACAATGCTTCGAGCAACGATGGAGAATATCCAGTACGCGGAACAAAGATGCACATAAGTCATCTGCTGGAGAAATTGTCCCTGGATTTCCCTGTGCGTTCCATTCCCACCAAACGTGTCCTCCAGAGAAAGAACGTCTCTGATATATTGACCACTCTACGACAGAATAACAACAACGTGCAAGAAAATAGCAAGTGCAGGCATGATCATGGCGCCTGCAAGGTTCCCACTCAAACCGATATGCAAAACAGCCAATTGGCGCAAGGCTCTCAAATGCGTTTACAGAATCGCGCAATCGGTGATGCGGACAATTCAAGACCGAACGAACCTTTGTCAGAATTATGTACCACTCCTCAAACGAGCTGCAGAATGTCAGAAGTTATTCGCGAAGAATTAATCGCAGAAGAGAACGGTGATAACGCAAGGTGCGACGACTTAACAACGTACCTCATAACTTCAAATGTCCGTCATATGGATCTGGATAACATATTGAATCCTCTCTTGTACCAGCATTTGGTGCCAGATGTTTGCACCGCTAACGTAGCTCCATTGGAAGGTGAGGCGGTCGAACAATTGGATAACCGGTACGTCAAAGCTTTCAACACATCAATCGGCGGCGGATTAGGTAAAGTGAAAAATTTCACCGAGTCCGTTGGTGTTCAGTGTGACGACATGAAAAATTCGAAAAGCAGATTAGACTCCCCAACGAATACGGAACTGATCAGACTTACGCCATCGGGAGTTTCCGAGAATGTCGATGGTAACATAGACTTAACTGTGTTGCACAAGGCCAGTTATAATGATGTAATGTCAAACAATACTACCGACTCCACAAGCACGGTTTCTTTCAATAAGTCCTCGGTCAGGCAGATGGAAATGGAAATGACGGAGGAGGAGGAAGATGAGGAGAGTGAAGTTCATTCTGTGCACGTACAATCCAGGCAGGCCCCAGAGGGTGGCAATCCTATTGAGGATAATACAAATTCCTCAATTGCTAAGCCGCAGATTAGTTCGCCAGGCTCATCCTCGAACAGCTAATAAGTTATATTTTTTTCTGGATCGCTCGATTATGATTAGAACAATTAGATAAGTTTATTTATATATGAATTCTTTCATGATATGAAGAATATTTTAGGGTTATAGATACACATATACAGATATATCAAGTATTCGCCATGAGTAGATGGTCAATATCATTTGCCTAGATTAAGCTTATAATCACAGTATTCATGATAAAAGGATATAGAATATTTTTATGAACTTTCTCAGCAAACTCTTCATGCATTTCTGATATTTTTTGGTGAGGTATAGTGCATCATAGTTAGATAGGTAAATTACATTTTTTTAGCATGTGGATTCTGTGTACAATGATCTATTCAGTGTTTATATAAATCTATGGTAGACCATGTTGCGCAAAATATTAGAAAATTTGTTCTCCTCGGAAGGATTGATTTTAGCTTTGCTATGTTCAGTAGTAAACTTTAAAGGATGACAAATTGTGAAATACTACTAAACATTTGTTTATTTGAGTACTACTATTAAGTTATTTCATTTTACCGGTTATAAAACTTGCATGTCATATACGTAATATAAAGATAAGTATACTCAATATAAATATTCCTATACGGACTGACTACCCTGTATACGTAATGATAATATCAAAAAAAAAGAATATTAGATATAAACGGCAGCCTAAAATTGAAGCTACTTAAGCAACTATTTTATTTGAGGTGTTTACTATACATACGATATGTCAATATTTTTATATAACCTTTGTGTAAATAGTGCTCAAACAGGTGTGAATTTATAACAGCGCCTTGTATAAATGTTGATTCAAAGAAAAATAAAGCTAATGTGCTATAACATGATGCCTAAATAGCGCAATATTATTTCAATTGTTTAGTAGAGTTTACATCCTTGATATTGTTATCAATACTTTTAAATTTTATATCGTTTCCAATGCACAGATTCTGAATTACCCCTGCAATTAACTCAATAAAGCGTCAATAAAATCTTACTCCATACTTAATTTTTGAAGTAGGCGGCTAGATATGCTTCCCTGCGTATCCATTTTGCAACATCTGAGGGGTTCATCAACCACATTTTTGCATTAGTACCTTCATGGGAATGAATGCTAGAACAATCCCGTATTTTCTAGAATAATAATATATCGTATTAATGAAATTATGTTGGCAACAATTCCATAGTGATCATGACAAATGATCTTACATTGAAGCATTTCAATTCCACCCTTTTGAATTGTCCTTGCTCCTGAAATTCTTTAGTCATGCATATCCTACATAAGAACAGTCTATTGTTCAAATGCCAGTAATCGCCCAATGGCTTTTTTCCGCATAATTTGCAAACATCTGTATTTACGCTGCAGCACTTAAAGTCAGTGCCAAGGCGCATTTTTACCCTGCCACCAAAACTGTGTTCAAATTTGATTTCTCGTTTTTCGCTATCCACATACATTCCTGGTCTAGAAATAAAAAGAATCCAGTAACTTCCATTTGTAATAACAGCAAACTGCAGGATTATCATTAATGTACCCTGGATTTTTATTAACAGGTAATGTTTCTCTCTTACTGGTGGATGCAAAAGGATATTTAAGCTTTTTGACTTGTTTTGGGAATGTGCAGATGTTGTAATCAAATGCAGATGGATAATCGTCTCCATATTGCACTTGTTTGCCAAATCTGGCAATACCGCTATATCCTCTCTTACTGATGCTATGCATGCAGGGCTAAAACAAAAATATCAGCATTTTGAAGGAAGTTGACAGGTGCTATTTCAAGTACAAGAACCATACCTTGGTATTAAATGTCTTAAATGATTCTAAAACATTATATGAATTTGCAGCTATGCCTGGGTGGTCTTCCAAGGTGTAATATTTCATAAATGGACTCATTCCTTGTCTAGATGTATCGCGCAAACAACCAGATCCAAAACATATCTTCTGCGGTTTTTGCATTTGTACCACATATTGAAAGTCTGTTTTGGATGAAGGACAAGTATGGCAGTAGTTAATAATTTCACATAAATTTATTTGGTACACACACAATGTTCTGTCTCGTTATTAATATAATACCTTCCATTCTGAACAACTATGGTTATAAACCTAGTTTTTGCAAATAGCATGAAACAACAATGATTTATCAAATAACAACGGTTACGACGAGTTGTTTAGGACTGTCTCCGTTTCTATGAGTAACCAGTAACGTAGCTGAGTCATAATCACGTTATGAGTTGTAGAAATCACATTAGGTTGTTTAATCAATTAAAAAAGGCACTTAAGGAATTTATTAGCTCCCCATCACTTTTTACCACTAAAATATTTCCTACTAAGATTCATATTTTACCGAAACAATATAGCGTTTGTTAGTGACGTGAACTACGATATGCATTCACATGAACCAATCCGGACCTCGTATTCAATAAATCTTCTTTACCATTTCCTGCAATCACAGTAAATGGCATCTTTTTCGATGTTTCTTTATGAACCCGCTACAGCCATCAGAAACCAAACAAATCTAGATGTGATTAAGAAGAACGCTATTTAAATCGTCATTTCAACATAACAGCACTTAATATAGGATGGAATAATTCTTTGAAAGAAAAGGAAATTCTGAGGTGTTACATGACTTTTCACATCGAAATTAACGTTTTTTAGCGCCCCTGTGGGCTTGCACGCATGCGCATGTATCATCGCATGTATTTTACTCGCGGTGTTTCGATCAAGTTTACAACCGCAATCATGCAATTTAATTGCTGCCCCTTGTGTCGTTATATACAGGTACTGTTGAATAGAAATGAAAAATAGCCGATCATATTTTCATATTCAAGAGCCCACGAGTACGGAAATATGAAACTTTGCGAGTTATTTGGAACCGGAACAACCATGGTGCAGCGTTCGAGCAACGTAGTGGGGCAGTCTTGGCAGGTCGATGGTGTTGTTCGTACCGACGGTCCGTCCGTAGCCGTCTTCGCTTCGCGATGCGTCCACCGATGTGTGTTTCTGCACATGGCCGTGCCGCCCAACGGGCTTCTGCATTGTTCTACCGTTTTTCGCACTTTGCCACCGGTAAATCGACGCATTTAACCCATTTTTCACACCCCCGTCAACATAGACCGCGTGTTTTACACATTGAGCAATGGAAAAAGCGATTTTTACATCTACAAGCATTATTTAAGTATCAAAAAGTGAATCGTGGGTACATCGCCTTGGCGCTTGGCCCCCGACACAAAGTCAGCATTTCCTCCGGAACCTTGCGGATCTTCCCGCTTGTCAGATACGACCGCTTCCCAAATATGATTCCGAAAGTCTAAACAGTCGGGATGTACTTTGCTCTGGAAAAAATCATTGCGTGGTAATGTAGAATTCAAGGACACGGTGGACAAACAAATCGCAATCTCTATATAGCACTGTATTCTTCTAAATAATTATACATTACGATGGATTTAATTCTGCAACATAAAAATCATTTGATCTTAACTGTAGCTCGTCATCGGATCGAGACACACGAGAAATCGACGGTTTTTCAGGGACCAATATTAACTTACATGTAACTTTTAGGCACCATTACAATGTAGTTTCATATGGAAGGTAACTAATATTCCAAAAATAATACTCATGAGAAGTTGCATATTGAGCAAATTACTAGGTATTATGAATAGGTGACATCTTTGCATATTTAGTTGAATACTTACCATATTGTCATAATACATGGTAATTCATGCAGTATCATATGTCAATTATTTTTGCAGGAAATATATACAGATTTTATCTGACAGAAATATAGTCAATGTAGGAAATTCTGTAATACAATTTGTTGGGCAAAAAAGGCAAATTAAGATACATCATAATGAAGCTAATTAATATTGATATTCAGATACATTTCTTATAGACTTCCATTACTCGCAAAAGTATTGGTACATAGTTTATTCTTATTTTTTGCAGAATTGTGTCCATTAGTTTTAGGAGAAGTTTATCATATCCTGCATCCGCCATGACTACATCGTCAGAAGATGTTCTGATGCAAGTAGGGCAGGTTCGTTACAAAAAAGGAGATGGCACTTTATATGTTATGAATGAAAGAATAGCTTGGATGCTCGATAACAGGGACACTGTATCTGTCAGTCACAAATATGCTGACATTAAATGTAAGATCTCAAATGCTTATGTAATTATTAAACTAATGTTTAATAAACAGTATATTGAAAAATAATATCGCCATAAATTCACTTTATCATTATTAATATAATGATTTAGATTATTTTTAAAATACTTCTCTGGTGTATACTATAAGCTCACATATGATTGTATCCATTGAATCAATTTTTTGAATCAAATTTTTTGCATAAAGGTAAAGTGTAATATATAATTGTAGACTGGTAGAAAGTTGTACGACTATAATATATTTGTATAACATGATATTTGTTATAGCAATTTCTCTTTTTAGTACAAAAAATATCACCGGAAGGAAAGTCAAAAATACAACTGCAGGTTGTCCTGCATGATGGTTCGTCATCTACATTTCATTTTGTGAATAGAAATGGTCAAGAAGCTCAAATCAAAGATCGTGATGATGTGAAAGAGCTGTTACAACAACTTTTGCCCAAATTTAAGAGGAAAGTAAATAAAGAACTAGAGGAAAAAAATAGGTGAGACACCACAGTGTACGCGAGTTGATTATATGGAAAGTATTAGACACTATATGCTGTTGTTTTTCCAGAATGCTACAAGAAAATCCAGTGCTGCTGCAGCTTTATCGTGATTTGGTCATAACACAAGTCATTTCATCAGAGGAATTTTGGTCACAACACGCTGTGGAATATACTCAAGCCAAAAAAAGTCAACGTCAAGACATAGGAGTCAATAGCGCTTTCTTAGTAAGATTATATTAATTTTTTTTAAAGTCCCAGATAATTAAGTTACAGTATACATGCATATATTGTTAATAAACCAAAATGGTAAATCAAACAACAGATGGCATTTTTCAGGCTGATATTAAGCCACAAACCGATGGCTGTAATGGATTGAAGTACAACCTAACTGTCGACATAATAGAATGTATATTTAAGACTTATCCAGCAGTCAAGAGGAAACATCAAGAAAATGTGCCTCACAAAATGTCTGAATCTGATTTTTGGACGAAGTTTTTCCAGTCACATTATTTTCATCGAGATCGTATCAATGCAGGGACCAAGGACCTTTTTACCGAATGTGCCAAAATAGATGATCAGGAACTGAAGAAGGATATACAATCCGGAATAGACGATCCATTGGTAGACATTACATCATTTGAGGATCAAAACTTGGATGAAAATTATGGAAGCGGATCTAGTAAATCCGACAAACCTTCGGGAAATATTGTACACCAGAGTATGATCAAAAGATTTAATCAACATAGCATTATGGTTTTAAAAGCTAGCACTGCCAAACAGCCTGCGCAATCCACTCAGCCACAATTAAACGGATCCACACCATCAGCTAGCAAGACTTCTACGACTAACCAGTCGGATGATCGACCAAAGACTAAAAAGGTAATCATTTTGTATGGTATTTTTCACTTGGTGCGAACGTGTATAAGTATTTTGAATGACAAATGTCACATAAATGCAAATCACCTTTTTAGCTTAGAATACAAGAAAAATTAGTGTATGATGATCTCGATGCTGACTGTGACTCTAATACAAATATCGGAGCTCCATTGAATCTGACGCACGTAGATAGATATTTGCATGGGCCTATACCAGGATATGGAAACACAGAACCAACTATGGAGGAACTCGCTATGACGCTAAGTCAATTAAAAAAAGAGGCTACGAGTTGGGTGGCTGGCAATAGTTTACCACGTCAAGCCGCAACATCATTAGTTAGTCCTGCTGCGGCTGTTTCAGCTCTAGGAGAATTAACACCCGGTGGTTCTTTAATGAAAGGATTCAGAGAGGAGAGCCTTGGACGTAAGTATTATAATAAAATAGAAGTTAGTCATTATAAGGTAGATTACTGGTTACAAAGGAAATCAAAGATATATTAATTTTTCATTCTTGAGACATGCCTTTCAGTTACTTATTTTTATTACCAAATGTACTAAAGGGACGTTTTTTTGTATTACACAAAAAAAAATGTTTGTGAGCATATAGTATCTTAATTGAACTTACGTTACAGAATTAATACCAAAGGACTTAGAAAAAGAATTGCGTAACGTATATGTATGTACGTGTGAACTTCTCAGGCATTTTTGGCGAAGTTTTCCCCCAACAACGCCACAGCTTGAAGAGAAGGCAGTTAGAATGCACGAAGCATTACATAGATTCCATTCTGCCAAGCTGAAACCGTTTGAGGTATGTTTTAATATTGCTCCCCTGATATGACACATATGCATCTCTCATGTATGCCTTTTATGCTTCTCTCGTACTTTTTTTCCAGGATCGCGTTCAACGAGAATTTTCTGCCGTTAGCCAACACCTAACAAGTCATCTGAATCAGTTGTTAAGTACCGCTTATAGGAAATTTGCAGTTTGGCAGCAACGGAAAATGCAAATGAGGTAGCCATGCATTAAATTGTCTTAAGAATAAAATCAACCTGAATAAAACAGAGCAATATGATCGTCATACGTATATTGCATTTTATAATGTTACCGTAAGTTAGGTATTAATATGGGTGTATTTCGCAAAAAAAAAAAAAAAAGAAAAAAAGAAGGGAAAAAGAAAAGAAAACCAAAGCCGAACGTGTCACGCATCCTATGCTGCCACATATTTACTTGTTTATTTATTATCGCATAAACACTTACTATTGTTGTCTTGATAATATTTTTACAGACATTTTGTCGTTTGGATTCGACCGCGTACAGCGATCGTCTTACAGCTATTTTCGTAACGTGTAGTTATAGTTTATTTATTCGGTTTTTCCTTTTTTTTTCTGTAGAACACATTGCGTTGTACGCGTCAGATATCCGAATAGTTTACGAATTCCGGTGGAGGTATCGACGGACCTCCAGGGCGTATGAATGCGAATGAATTATGCTGAAATAAGAAGAGAGAGTGTGTGCACGTGTGTGTGTATGTTCGTGTGCATGTGTGAAAAAGAGGAAAGATTAACGATATTTCTAAGGATCCCTCTCGAGAATACGGTTGCGCAATTAAGCATATGTCTTAGAAAAGAGAAAACAAAATAAAAGAGAGCGCGCAACACGTTAAAACAAGTGTGTATAAAAAAATGAAACGTTTAAGATATTGTACGATATCAAAGTAGCTGTGATACCGCCACTGTACAGTTGAGCTTGGTAAGCTTTATTCCACCGTTTTCTT
Organism: Ampulex compressa; assembly: GCA_038496175.1. NCBI lineage: Eukaryota > Metazoa > Arthropoda > Insecta > Hymenoptera > Ampulicidae > Ampulex > Ampulex compressa. Next base: position 149,288 of record JBCFXI010000160.1, read on the forward strand.
TAGCAAATCTCTTCTGCTAACATGAAGATCCCACGATAGGTATTGTAAAATTCGCATAAAGCGCTTATACCTTTCTGCCGAAACACAATCGTACAGACCGGTATATGCAAAATGCGTAATAACAATCCAGATCACCGATTGATTTTGAGCAATTCTGAAGGGTGTATCTTAAATGAAATGCAGTGGCACATCAGTATACTTTTTACGATATCTGCGATATACTCAACTAAGTGTCTTAATTGTTGAATCCTATTTCTCATTTACAATTTACCGGCTAAGACAATTTGCAAAACGAGATTTCACCGACTGCCTGCTCACGTTCTCCGCAGTAGCAATAATCTGGCAGTATAAAAATGGAAGTAAAGAATAAAGAGTAGGTGATAACCGCCTCAATCAATAACGCAAACGGTTATACTCGCGTGTCACGCTATTATAATTACTATGATTATTATTACTATAACAATTATAAATATATTCTTACATTATCATTACAATAAATGTTATTATTGTGAACATCAGGTCTTGATTAATCGAGCTCCTAAATTGTAGCATAATTTTATAATTGAGATAAACTTTTAAGGAAAGTAGTTCAACCAAAGCTGCAAGTGATTACTGTAAACGAGATGAGTTTATAAATGTCGATGTACTCTCTTTTATCGTTAGTATTTGTTTGACACTATATATTTTTATGAATACTATTTATTTGTTCTTTCATTATAAAACCGAAAATGTTTGTAACATGAGTCTGTTCAAATATTCGTGTTTTTCATTTTGGAATAAAGTGCAGCAATATTCACGGTGCGCCAAGTTAAGCACTATCCTTTTAAATCAAAAACGTACGCTTAAGATTATGAATACCGAAGTGCATCTATATAAACTCCAAGAAACTTTAGCTACCTTGTGTTAAAACCGAAGAAATATTAAAAATAACCTTTTAAAATAACCCAATCCGTCGTTTAAAATGTCCACATATATACAAATTTCCCGCGTAACGCCGTAACGTGCAAATATACTGTGTCAATCAACAGGTTGCAATCGCATTGTACATTCATAGTAATACTATAGCGTGACTATCGCTATACATCAACACTTCTTGACCGGTTAAAATCAACAGTTCTTCCCGAAGTCTGGCCTTTTTAAGTTTTACGACACAAACCGATTCTACATCCAAATGATTAGTAAATATGTGTACTAAGATCATTGCTGTTAAATAGCATAAGATTAGTAAGACACGCGAATGTCAATATAATTACATTACTATATATGAGCTACGATCAGAATTAATTTCAGTCTCGATCACATTTAAATCTTCCGCCATTTACAATACCTATGCGATAGTACGGTGCCGGGAGATGTCGCGGTCTATTGTTGACTCCGTTCAAAATGGCGGCCTATAATGGGCACTGCGGGGCAACATTGTTCGGTTCCCCGCGATAAATGATTCCGTGCGAAATCAATTCTGCGCGGCACGGTTCCGAGCACCAGGTCTAAGGAATACCCGGAATGTGCGCTCTCTCTCGGATGCTCGAATCATGTGAGCACAGTCACGGTGCCAGCCGATCGTGTGTCGTGCGTTGGCCGAGTTGGTGTGGCCATATTTACTGTGTTATTCCCCGAGACGTTGCATCTCTTCGTGTACCGGCGAACGTGACCGGGTACCAGGACATATGGTTGTTCTCTAGATGGCACAGTGCCGACAGTACGGCTTACGTTTGTCATAAAGAATGCGGGTGCTTTATCGTCATCAACGCGGACCGACGATTTCCCCGCGAAGCACCTAAGGTATTTGCCGCGACGGGCATGAGAAGACGCCTAGCTGGATCATTCACGATTACCTGGAGAACGGCAGTGATCGGTCACGTATACGCCGTGCAGTTCCATCAACGCTCCGTAAACAGCGCGATTGGTGTGGCGGCTCGAGGCACGCCGATCCGTTCGCCACCTTTGGTAGCACGCTCCGCATTGTTGTCTCTCGCCCGGGGCTTCAACAGATATGTGAGTTCCGTCTACGGCACGATATCACATTCTTGTCTACCTAGTGCGTTTATTGCCAAGGCTCAGCTGGCGCGTTTGGCATCTTCCTTTGAAAATGTAGATCTCCCAATGGTTTGCATAACTGCTACAATATTCAGGAGCTGTCAATATCGTTGTTTTGATTTTACACTTCCGAATCGATGTACCTACGTCGATGAAAGTAATTGATAATAATGCGGTTGTAGTTCAATGTATTGACAAAGGATCTTCATTGTCTTGTGCATTTGTGTGTGATTTGGATGAATATAAATACAACGTGGTGGAGGTGTAAAGTATTTGCTATATGATGTTTATAACTACATAGGTTCTACATATCAAGTTTTGTGAGTAATGTTATATATAATAAAAATTTTTCATTTTTTCAGAATAAGATGGAAGAGATGTCTTGTCGTGTTGCATGTGCTATAAGTCGGACGGAAGTTTGTGGATCGCAATTACATTGAATGAATTTGTCATATATAGTTTTCTACGTATGTATAAAGATGAATGTGCCGATGTTTTGACAAAAGAAGATGTTATGAATATCGCAGAGGGTCTCTTTGTTATTACAACGTACAGAAGTCTACTACGCGTGGACCAGGCTGGCTAGGCACCGGTGTGCCAAGTTTGGGTGATGGATCCCGTTGGTCCATGGTACACATCGTATAATCGTCTTGCCACAAGTGGTTCCACAAGCACATTTCAAGCTACGACGACAAGTGGTAGCAGTGACTTTGTAACCCACCACCTGGCGACGGCTGCCACACAGGCAGCGCCATCAACGACAACGTCGCAGTTACTTTTGCAAGCAGCTCACACAACAGCAACTCTGGCGGGACAACCATCTCCTTTTAACCCAGGGGGGTTTTTGTCACCACCCCCTGTGGGATACGATGTTTTCTCTCCTCTGTTTCATCATCCCAACTCCAAGCAGGCACATTATGTCACACAGCATAGGCAGGCTATAGCTCAGGCTCAAGCTGTGGCCGTGACTAAGCAAAGCACCACCACAGAGTCTGACATTTCTGCTCTAAGGGAGAATTATAGTTCTGCACACCAAGCCACATTTTTTGAACATCAGGGAACGGCAACCTCGCCTACCACATCAACTTTGGCCTGGACACATCAGAACAATGCAGCACAGCTACCCAGCCCCTTCGGAATCTTACCTCACGAAAGTGTGGTTCCATCGTCTCCTGGACCATCCACCACAAAACCCAATAGTGCCACTTATGAAAATACGTTCAACGCTCACTTTGCTACGTCTCAGACGATAAATAACATAAATTCACAACTATCCACTTCCTCTGTCGCCGCTACGGAATTTAAATCCACCAATTATCCGGATGCTAAAAAAACTATAAATGTTCGTCCGCAATCCCCAACAGTGTCTGTTAAGCCAGTAGTGTCTACATCGCAGGCCAGTAGTAATCAACCATTCTTTCAACAAGTACCTACTACCTTCAGTTCAGAAACATTGACAAATAATTATACTACTGGAAATGGAAATCAAGCATCGAATGGAAAGGTGCAATCATCTCTACAGCATCAGCAATCATGCATTGTCTCAACACCGAGTAACACACCGGGTAAAGAGTATCGAATACCTCAACCTCCTTCGAGATCAGCTACAGCCACAACAATATTCTTGAACACCTCCGTTAGATCCGTGTCTTCCCAAGTTCAGGATAAACAATCCACTCGGAATAGTAGCTTTGCTTCTCCGCCAAACAAAGTGGCATCTACAACGCCACAGAGCATACAAACCAAGGCTCAAACAAAAATATATCCTGAGTTGGGGAGCCATGGTGAACATAGAAGAAATGAGCAAACAGCGCATGACAACAGTCAATCATCTCCTATTAGTTTCTCCATCATGGATTCTCGTTCCTTAAACTACACAGCAAATACTACCGCAAACTGTACTAATTCCACTGGGAAAATAGCCAATAATCAGAGAACGCCGCCAAATAGTAATTTACAAACCCATCCTCCACAGCAGCAACAGTTTCATGTTTTAAATCAACAGCAGCAACAACAGCAGCAACAGCAGCAACAAACGCCATATAGGCATTACCTAACAGGATCTGGCAGTGATTCTGAATATCATCATTCAAACCGATCAAAATCTACAGCTTCTACTGACTCTGCTTATTCTTCGAATAACTCCACGCAAAATGGTCCAGATTGTGGTGTAGTGGTTCCTCGTCGACCAAGTCCTTTACAAGCACATTCGCAAGCTAGTCCTTTAGGACATGTACCAAGTCCGGCATATCCAATGTATAATAGTCCTATGGCTACGATATCATCACCTTCGCCGCTACAACAGCATACTGAAAATAATGGAAATCAGTGTGCTAATGGAGCACCATACAAGGCAGGTGTACAACAACAAGTAACACCTCCGTCACCTTTGGATGTTACTGTACCTCGTCCAGCGTCACAAGGACAAGTAGTATATTCATCGGTTATTACTCGAGCATTAGGTACTACTGAAAACAAAGCAGCCTATAACGCGGATACTAAAAATTATGATAGGCAGCAACAAGAATTTTCGCAGACGCAAAAGCAAGTGTGTTGGGAAAATGACAATCGGCAGTCAAACCCGAATAGAAAGTTTTCCGTTGCAGTATATACTGGTGGAAATGCTGAAATAAATACCCAAACATTGCCTGTACAACAGCAAGTGCAGCGTGTATTAAACGTTTCCGAGAGACAACAACCATATTTCGAGTCTAATCAAGTAACACTACAAGACCTGAGCAGTTGCAGAGGTGATCCCATGAGTATCGTGAAAAACCTGCAAACGTTGCAGCAAGGCTCTTGCCAAATACAACAACAAACAGCTGCTCCAGCTGTTACTGCTGTGGTTGCTGTAGAGCAGCAAAAGCAAATAGAGGAAAGACGCAAAATGGACACTGCCAATAAAAAGAGGAAGAGTTTGGATAAAGGCACACATGGCTCTGCTCTAAATGAATTGACGGGCACAACAGCGATGACAGAATATCTGAGTAGAATACCACCGCCTGCTCATCATAATACAAATCAGCAGCAGCAAAACGGTTATTTCGATTTTGAAAGATGGAATTTACCACCACCTCCAGCTAAAATGTTTCCTACGGCATCCGGTGCTTTCAGTTCTCAATCTACACTACATCATTCCAGTAACTTTGTAGGAACACCGGCACATCAACATCAGTCCTTGATGGTGCCCCATCATCACGCACCCCCACCCATACCGTATTTCCCAGCATTTCATATCCCTGCAGGACATCATCCTCATCATCCGCACGAATTTCAAACATCTGTTGAAATTACGCCTATTGGTTTTGGTGAAAATACAGCGAACCAAAACACTAATTATAGTCAGGAGATCAGAGACGATCAGCCGAAAGTAATTGTTCCTAATATTGAAGAAGAACTAGGCTTCCTTCAACAATCTCAGCAGCCCATACAAAGCATAAATTCCTTAAATAAAGACTTTAAGCGTCCTAACAAAGATCCAAATACAGGTTTTATGACAAGTTATTTGAAGTTTTTACAAGGGGAAAGGGAACCTTCGCCGCCACCAGCGATACGCGGTGGTAGAAAAGCAACGTGGAATAGGTCTAAGCCTTATATACCCATAGAGCCCAGCAAACCTGCCAAAGGTTCCACCAACGGAGAAGCGGTGAAGCCAGTAGAGAAACCAGTACCGCCCAAAGAAACACCGGTGATCGATTATGCCAACGATCCGAGATATTTTCCGTTGCCCAAGGAGAGAAAGAAACAAAATTTCGATTCAAGCGATGATGGATTTACCAGCGACGATGACTTTCCTTTTCCGCCTAAGAAAACGGAGAAGAAGGTCGTTAATGCGAACAATTCCAATACCATGGAGAGCACGACTAGTAAACAGGAGTATAAAGCAAGGAAAGGTAGACCGATTAAACCGGGAGGGCCAACGGACAGGAAGCGTAGAGCAGCGGCGGCAGCAGCAGCAGAGGCGGCTGCAGTTTCATCCGTCGGAAAAACTTCGAAAAAGGTTGAAGAAGGTAATCTTTTTTCAAGAGCACAATGTACACAATGAGCTTATAATATGAAATTTAATAACCAGTTTACTTTATATTCCAGTGGATCCTTTACTTCTCCCACCCAGGCGCGAGACGTCTAGAAGGAAAGCAAAGGAGAAAACATCGGTAAAGCAATTCTTAGATAAGCAACAGGGTATAGACTACTTTGATAATGACGAGGAACAGGGTGATTCTGATTCTGATCCTGCTTGGACACCTGCTGTAAAACTGGTCGGGGATGAAGAGGAGAAAAGAAAAAAGAGAGGGCGCCCGGTCATTACCAAAAAAAGTAGGAAAGTCTTGGAAGAAGATGGATACTCCTCCGGTGAAGTGATAGCTGCAAAAAAATCGGTGAGGAAGAAACATGAAACGCCTTCGAAGAACTCGAGCAACGCATCAAAAAGTTCCTGCAAGATTGATGAGAAGCTGTTAGCATCTGTTAGCGATGAGGATATTGATATATCACCATTCAAGGTATTCTCAATGGTACATTTACTTACATGTATAAAACAAAATGTCTATAAGTATCAATCTTGCATTAATCTTGCACTGCATCTAATGCAATCAAATATTTATGTATTGCAAGCAGCGCTCAACAGATAATTTGGAAGATGCGGTAATTTTTTATTCTATGTTGTAATTATTTTTTTTTTTTTTTTATTATAATGATTTTTTATACATGCTATACTATGTACCCTATTAATATACGTTTTTCTATATATGTGTGATACTTATAAGTTTACGTTATTTCAAGTCAGGTGAATTTGTCGTGATAAAGGCTGATTTGGATGAGGAATATCCTGCACTTTGGAGGATAGATGGCAAAACCTTGCTTCAGAAATACGAACCATTCAAATCCAATGGCAAAACTCTATATAGAAACATATCGACGGTACAGAAAACAATTCTGTTGATGGAATATATTTTTTCCACATTATTAATTTTGTTTTGGTGTTCAACTAACTAAATATGATTTGTAGTATTCTGGTTGGGCACCACAAAATCGTCATATATATCAGCAGGTGCCGGTTAAGTTTTGGCAGCAAGGCAAGATCGAGACTGTTGTAGAATTTTTAAGGGATGAGATGATTATAGATGATAGGTAATTATAGAAAAATATAACGTGCTGCAAAAAGTACACAATATAATTCGGCTTACGATGTATATTTAATCTAATTTATTTTAGCGAGTGTATCGACAAATCTATGAAGGATACCGAGAAGTACCAGGACAATTTTGAAGTGTACATACAAACATTGATCTCGCAAGCCTTGGATTCTAATTTCTTAACTGAAATATTTCAGGAACAAGGTATATCCTACTACACAAAATACATCATTGAAGTGTATTTATTGCATTGAATAAAACATTATTAGCATACTTATCAAATTTTGATTCACAGATGATTACTTCTTGTCCAATGTTAAGACTGTCGATGAAGTAACCGAAGAGAGAAAGCGTCGTCTTTTATCAACAACAAAGTGGCGTTCCAACGTTGTAACGGCAATATCCACGTGGCCATGTCTGAACGTCCTTAAAGATTTGCCACCTTCAGAATATAAAGGAAAATTGTGCGCTGGTTGTCAACAAACAAAGATTCATGCGAGGGTTTTGCTTTATGGACAACCATATAATGCGACAACGTTGGAAGGCTCGCCACCAGATCCCAAAGTACCTCAGGAAAAGGTATGCGACCAACAGTGTTTCATATGATTTTCCATTCTTGTCACTGCGTAATGCTCAAATTTTTATTTTGCGATCAAACAATCTTATTATGCCATCAGGATTTTTTATTGTGCCGCATATGCCAGACAAAGATAGCCTTATTCAATAAGGTAGCACATCAAAAATATCTGATGTTCTTGGAATGCGCGAGACGGGTAGCAGACAAGAGAGTAGCCGATCCACATAAAGACACTACGATAATATTAAACGAGCTATTGGCAGATGAAACGTGGCTGAATCAGGTGACTACAAGCTTTGATGGTCACCGCTTTCAAAATGAATGGTGCTAAGCAGTAAAAATATATGCATCTATATGTATGGAAAAATCATGTTATTTTATTTCAGTTATTTAAAGAAGTCAGAAGTATCTGGGCTGAAATAGACAGTATGGAACAACAAGCAAAAGCAAAGTTGAATCCAACGTCGACATTATCGTCTATGGTGTCTAACACTGGGATAATGACAGTGGATGTACGTCCTATGGAACATCTGCAAGTGCATAAGAGTGAAGTGACTGCTAATACTACGGATTCACAGGTGCCTACACAGAAAGCTGAGAACAATTCCCAAACAGTGTCTTGCAGTGTGCAAATGGACAGTATACCATCTTAGTGGTGCTATGATAATTATTGGTTCTGTTTACTACGCAATGCCTCGAGACCAGTTTGGGTTCAGTGATATGAAACGATATGAACATATTTAACACCAATCTTAAGACCAATCGAAACGAATATATATCGAGTCCCAAATGGGATAAATAAGTTTAGTATACAAATATGCTGTGACGGATGATCAAGAAAAACAAGTGTAATAAAGAAATTGTAGTTATAGCGATAAGCAGTAGTAGAAAATAATGGTAAGTACAGCAACTGATTCATACACACAGAACATATGTACAATATTCATCTCTGAGTTAGGTACTAGAATTGCGCCCAAATTTTGCCATTATAGTAGTATATTGATACTGAATTACCGATATCCATGTGAATATAAACATCTAGCCGTAATGTTTGTATCGTGATAATCTTATGTAATATTGAGGTCTGATGCAGTGAGATCTGAAAATCATAAGGAATACACAAAGTTTAATTGACAGAATATCAGAACTATGTGTAAAGATCTTCTTCGAGATATTTTCATTTTTTCATAGAAAATGCGATACTTGATACCAATGGTCTTCTGTTTAGAATTTAAAAATTGATTACACTTCTTATTGCAAGACTACTTAAGTTCATATTTTGCCTAACAGTGGCCAGTGTTTGTGAGTAAACTTATTCTTCATTATATTTACAGTGAGTATAAACTGATTATATGGCATACAAGATCAATCTATATTAAATACCTTAGAAAACGTTTAGGAGTATTCCAACTATTCTCAATTTTTTTCTTCTTTATTTTCAAAGAAATCGTTTTTAAGCTGATGCAATATATTCGAAATATGTATTGTTTTCTCAACAGAAGACGTTGTGAAACGTGTCTTGTAAAAAATTTATGTTTGTGTGTACAAATTATATACACACATTCGGAACAGTGATATTTACGCAATACGCATTGTTTATTTGATTTCCAATTTGCCATATCTTGACATATATATATAATCTATGTAATATGTTAACATATTTGCTTCTTCCAATGCAACATCTTAGGTGTTAAGTTTCTCGATTTCTTCCTTCCACTTGAAAGCAGCTTGTACAATGTAAATTTAGAAGGTTCTCATTTTGCAGAACTGTGACAAAAATAATGTCTTTTCAGACTGTTTATTTTTAAGGGATAGCTTTATAAGTAATGACTTTTTGCAACATGTGCATGTAGTATATGAGGTATAAATAGGTGTTGCATAAAAAATTATATCTATTTTCATAGAAATTCTGGTAATATCCATGCTTGACATACCATTTTCAATGCGTTGTACGTAAAATATTATTTTATTATTTACCCCGTTATCGGCATCTCTATTGACATCACAATTTCAAGATCGATATACATACATACATACATACATACGTATGTATATGTATGTATGCGTGTGGTGAATGAACTCTGTAGATATATATGCGCGAAAAGAATAATTTGGTTAAGTAGCATGATTTTGCTCCTTATTCCCTCTTTCTTTTTCTTTTTCTTTTTTCATTTAACATGCCTAAAGTTATGCATACAACAGTATTCTTTCTATCCGGTGCACAATGCCGGGGACAATCTTTGAGATAAAAATATATGTCGACCATATGTCAATATTCTCAAAAATGCAAAAAAACTCAAATAATATTATGTGTATCGCTATTTAAAAAATTAGTATAATATGGCTGTAACTTGATAACTTCATTTTACTACTGACAATATGGGAACACTACTACAATTTCATTATGTATTATGTTAAGGATGCTTCTACACATACTTTCCAATAGGTGATAGAAACCTAATAATAGAGTGATATCAATTAACAATTTCCTGTACATTAAATACCATTATATACTTTAGATCATATTATTATTATTATTATTATTATTATTATTATTATTATTAATACTGATATTACTACTGTCATTATAACTATTATCATCACTGTTCGAGTCTTAAATTGTTTAAGTTTTTGATCTGTTTTTAGCTTTGTTAGGTAAAAAGATATCCTCTAAAGACAAGAGTGATGATATGCGTGTGGCGCGAATGTATTTTTCGATGACAATGTATCAAATTATATTTGTAAATTGTAAAAATACGTTAGTAAAGGCAGGTAATTGCTGTCAAGCTTTAGACATCTCTCATATAGTATGGTGGATCAAAATTACTGTATTAGAGTTTTTTCATGGGAGTATTGAATTGTATAATAAATTATTGGAGGAACTACTAACTTGAAACCTAAAATGCGGGCATTTGGACACTGGTGCGGTAACAATAAAGGAAAGTATACAGTTAACAAAGGTTTTCATTTTAGCAAATGTGCCATGCAATAGTTCATATCAAAGCGAAGGTCAGTGCTGTCTGCAACAATGCAGTTTGAAAGTTCGTTAAGTTACACAGGCAAAAAAATAAAAAATGCTTTGGTTCGTACAGCATGTACACAAAGAATTTTATCTGCCATTATCGGACCGTCATATATAGCACTTGCTGAATGCGAATACATTATTGTAAACATTATACAAAATGAATATATTAATATTATTGTTATATTGTATTTCCTTTAAAAAGTAAAGGATGTACGTTTATATTTGTTTAAATGTAAAATTCTTATTGCTTTCTTGGTCCGACAAGTCGATCACAAAAGATTTTTAATCATACAAAGTTACAGTATTTTCTGTTATCATAATTGAAAGAGAGAAAGAATAAAAGGAGATATGATCAAAGTATAGATATTATATTGTAGGGGAATATTACTCGCATAATTTATGTTTTTATTAATCATTTTTTAAATAAAACAAAAAATTTACGAAACTGTGTACGAATATTGCCGTATTATTGTTACCGAATTTACATGCATGCTATTCTTACATAATGAACATTGTTACTTCGTGATAATTGTTTATGTCTACTGTCTACTTTAACATGGATAATATTACATCAAAGTATGCCATGACATTCGAAAAAAATGAATGAATCATTTATATGGCAATCTTTAAGTTGCGGTAACGACTATTAGAACTTCTTATGTTAGTGAAACTTTCGAAGTACTATTTCATATTTCTTAAATGACGATTCGGTTAGATTAGGGCCTTGTCCACAGTTATATACGTCCCTGACATAAAGGTTAGGTACGACGCATCACTGAGCATGCGTCATTTGTATTTAGCCCCTCTTCCCTTCCCCGGCTGCCCTACCGGTATCATTCTGGTTTCCAGTTCGCGTTTGTTGCCCGTGAAGGATGCCTTCTGCCAACCCTAAGCTAGAGAAACAGGCCTCTACGGAGACCGTGGAACCTATACGCCAAGCGATAATCGTTATCGAACACAAGATACGGAACCTTGAGAAACGCAAGGTGAGTATTTCGGTGGTAGGAATCTGGTCAGGGGTAAGAAAAACTATCTGTCAATTGTCGCTTCCACCGTAGGATCCGCCATGATCCGATACGCCATGTGCTCACGCTCGAGAATTCTTTGGTATTCCGAATACCATGCCGGGATCAAACGGTCCGAGGGATCGTACCGCACATCCGGCACGTTTTCGTCCTGGCGATTCTAAGGCAGGTCGAGGATTTTTGCCCGGTATCAGCGGCCGATCTCGCTGTTGGTGAACCTCGTGTCATGGCGGTATCTTCTAGATACGTGCACAAAACTTTGACACGCTTTTGCATTGTCGCCGGTAAGCCGAACGTCCCAATATGCGCATATCTTAATAAACTGATGATCGTCGATCACATGAATGTTATAGAATCCGTAAAGGAAAATACACTTATCTTTGGGGGGATTAGCATGATTATTCCACATCCCGGTTATTCGCGCGCACATTTTACGAAGACTTTTCATATAACTGCCGGAATTATAAGTATCCCTTCGTTAAATTCTCCACTCTATTAACAATATGAAACCGATTTGGTTTCATTGCGCGAAACGTGTGGTTGTACAATATTCTCTATGTAAACTTTCTTCCTCATCATGTTTCTCAAGTTGGGTGTTGTCTACATACACAAAAATTAACAAGTAAACGTTTTATTGTATGTTTAGGTGAAGTTAGAGTCGTATAGGGATTTGCAGAAAAATGGCAGGGAACTGAATGCGGACCAGAAAACGGCAGTGGCCAAGTATGACGAAGTGCTACAGACATTGGACATTACCCGAGAATTATATAAACAAATTGTTGGCATTGCCAATGATGCAGTTAAACAGCAAAAGAAATTGGCGCGTAAAGAGGCTATTGAAAGAATGCAACAGGATATTGCCAAGGTGAGTGGAAACTTGTGAACAAAATAATGTGGTTGCACATAATACACATGCTTTATATGCACAAATGTGGTGTCATTAATGAACCAATTGGCCCTCTAAGAAATTTGTCTTATTATATGTTATTCTATATTTTAGTAAGTATATTGTTGTAAAGCTATTTGATATTGCTATTGATAAATATTTTTCTTTGTGTGTCACATGTAGGTGAGAGAAGTTCTGCTCATTCAAGATACACTTCTGAATATGGGTACAGAATCGGTTAGGGAAGATTTTCTTACTGGATCAAATGGTGCAGTAAAACTATCGGAGGAAGATCTGAAATATTTGGATAGTTTATACAATGAGGTTATGATGAAACATCATCATGAAGAAGGTGAACCCACATTTCTCCAACAAGTACAAAAGGTAGCAGAACATTATGTGGCAATCGTCGACGGAAAGCAACGAGAGGTTGTCGGTACCACTTATAACAAATTAAAAGAGATCATCACAACTATAAATCAATGTGGATATTTTGATCAAGTGCATGAAGTAGAAGCAGCCGTTGAGGAAGTAAGTATAGAGTTTAAAGTGTGATAATCTGTTGCGAATATTGTCACAAATACTGTTAAAGTCAGTACATTTGCATTAGCACATAGTACACTAAACATGATTCTTTCAGGTAACCGAGGCTGTTGCGGAAATGCAAATTACAGATACTCCTGTGCAGGAACAAGTTAATGAAGAATATAACAGTAATGATAGGCACATTCCACCAGAGTCTATGATACCTATTCCCAGTTTTCCAGTTCAAGTTGCTCCCCTTCCTGTTGTGTCTGGCGCTGCCCCAGTTTCAGGACCTATACCTGTCGTTCCTCAACCCATCCCGCCACATCCTGCCGCACCAGTGGAGACATCGTATTACACCAACGCCACTGGATTTGTTCCTCAACCGCAGCCACAACAGCAACAGCAGTCACAGACTCAGCAACAACCACCGCAAGCTCCCAGAATTAATGATGTTATCGGCACGCCAAATTTCTTCTTCTTGCAAGAGTCTGAGCTTGATTCGCCGGACGTTACGTCGCAAACCCCGATTGTCTCGCACATTCCTGCTGCAGTCAATGCACCTATTCCCTCGCAGACTTTCACAAATCAGAATTTTGCCAATGCACCGGTAGTGGCTCAGCAGGTGATATATCAACACCAACCACCACAGGACATGTCCCACATTCCTGGATTTGCTAATCCTAATCCACCCCCGCCTATTCCAATGCCGCCGTCTCATCAGCAACCAAATTTGCAGTACAGCCCTCAACATCCGACTAACTTTCAACCAGCACAGCAACAACAAGCACCGTCGCAACAAATGCCACAGGCGCAGAATTTCGAACAGCCAGCACATCCACAAGAGAATCAACAGCCTGCAGAGGTATGATCGTTGTTCGTTTATGAAGTGAAATACAAATATGATGCATCTTCATAGTTTCCTAACTCATTTAAGACTTAGATGATTGGCTTTATGGATTCTGCTATAAATGCACTAAACCAAAATTTGGCTTTTCATATATAATGCAATTTTAATGCATCTAATGACATGCTATGTTTATGAAATATTTTTATAGTTGAAATAATGTGCATACAAAATGAATGTTTTAAAAAGTTTTATTTTATTTTTAATGTCTTAAGTAAACACAAGTACAGAAAGCCGATTCTTATGTTTTAACTTGTTCATTGTACAGGATTAGTATGAGAGGTTATTATGTGCGAGCCATTCTTAGGTGTTTTTTAAAATTATTTTTATATTCTGCTGTGAACAATAAACAGCATTTCTAGTTTTGTTATATAATATCTCCGTGCATCAAATAAAAATTTTTTACTATTTTTAGATGATAAATGAAAAGATTTGAAGATGCAAAGAGAGTTAAGCAAATCGGTGGAATAATTAATGGTATTGTTTGTGTTAGGAAAAGGTGGAAGAAAATCAGGATGAATCAACCATACCAGAGACAGAAGTGGAACAGCAAAATGAAGCTGTTGATTGGTGTCAGATGACAGAGGCCAACGACTGGAATCAAACAGATCAACAACAACAATCTGTTCAAGAATCGCAGCAGCAACCACAGCAGCAATTATCCCAGCAAACTTGGGGTGACCAGCAGCGTGGTGGTTACAGGGGAAGAGGAGGCAGGAGAGGCAACTCAAATGGATATAATAGCAAAAGCAGGGGTGGATATTCACAAAATGGCCGTACTGGTCAAGGTAGGACATTAAACATTTTCTTTGAATTGTACAAATGAAGATAATATGAACATAACCTTCACAGAAAAGATTTTGTTTGACCATTTTGTATACATCCTGTAGATTTTGTCCAAGCCTTTGCGCATATGCCAAACAAGATTCTAAATCATAACTATTCATAACCAACATCATTAGATTGATCTGTATAATATAGTCAGAAAGATGATTGCAGTCCCACGCTGATGAATCTCAGCGATCGGCACTATGTAGATAAACATTCTATAACTGCTTTTATTCAATCATTAGGGTGAAAAAAATGAACGCTCTGTACAAATATGACTTTATTTACAGGAACCTATTATCGGAATGATAGTAATTATCAGAATGGCTATCAACAACGCTCGTGGGGCAATAACGAAGGTAACGGCGGATACAATTCTGGCTTTAGAAGAGGTGGTGGTCAAAGAGGAGGCCCACGGGGTGAGCGTGGCATGGACAGAGGTGGTCGTGGACAGCTTCGCGGTCAGAGCAGAGGTAACCGCGGCGGCTATGCGCCACGTGGCAAGCCTCATACGCAACAGTAATAGCTGCGCGATAGCTTACTGCACAGTGAAACATTGTAATAATGCTGTAAGATCACGATTCATATGTCTATTTATGAAAGAACCTAAGTCGTGACACCCGGATACGCGTCATGGTCACAAAACAGATTCCTGCCCAGCGCCACGCGCGTCGGTCGGCCGTGCGATGTCAGCGATTTTAATATTTAAGATCGTGGAGTGGCGTTTTCAAAGTACACAAACGCACACAACACGCAGAGATATACGCAAACATACACGAAAAACGTCGTGGAGTGTAAAACTGCGTACCTTTCTACGCATGATTGGACCGTCTACCGCCACGCAGTTCTGCATTACGAAGCCGTTGGCCGTTTTGCATTCCCGATGTAAAGAGTACGAAGCCGATGCACGAATAAGGCATGTGCCGGTCTTTCCTATACCCTTCCTCCCTCTCCCCATCGCGGCTTAGGATGTTTCCTAAATAAGACATTGAATAAACGAGACTTTGCATTCGAATTTGGTATCTGCAATTATCAGGGCTAAAGATCCTATTAACACTAACGTAAAGATGATGCAGAGGTAACATTGTGATATGAAGGGAGATCAAAACCAAATTCAGAAGTGTGAAACCCACCATGCAAGTATTATTGTGTTGTGACAGAAGGCAGTTTTCACAGGGCAACAACAGCTGATCAACAAAGATTAGAAAAATAATTTTATTATAAAAAAATACAAAAAAAAAGATGAGAACTCATACAAGCATTTCACGCAAAGACATAAGGATGTGTTTAAAGGATAACGTTAAGATGGTTATAAGAATGTAGATGATCTGCACGACCATCTCTTTGTCTTGCGGCGCATCGTGCTAGAGAATTTTTTAAGATACCAGAAAAAAGAGGATACAGTGAGCAATGCCTTCTAGTACTATATATCTACTTGACTTCATATTCCGTTTTCGGTCTATGAATTTAAAAATGCATTTAGGGAGTTTAAAGTTATTGAGATCTAGTAGTTGGAAATAAGAGGAAAAAGAAAAAATAAACAAAGGCTCATGATATGCGAGCTCGTAAAAGGTGTTCCTCGTAGGCGCACTTCATGATTTTTTACGAATCATGTCGCTCCCTCTTCTGTTTTTTCTGCGTAATTCCAAAATTCTTTACGGTCGCCTACGGAGCTGGCCAAGCATAAAGAGATTGCGGTGCAATGTCAAGTTTATGAAGCAACACTACCTGATTTTTTTATCGCAAAATATAAATGATTATTTTAAAAAAAAAAGGAGGAAGCGATAGTGCGGAGCCTTAGCATGTAAGTCAAGTCTGAGTGTACAATTACTGACTAGAGCCAGATGAAGGCGTGCTTTTATTAGTGCGCCACTGAGAAAGCCACGCTCACACCGCCAAACACTTGATGAAGAATACCGTATTGTATTTCGTTTGTACATTTGTGTTTAATCACCTCCATCTACAGTTATGTTCAACTATCCTATGAATACCTATGTATCTTCCAAATAAAGATCTAATTCAACCCTGCTATCTAGCCTATCTGTCGCGTTACGGTTAAGCCTCCTTTATCCGAACTGATGTGAAGACAATGATAGAATCACTTGTTTGACATCAATCTTCCTTTACTTAACTGTCGGAAAGGAAAAATGATGGTTTCTTTGTACACCTTTAAATTTCATATCTTTTTAACTCCCAAATTATATCAATTTTTATTACGTTATAAATAACGGGGTGTAGAATATACATTATACAGTAGGCATTGCGTATTTGCAACAAAACAAACGTATGTTGCTATTTAGGAAACATTCTATTTGGATAATAAGTATCCGGATTACGGGAGGCTTTACTGTACTTAATATCTGTATGAATGACAACTTTTGTGTCTGCGCTTGTTCTCATATAAAAAAAAAACAATAAATATTTGATGGAACAATAAATATCAATGTGCATGATACTCTTAGATCTTCACACCTCGAGGTTCTCGAGAAAAATTTTAAGCAGGAATGGGAGTAAAATAGGAATTGCAGCGTAAAAACGAATTCTTGATACCGGATTACTCGATAGGTAACTATCACAAGGAATTTAATGCTTAATTTGATTACCGTAGACGAATCTTGTTTTGAATTGAACACCAAAACTGCGCGGTTCATGCAGACCAAACGGTTTGTCTAAATCTATTAAAACGAAGCATATAATCGCGTTTTATACTTATTCTATTTTATTATCGTTTCCGATATATTTTCGTAAGTTTATTCTGCATATAATTTGTGATTTCTTAGCCAGAACGTTATGCGTGATAAGAATTTTTAAAACGGACTATAAATAATTGGTAAGTTTTATAATTTTTGATCTACTTAGCAAAGAGTGTAATATAATCAAAACTTTTTAACCATGTCGTATCCTATTATATATCCCATTATTATATATTCCGCATTTACGATATCATTTAGGTTAAGAATAATTTATACTCTATCAAAAAATAACAATTCTATTATAGATTGCCTTTTACACTTAATATTTCTTGTAAATTTATTATAACCAAGTTACAAAAGGGATCATGCTATATTTTTTGTTTAACATTAATTTCTGTGAATACTGTATCTTATTTATATACATTTCATCATACGTGAATACATCTATTAAATGACTAAAAACACAACCATTAAATAGGTAACATCATTTCAATGATTAATTATAACTATTAAACCATCTGTTAACGGCACTAGATCATGGTGGAAACAGCATGTGATCCTACAATTGAAAAGCATTTCAAAGGCCACAGGGATGCAGTCACCAGTTTATCCTTTCATCCTAACACTACTCAGCTTGTATCGGGTAGTCTCGATAGAACTTTAATATTGTGGAACCTTACAAAATCAATAAGGGCTTATAGATTTCTGGCACACAAGGATAATGTTTTGGATATTGCTTATGCACCATCTGGAGAAGTTATAGCAAGCGCCTCAAAAGACCGTACTATCAGGATATGGGTACCAAAGGTCACCGGACAGTCCATAGATTTTAAAGCACATTCAGGTGCAGTTAGATCAGTGCAATTTAACTTGGATGGAGAAAAGGTAGCATCTATAATGCATTGCATATCCATAACAGTGATTAATAATGATCAGATTAAATAGCCATTATGATTTTCAGTTAGTCACCGCATCGGACGATAAAAGTGTCAAATTATGGATGGTCTGCCAAAGACGATTTTTAATGTCATTTGGCAGCCATACGAGTTGGGTACGATGTGCAAGATTTTCCACAGATGGTCGACTTCTAGTATCTTGCAGTGATGATAGAACAATAAAATTGTGGGACATTTCTAGCGGGCAGTGTGTCAAGACTTTCAATGAAATAAAATGTAAGTAATAACTTTCATCTATTCTTTTGTATCTCATAAACAAATAATAATTTTTAAAGATCACGCCAATTATGTGGACTTTCATCCAAGTGGTGCTGCTATTGGATCTGCAAATACGAATGGTTGCATTAAACTGTACGACTTACGGACTGGTTCTTTACAACAGCATTATGCAGCACATAAAGCTTCTGTAAATATGACAAAGTTTCATCCAAAAGGAAATTTCATGTTAACTGCCTCTGATGATGGTACAATGAAGGTATACCAATACTACTCTTTTTGTTATCTGTCCTATAACAATATGCTTGTAAAAGAAACTTTGTGTTATATGTAGGTGTTAGATTTATTAGAAGGACGTCCAATATACACACTTAAAGGACATGCAAGCGCAGTAACTGCTATAACGTTTTCTCTAAATGGTCATTTCTTTGCTTCTGGAGGATCGGACCGCCAACTATTTATATGGAAAACAAATTTTGATGGAAATGATAATACTTACAAACATCGAAAACGTTTTATTGAAACTACCATTGTCGATCCATTGACGTTTGATAACATTGACTCAAAGTCGCAAAGAATTGATGACAAAATAAAAGCCAATGAAGAAGAGAGTCAAAACGAGGAAGTAATAATATTAGTTTCTTACTCTTAATCAAAATCTAATTTGATTCAAATCCTTATCTTTAAATTATATTGCAGTTGCTGCAACTAAAACTGAAAGAAATAGCAAAAGATCACAATGGAAGCACCTGCAAAAGTTCTACCTCTAAAATGCCTGCAGAGGATATACAAGCAGAAGTACTTAAAACCAAAGAGAAAGGACGTGTTGTCATTGCACAAGACTCACAATGTAAAAGACCTAGCAATGCTAGCAATGTAGTAGAAGCACTTAGTGAACAAGTACAGTCTTTACGCTGTACGATAGATGTATTAGAACAACGCTTGGCAGTAGTGGAAGATGAATTGAGGAACAATCTTTAATTTCATTGCAAAATTGTAAGACTATGCCTTTATTGTTTATGGTAATTGTATATGATTCTCAGTAGTATTTATAAATATTATATCGATGATTTTGATAAGGTATCTTTAATTCATTTTTTACTTTGCATAAACCAGGAGCTATTCAAAACTTTTTTATATATCCATTTAAATATATTGTACATTCAAATTTTTTATTAACTTCAGTAAACATGTGCCATTAAGTTTTATGCATATGAATTTTGTGTTAAGATATTATCAAGAAACGTACAAAATAATTAGAAGTGAAGCTTATATATGTATATACTGAATATAAGTTTTACACATTTTTTTTTACAAATAACACTGCGATAAAGTAGAAGCGTGATAAAATATTTTCATTATAGCATTAAGGAGTATTAATATTACAGGATTAAATTTATTTTTGTACCCCCACAAATTCGGTCGCCTTGCCAGTTTTCTTCAGAGCCTGTAAGACTTCGTCGGAAGAGAGCGTCGACGTCACGAACACTTTTTTCTCTTGCAAATTTATTTTGACGTTATTTACACCTAAAACATTTACCAAAACATAATAGTACACGTCCTTTTAATTGGTTATACCTATTCTACGTTATTATTCAATATTGATTACCCGTCGATAAATTATGCACCTTGCTTTTTATCACTAAGTTGTAACTTACACGCAATATATATCTACTAATACCCGTTGAGTGTTTCGCAAGGTTTAAGGTTAAATACTTCATACTTTCGTATAGAGATTAATGCGTAATCGACATATGCAACGTATACGGGTATATGCTTGACGTACCTTCCTTTTTATTGAGTACATTCTCCACTGCGTTGGAGCATCCCTCGCACGTCATCTCGACATTGAATTCATATACCTTAAAATTATATTGATTACGAAGAGGTTTTTATCGTTAGCATGCCGAAAACTTGTCAATACCTGAGATGCCATGTTGACCGCATGCAATGTTTAAACGTGGCATGTAATGGATCAGTGCACCTTGACTGGTGCCTTCTTTAATCAAACCTCTTATCTTTGCCCGAAGACGATAACGTGTAGTTATCGCACTGCTTCTCAGATCTTTTCGGTTATGTTTCGTTCGCGGGTTATTTTCGAAATTTGATCTGCGTTCGTATATTGCAGAGATTTTGATCTCAGTATATGCGTGGCAAGATTCCTTTAGCGCATGTGTGAAAGTAGAATAATTATCGGCCAGTCCATGATTAAAGGAGAGAAATTCGACTAGCCATGAACTATGTTAGGTATATGAAACAACGTGTGGAAATAAATAACAACGATGTACCCAACTGGATTGATGCATTGAAATTTTATACCACTTTCCATTAAAAAAATATTGATTGTTCCAAATCACTTGTTAAGTCAAATATTATAAAAAATAACAAAAAGGTAATAATATTAACGATAACAATGAAGGAACTACTTGAATATCGTAGGATTACTTTTTGATCCACAATGATAGGTATATCTTAAAACGTTGTTTGGATCATGAATTATAGAATATTACTTTATTTTTTATCGATGTTAACGCGTTTATTTACGAATCTTTTTAACTTCACTAATATCTTGATGAACATGTACCATTGCATTACAACGATGGTATACTTATGGATATCTTTGAGTTTATTGATTTTTGTTTCCTCTTGTAAATACCACAATGGTACAACTTTTGAATACTTATAGCTACTAAATACTATGCTCGTGGAACACTTTATTTTTTTTCGCCATTTCTTTTTTTATCAAAACCAAACCTGTGTATTTCTCCTTCTGTATAGCAGTATGTTTATTGCACTGTACCTCAATAAATACTTCTGCTCAACGGGGATAGAAATTCCCAAAAAAAATATTAGCTATAATTATATAAAAACTGATGGATTTTTGTACGAGATATCACATATCAAAAGGCATTAAAAACAGATTTCCTTTTGAGAAAATCTTAGAAAAAATCATTACTAGTAAATTAGTTGATGCAATCTACGTAATCAACACGTAATTCCCAAGTCTTGTGTAATTTACGAAAAACGATGAGAATGACGGAAAGTACTCATCGCACTGCATTTATGCGTGTTAAAGAATACGTTGTTTGAGTAATCAAAAAACTCTTTATCAGCATTTTTCGATTAGTTCTTCAAGGCGTGGAGGAAAATTTTGGCGTAAATAAAAGAGGAAACATTAGCAGATTAAAAAAATTTTAGAATAGACATTCGCCTGGTACATATGCGTATTGTAAAAGTCTTGAGCGTACAACTCTCGGTGTCCCATATCCTTCGTATACCTCAAAATGTCCAAATTCTTGAGAATAGACCGATGCAGAAATTTCCCATAAAATACGAAACTCGATTGAGATGTGCAGTGCAGGGAAAGGGATGACATTCATGCAGTGCACTTTGGGATGTAATATTTACTGAAATTTACTGTATACACTTACTATAAGTACTGTCGGTTAATTGGCACGGGTGATAACGTCCATGTAAACTTCAGTATTGTTGAGGATCGTGCATATCGCTTTATAATTTCCATAAAACGTTGGTGAGTGGAGATGGGAGAGCAGGGGAAGAGTCGTTTCTTAATTGTACGAACACGCAGGTGTATAAATTATAGCCGTTTTTATGCTCGCTGTATCGAACCTAAAATTTTCCCTTGCAAAAGGGGCAGATAAATATATGTATATTGCAAATTGCCTTAAATAAAATTTTCTCAGGAAGGAAGTCCTGTACTCATGTACGTTTACATACATGTTATTACATACAACATTATGTAAGTACACAGATTTAAGTGAACCAAGGGACGTGATGTTCTCTCCGTCTGGTAGAAAGAATCTCCATTCGTAATGGTAAAGGGCAGAGACACTTGGATCATGTTTGTTTTAAAGGAAATGCTAAGAAGGATGCTTCATGAATATGCGGGTAATAGACGTAAACATTGTGCAGAAATCCTATTGATGCTCCAAGATAAATTGTGCATAGCATAGTTCAGGAATAGAATCCATCAAATGAAATTGGTTAGAATTACATTCTATTGAGAAATCTGCATTAATTTTCTAAAAGCAACTCTCGATAAATACATATTGACCCTATGATTAGGCTTTTGACAAACCATTAAAATCAAAGTTGACAATATGGAAATGGTTGATCCAGATAAACTCTTACATTAACGATAGATTATGACAACTCACATTAACGATAGCCATTTGATGTATCTCTGCACGCATAGAGAAAACGGATATAAACTAATTGTTCGGTTGTATTGGTTCATACAAAAAAAAAAAAAGAAAGAGAGAGAGAAGTATTCAATCTGGCGGACTAACTGGATTGTAGCCTGACGGTAAAGAATTATGAATCCAACGTCAGAGAAAGCTGTAGGTATTCTGAATAGCTCTGCCGGTGGATAATGTCGAACCTTGTTGCTCTGCTATGTTATTTTGCTGTTCCAGCCTTTCCAGTGATTCTACGCGAGTTCTTATAGAACCTCCATATGTGCGCACCTGTTTTGTCAATAAGCATAGAATTATTTATCGGAGACCTTTTTCAACATTGTCATAGGAAGTCTTTTCTTAAAATTTCTGGATACATCAATACAGAAGGCAGCAAAGATGAACTAGGAAAAATTACAATTTACAATCATTCATCTTAAAATTTCTAAAAGATCAAAATATTAGTTTAATTCAATAAAACTAATATCGGACATGGTTTTTCATATATGTTGTTTCAGATACCAAATATTATAATTCTTTCTAGCGAACACAGTAAGGAATAGAAGAGCAGTGTATGAAGACCACCAGAAATTTGAAGAATACTTCACACATAAAAGCGAGCTCCTTGCCCCACTGTCATATCTATTGAGCACCATATGTCACAATGTTTATCATACCTCTGATGTTAAAGAGTTATCGCGTATTCGATTAGAAGCAATTTGAATTTGTCGCGTTTAACTTCGACGCAATGCCAATCTGTTTATCCAGTCTAGTTTATGTCAGTTATATCTGCTTGCATTTCATCAATTTTCCTTATTTGGTATCAAGGTTTATGAGCGCATGCATTGTACTGTGAAATTAATCGTTATTGTAGAAGCAAAATAAATGATATTCTGTGGAATACATTTGAAATAAAATTATATGATTTAGTATCCTCAATGCTACCAAAATGAAAAAAAAACCAATGAAAAAATAGCAAACCCATATGTTAACATAATTATCAATTCCCAAGTGAAAGGCAGGATATTAAAAAAACAAACTGTCCAAAGAAGCAGCATGCTTCGTATGATTAAGGGGTGAAATAATTGAGTTAATAAAAGACTGAAAGTTAGAGAGTTTGAGTAATTGTGATATCAATTTGAAAGGCAAAATAGCAGCTTGTATATTGTGATGAAAGCCAATATTTTTATCATGTAAAGTCAAAATGAAATTCATTTAACAATATAACAGTTTACTCGTGCGACACATTTATAAAAATTCGAAATTATAAGCATACTAAAAACAAATTAGGAAATTTAAACAAATATCAGTGTCTGCTGAAAATAATAGCATATTCTTGTAATCAAATATAATTGTCGAATAAGTCAAGGCTATGGTCTTTTTTTTACGTGAGTTATCAGGAAATTGATAAAACCTTTGCAGACTTGCAGACGTTGATTTTTCGTCATATATCACCACCTGGACGAAAATGGGTGCATCACTTTAGTTTATTTACTCACTGTCTGTAGATTAGACTTCAGACTGTGGGTGTTGGCCACTCGCGTTCACTCAAGAGGAGTTAGACTTCCACTGCTGACTCTTACTTCTCTTGGCTCCGGGGCTACTGGTGGTCTTCTTTCTTGCGTTTGCTGCTGATTCATCCCAGGTACGTTATGATGACCAAAGCGGGAAGTAGGATTGGCGACAACAAACTCTGTCAAAGTGACATCAGCAGTCCCACCCGACTCGAGAGGTATAGCATTCTGACGAAAGTGTTCCAGCATATCGTATATAGCAGGGAAACAGAGGTGCTGAACTCGACAGTGACCTTGATCATTCAACGTCATGCGTAGATGCTACAAAATTTTTCATATATAACTTTTAAGAGAATGCTAATACACTTTATTACCTCCCCATGTACACATTGTTCGTCGAAATACCTTTGCCCTTCCTTGAAAATTGAAGGTGAGAACAAATTCTCCTTTTCGTGTCTCGCTTTGTCTAACAAGGAACACACCATGCCCATTAGCTGCACTATGCAGTACAAGCTGAGCAGCATCTGACCGTGGAAGTGTACCATGAAACCATGGATATTCTCGTAAGCTGCTCGATAAGTCTAGTTCTCCATCATTAGCTGCCACTGTAGACAAAATGAATATTCTTTGCATTCAAATATAAGAAATACATGTGTCACTGTGTTGGTAATGAAGTACACTATCGCAATGTGTCTTACATTGTTCAATATCTTGCTGCGAGGAGCATAATTCAAGATTGCTATTACTCTGCATACGGAGCCTTGGTGGTAATTCTGGTGGATTACTCTGCATTTCATCTCCATGTTCATGTGTTGTAGATCGAGAACTCTTACTAGCAGAGTTAGCCCTCAATCTATCACCATCGGTACCAACAGTCAAGGAGCTGTGAGCTAAGGAATCTCCAGTAGAATCCCCTGGACCAGGAGTTTTGGAAGTATGCTGTACGGAACGCATACAGTACCTGATCGTAGCTAGCCACGATCTCATATCATTGGAATCATGTGCCTCTATCACAAACTCCATGTTCTGGGTTTTTAAGACGAACGTATTCTCATGATCTGGCATTTCCAGTGCAGTCGTTTCCCTGGCCTCTGTTATAGCAGAGCAAAATACACCACTGCGTGGCTTCACCGCCTTTGGAGGTGAGTAAAATTCTAGCATGTATCCACCAATTGCCTTTATCAATGCCAGTCTGGATTTTTCCCATTTCTGTGTACCATCTATGTTTTCCCCCATCAAGGAATTAACGATACCCTCCTTCCGACATTCCACCACGATTTTGGAGAGCTTGGCCTTTGAATGTTTATCTTTACGATGTTCGCTATGAGATAATTCCACCTCATCGCTTTGCTGCTTGTGGAAGAAGCCTTTTCCTTTCTTAAGCCCCTTAAACGACAGTCGACGGAAGAAGGGTTTATGAACCGGTTTAGGTGATACTGCTTCTCCATCGTGTTCGGAATAGTCACTAAACTCTTCATGGGAGGATGTACGAACTGGGACATTATTATTTTGACTTATAATATTTACATCCCTCTCATTAGTTGCGGTTTGTCTGGTATCGTATAATGATGGTGATCTAAAAAACACAAAGAATATTTAAATACACAATATTCAATACATGAACACTTTACAACCAATGGAGTGTAAAATCAATAAAACTATGGAAATAGGCTTAATGTACATTTTTACTTAATCAACACACTTTTCATTGTCTGTTACCTGCACAATATCTTAATGGCAGATGATGCAACTCTTTATCAAGCAAATATTATCTCTTACAAGTACTTACAAGAACTTATTTTTTTTAAAGCTGTATGTTATAAGCTAAATATTCATCACAATATTAAATAGTGTATACTGAGAACATTAGCAAAAATAATATATTTGAACATTGATTTAGCACCCATTTTGAATATTGGTACTATAATAGTCGATCACAATGGTATAATCTCATAAAAAATATTCGTACATTTTTCAAGTTCAATTAAATAATTCATTATATACCGTTGCACAGCAGCATTTAACGAAATACATTGTGCACGATCATGCAATTAACACGAGGATATTGCATGAATACGCAACAGACCTCACGGTGCGCCGCAGGTACTCGCTTTCAAAGTGCTCGCAGAAACTCTCGACGAACTTTCTTAGAAAGTCTCGGTGTGATAAGTTGGACCTTGCACTCTCAGGAAGGTTCAAGCTGACATAGGTACAAAAGGCCTTGGCAAAGTCCGAGGCAGAAGCGCGAGCAAGCCTCTCGCAGAACTCAATCCAACCAGTTGTTGGCTCTAGCGACGCGGCGACTGCCGGCGCTGTAGCCGCTGTTGGCGTAGCCGTCGTCGTCGTCGCGGTAGCCGCTGCCGTCGAGGTCGTCGTCGTCGTTGTTATCGTTGTTGTTGTCGTCGTTGTGGTCGACGGTACTATCCCGCTGGCCGGTGTCGCCGCAGTCACGGTGTTAACGCTCATTACCGGCGCTTGCCTCTGGAAGGGGGCCAGGGAGCTGCCCTGTCCCTGTCGTCACCGTGGCGCCGAGGAACCCCTTATGATAGCGGATGTGTGTGCGACAGACAGGACACGCACACCGCACACGCGGGCGGCTGAAGAGAACAGCAGGTGGAGGAGGAAGAGGGGATGAGCTCAAGTTTCGCAGGTGAACCTTTGAAGTTCACTGTTAACGATACTTAGGAATGCCCGGTCAAACGATTTTTGTCTTCCTCGCAGATTTGCGACGGTGGTATTAGCGCGGATCAAAAAGCGGTAAGCGCATCCTCGTTCTGGTCTACCCTTTGGGTACCCGCTAAGCGTATATACTTATTCCATTTCTTATCCGTGCGGACTTAACGCAGCGAGATACCCGTGCACGAAAATATTTACTGACATCGTGAAATATGAAACTGTCGAGGCTACTGGCGCGACCTGTCTTCCGAGGATCGCGGAGTGGGAGCGTTCGTAAAACGGCGGCGCGGGAATGACGTATGTACGAGGGTGGAAGGTAGCATGGGAGAAGATCAATCGTGGGAAGGAAGCTAAAGGGTGCACGGATATTATTTCTATAATCATATTTCGATTTTTAAGCGAACAAAGAAACATCGAATCGTTACGAACGATATTTTGTCGAGAAATAATAATGCACCTTTTAATCTGCTGCACACTTTCTACCCGCCAATTACATTACGCTGCTGGTGATGGCTACTTTTTATTGGCCCCTACGGCCCTCCCTAATGCACACACAGATGCTGATAGATGTCGCCGTGGGATTAATGCATTATTTGAAAGAGTTGCACCTGCTGCATTTTGTAACTCGCATTTTGTTTACAAAACACGTAAATAGAAATCATAATCATTCGTTTATATCACGTTTGAAACAACAAAACAAGGATACCTGTGGTCGTATTTGACTTGTGAAAAGATTAAAATGATTGAAAGATCGGTGATAAATGCTATGTTTCTGTTTAACGCGGATACAATCACGGGTGTATCGTATAGTAAGCGGGTTAATCAACAATGACGATTTAAACATGGCGATGTGTTGAATAAAGACAAAAGCGTAAGTGTTTTGAAAATGTATTCAGATGTGCATAGAATACTAATGCTACTGGATTAAATATTAAACGTATTCAGTCTATTGTTAATGCTGTAGTAAACCGTCTGGTAGGTAAATAGTCGAAAACAAACGTTTATTTACGAATCAAGGCTTTCGTCATAAATACCTCCTTCAGTTTTTATAAATAGTTTACTAATAAATATACTATTTCTCAAATGAGAAGCATATATTCACAAAACATACACAATTAATTCTAATCAATAGAATTGTACAATCCGTCATAAAGTAAATATATCCTAAAAGTAATTTTCTGCCAAAGAAGAAATGTAAAATTATCGAAATCTATCAATTTTATTTTCTATTTAAAAACATTGAGTTGAACAAACAGGTTTGGTGTTTATATTTGTATTGGTCCAAAATATTTTTGGGCAGGCAGTGTCTCTGAAAAAACCGATGTCGTATTTTTAAAATATCGCTTTAATCTTAAGACCCAAAGTCATCTTTAGAGTCTATATCTTCTTCTATGAACTTTATAAGTTTGCTCTTATAATTAATATGTTTGTTGCATTGGATGACAAAAAGAATTAATTAGTGTATAATATATCATAAACTGGTTTTGCCAAATAATCACTACATAAAGCTTGTATTCTTTCTCTGTGGGACACCGGCGTATATCTTTGCATGGGAAAAGTCTTTGAAACACCATCCATCAGAGCTCTGGTTACAGTAGTTAAATCAGCTTCTGGACCTTGAGTATACTTTTCTAGAGCCAGCATTTCTTTTTGAAATAATTCTTGGCCGTATTCTTTTCGCGTCTGTGGATCTAGCTGCATCCACATGTCTCTGGCTTGCTCCAATAAAGAACTGTTGTCCTTTAACCATGCATTACCGGATACATACTCTCCAGTTTCAATGATCACTACATCCACTCCCCATCTTCGCATTTCTAGTCTGAGGCACGTTCCCCAAGCTTCCACTGCTGCCTAAAAGTGACAAATTATTTGATTTGGCTGAGAATAAATCAGATCTATTAAAAATGTAAATATTTATTTCTGCTATTTAATTCATACTAACAAATGCATTTTATTACGATATAAAATTGAAATCTATGTAGTTTATATTCTATTAAACTGTGCATATTAATGCTTGAACAATGATATATTTTGGAAAGACAGATGATAGAAGTAGTGGATATACTTTGAATTTCAATGTACCTTGACTGCACAATAAATGCCTCTTACAGGACTCGGTATACGAGCTAGCAAACTGCTCACTAGTACAACACGTCCTTTAGATCTTCTGATCAAAGGTAGAAATATCTACCAACAAGAATATAGGTATTATACCTCAAATAATCATCAATAGTAGGTATTAAATATGAATAAAAATTACCTGAGTTAAACGAGCTACACCAATAAAGTTGATATCTATACTGCGCTTTAAGACCAAAGGGGGCACCCACTCACACTCACCTAGCGTTACCCAGGCAGCAGCATGCACCAATGCCCACAAACCTAATAATATTTATCCATATATAGATGAAGTTACACGAGCATAATATATTTGTTACATTCATTGGATTATAATGATGTACCTGGTGCTCCATCCGGCAGGTTTTCATTTACATAAAGAAACGTTGAATGAATGTCACGCTCGCTAGTAACATCCAATTGCAGCACATGCAATCTTCCAGAGCTCTGTTTCCGCAATTTCTGCATTGCTTCCTCATTCTCCGTTTTGCTGCTAAATCCAGCAAAAACTGTAAATCCCTAAAAACGTAGAATTCTGATATGTTTTTCAATAATCAGTTATTTAATTTATATGATTTTTTTAATACTGTACCATATCATCAAGTTGTTTTGTCAAAGCATATCCCACCCTTGAATCGCATCCTGTGATAAGGACAGCTTTTCCAGCAGCAGTTACCTATGACAGATTGAGTAGGGTTTAGAAATGAGTTTATGATATATAAACTTTTGTATAGAACTACAACTTTTATTTTTAACAACAAAAGGTTTGTTATATTTAGGAAATTGAGAAGGATACATGAAAGGGAATATTGAAGACGGTTAGATGTAGTTTGGCATTATGTGAGAAAAGGTCACAGGTTTCGCAGTGTAAAAATCTAAAGTTCTAATATAGAGGGCCTTTGATCTTTTACCTACTAATACTGGTTTGACATTAACAAAGGTTGGGCATGACAATTAATTTTTAGATATTATTAGATTTTACTATGTTTTTCCTTTATTTTGCTATAGGACATGATGATGAACTTTGTGTCAAAGCAGTAACTATTGAACTACTAGTTCGGAAAATTTGGTATAAATATTTTTGTTTTTGTAACCACTATTATGCATGGTCATATAATTGGTATTCTTTCAATGGATGTCATTGTATTTCACATTTGTCTTATGCTATACTTATTTAGAGAAAATAGCTTACCTTGAGATTGTGGTAAAACAGTGTTGACCCTATGGATATGACCAACAGCAATAAAAACAACACAAAACTAGATGTTTGAGAAATACCAATGGTGTTTAATACGGTTGCCAGGATGACTGCTATTGCATGTGAAAATGCGATGGGTAGGAGGCATCTCTCCGCTAACTCCCATGTCCGACTGTCATCCGGCTCTTTACTCGCACCTTGTAAAGGCATTTCGGGCCTTAATTTAATCAATATTGCTTACGAGTTTAATGAATTCCATTCAAAATATTGCTTATGGCTCGCCTAGGAGCCTCAACTGGGCTATGTCTGAGCTAACATTAAATTTAAAACAGTATCTGGTCTCATTGATCTAAATTTAACTACAGTGCTGTGCCTTAAATTTTCAGATCCTAGTAAAACTTGTGCGCATAGTTAAATGAAAGTAGTAATGGTTACAATAACTATAATGCATATCAAACTATTTGCTTACAAAAATATAATCCTTGATATCTATAGTATTGCTATTGAAAAATTGTGCAAGAGCATGCCTATAATTACACATCACATAAAATAATATATACTCTTTGTACTCTTACAACAAAATAATTTCATTATCAGTTATACATAAACTTATGTAATATTAACACTTACAAAAGTGCCATGAATCAAAAAAAAAAAAATGCAAGTCCGCTTTATTTTTAAAAGCAAAACTCATATGTGCTTACTAAGCAAATTACACGTTCATTTCACATCATGACTTCTTACTCTGTCTTAATCAAATTTTTTTTATTTCCAAAAATAATTTATTTTCGAAATTTCCTTCTATCCCACAATTCATAAAACGTTTGAAAACGAATATTAATAATAACATGAAATCTGAGAGGGTTTCCACCATTTTTACGAAAAAGTAATATGCTATCAATAAATAAAGGGCACGTATGGAGTGGGTGCTATTTTCGGGAAACCCGTGTCTGACCAGGTAAACAATTCGTCTGGCGCTGATGAAAAAATGAATACCAGAGTGGGGTAAGTTATTGATTTCTGTGTGGGTGCCATGTTGGGAGGGAATGCCGTTGGGGGTGTCTTCTGGTCGTATGTACGCAGAGTCTAGAGAGAGTATAAATAGGAGGGGTAGTTGCACCATTGACCCAGTGTTGGGTTGACATACGGTCAGTTCAGTCACTCAGATCTTAATCATCACTCTCGTAGCCTTCCAAGTTTTTTATCTACGCGCGCGAATTTGTTAATATACCGACTAAAAAGAGGGAAGGCGTCAACAGCTAAGTTCATCATCCAATGTAATCCACGACACTGCCCCTTTTTTTACTTGCGTTCGAATCGCGCACGAGTTTTTGATCCGTGACGTCTACGCCTATTACCCTACGTGCATTAAACGTTGACCCTGCCAATCCCTTTTTTCTAAGGCAATCAATGTGAGAGAAATTCACAGTGATCTTTTTATCCTCTATCCTTCTCCCTACCTCTAGACCAATATCTTTCCGTGCCGAAGGTACAGGCCTACGGTGCAGTACCAATTCCTTGGGGAGCAAAATTTCCGAGTGATCGACAAATGTGCAACGATAGTCGAGCCTTAGGTGCGGTCAGTGTCGCGAGAGTAAGCAAGAGAGCACCTTCTGACGTAGTTTTGATGCCCCTCGTCGGTCGTTGAGCCGAAGGGGATACAAAGCGGGAAGAACTTTTAGAACGTATAGACACCTCTGTGATCTTTCATTTTTGAAATTTGAAGCGAAATGTCGGAATCGGCGGGGATATCACAGGGTCTGGGCAATCCTTACAAAATAGTCGACCATGCGAGGGAAAGACGAAAGGGAATTACTGCCTCGTCCCTTAAGGAGCTGACGAGTATCGCGAGGAGCCGCTTATCCATGCCCTTGGACGCTGAACTTACGATCGTCCTTGAGCAAGACGGTGAGGGTGTTTCCCGTAATAGATGTATAATACAATTTCGTTTAAATCTTTAAGTCAAACGTGCGGACTAATATGGTGTGTTTCGAAGCGATTGAAATTCATTTACGTATTCGAGGAAAACTGAATTACATTTTAATCTTGTACTGTTATCGATCACTCTGATCGATCTTTTGGATAATCTAAGACGTCGAGAGAGTAAATTTTAAATCCGAGCTGCGATTGATTCTGTTATGGGGCAGCGTATTAAATTGTATACGTTGACGCCTAGCAACATAGTAAATGAGTAACTTAGATACAAAGAGTCTCGCGCCTTCTGTAAATTAAGGTCGGAAAGGAGGATAAGGGAGCTCGTCGGTAGAGCATGGAAATTCCCTTTTGCCCTCCTACGACTCACGCCCAGTCAGATATAACTAATGCGGTATAAATAGCAGGAGAGTGGAAAGGTGGCCCATTTTCCGTAAATTGTGCTTGAACGAGACGGTGGAGCATTTCTGGGTTACTCCTTTTTGTCGTATCGTAAATAACAACCATTGAGGTATTAATAGTATAGATACGATTGATTTTTCGAAAAACATTAAAGAAACATCCGGGTTGAAGATTCGATTTTAGTTATCATAATTTATGTACAAATAATTTGTAACATGTACAAACTTTAAGTATCTTGAGTCTTCCTTTATCATTTAAAGTGTGTTTGCACTAAGAAAATTTCTGAGTGAAATATAAAAGTTTTTATTTCAATCATAATTGTATGTTAACACTTTGACTGTCGCATTGGTCGTACATGAATGGTTATGGTTTCTCCCGCAACACCATGGTGGTCATTACTGACCGGAGCGCTTAAACCACTTACAATTGTAAGAGTTAAATGAAAATTGATAATTAGCACATTTTGAACATAACTGCTAATTAGACGATACTATGAAATAAAATGTGCCGCATTTGACAATTAAAAATTTTAATTACAACATCAACGATAAAAACATGTAATTTCAATGTGACAGTCAAAGAGTTAGGCAGTGCAGCATATAATATTGTTATGAAAAGTGGTTCTATATTTGATCAGAACAGATTATAAGTTTCATGTCTTGTGATTAAATTATTTTATATCTTATATGTGTTTATTTAGGAACTGAGGTAGATGACGAGGAATATTTTGCGACACTGGAAAGGAACACAAGCCTAATGATACTTTCTGGAGATCAGAAATGGATTGCCGCAGGCAGTAACAAGGCAGCATCTCGCTACATTGTAGTCGATGATGTAGACAACAACATGGAGGGAGCATCGAGAAGCGATGAAATCAGGAGGCGTCGGCCACCACTTGAACCATTAATTTCCTCCTTGCATGGGGATCCATCGCATATATCACTGCTTGGTGGAAATGATTTAGAATTACTCAGCGATATGGATCCAGATAGCCTAGCAGACATAGTGCCTGACAGGTGAGTAGACCGTGTCTGGATGATCACATGCTTAAAGTTGTGTATCTAATCATGGGGTGCAATTGTTACAGAATTTTCCTGGAACAACTAAAAGAGGCTTCGGGTAGGTTTTTGGCAGAAAAGCGACAAGCTCAGGAATCTATGGCTCTTCTTCAGATGTACGCTAGTGGTGGCGAGATGGAGCGAGCGTAGGCCATGTGGGGGGTGGGCGCCCTCACATTGGCTAACATGTATCGAGTGCGACGTCGCATATTCTACAAAGGTCGCCAATTACAACAAACTTTAATCCTCCTTTGGAATTGAGCCCATCTAATGCTTTACATGCAACAATCAATTGGACGTCTACAACCATCACAGCATTCGACATAGTCGAACATTGCCATTGATATGAAACAACATTAAATTTCCTTCGTATAGCACTACAAAGGAAAATTATACACGGAGTCTGGAACAGACTCCGATTTTTGACGAGTTATTTGTGAACTATTTGCAACTATTTACTGAGTAACGAAACTCTTAAATTTATTAGCGAAACAGAAATGGGAGCTGTGCTTGTCCACGTTCTAATTTAGTACTATGATACGCGACAATGATAGCTTTATCTTACATGAATAGGGACTAATTTACTAGGATTTTTCAGTCTGTAAGTCAGTGATACAAATATGCTCTAGGATTACTTTTATTGCCATATGTAAAGCATGGAATTGCTTTATTACAGAATAAGGTCTTAACACACATATACATATACACACACACACATGCGCGCGGTTAGGGTATATAAATGCAATTTTAGCCACTAAATAATCTGGGCATACTTCACAAAGAAAATAGAAGTATCAAGTTAAAGAAGATATTCCGTCACGATGTTGTCATATCATCATTAACACAGGATACATTGAGTTTGTGGAATTTTTGTATGTAGACCATTTCATACTAAACTTTAGTTCAACGAAGAACGATGAAATATTTAAGACTGAATTTATAGAGAGAAAAAATGCATCCCCATTAAAATCACCAATTCATTGTACACTAAATTTAGTAATGTAATAGGAAAAAAAAAAAAAAATCAATATCAATCCTTTGATACCAAGCAAAGTTATGCATTTGATAAAAAAAACCTGCAGAAAAACCTGAAAATAGGCAGGTGCCTCTGAAAAGACTATACATGTGCATAAACAAAATGTGACGTTGTGTAATATATTATGCATTGGACACAGATTATTAACATCTTTCCTGTAACATGGGAAAAAAAGAGTGTCTAATCGCATTAATATATCTGTTATGATTTGTGATAAGCAAGATGATCACTATAGCTATACAGAAAAACCAATTGCCCGTGTACATTCTTTGCAGAAGTACCTTAGTTAAATATTGTGACATTCTATGATATATACATATATCTTAACATCCATCACGACATAATAACAACATTAATATACACACAGTTACATTTAAGTTAATGTCTCTTTTAAAAAGGATACTTAAAAATGCAACGACCAGCATAAGGGAATTTAATCGTTATGAGAAACGCACGTATCACTAATTCAAAGTACATTCTGTTGTATAAATTTCAAGAATCTTAGTTTATAATGAATTAAGGTGATTAACATTTTACTCAACTTTTAAGACGCACTAGTACATAATCGATATATTAAATAGTACTGCCAATTAAAAACAAAATCAATTAATGCTCAACAATGTCCCCATCTTTTTTCAAAAGATTCGCATTTTTTAATACGATATTTAATACATACATTGTTACTAAAACGACACTATTATATTATGTCTGTAATGTTATTATAAGTATATTATAAATATTTATGCATATAGAGTTAAATTAGTCAGGTTTTAATAGAGTGTAAAAAGTTGGCATCTATGAGTTGATGCAAAGCATTTAAGGCATCTTTTGTCCGCATATGAGCATTCCGCAATTGACAGACAGCTTCCTGTACGACGAGCTCACTTCTCAGTAATTGTCGATTAACAGTGGACAATTCCTGGACTGCATTCCCGATTGTGCATTCCGTCATTTGGAGAATATCTCTATCTAAAGTTTCGTTGCATTCGTCTAAACAAATATAAAGGGGATATACGTCAATTTAAAAATTATTACTATTAGTTGTATATACTTTGGTGAATGTATATAGAGTATATTGATTTTTAGTATGCTCAAAGAGTGTATCTTAGTGTCTCTTGATAAGAAGACAAATTTTAGGCGGGGTTAAATCAATCTAAATCTGATAATTCTAAATTATAAAAAAGTTTTGTTGTTACCAAAAATTTGTCTGCATCGAGATGATTATACAGTACTGTCTAGCAATAGTAATACATAATGTACTATTACAGCATTAATAAAATGATGTTAATACACCAGCACAGGTGAAAATCTTTTGTGCAACTTTTGGAATATAAGAATGGGTATGTACATATGAGCAATGTTATTTTAATGTATAAATATAGCAGAAAGCACAATTATACAGAGAAACAATAATTTTCGCACTTACGTAATTTTTTGTGGAGAAGACTGTTATACTTTATGGAAGATTTTTTTGACTTTGGAATTATCATTTTGGTATATGGTGGGCAAGCCATAGCATCAATTGCTCCACTAACACTGCTTAAGCTTGTACCATCTTTAGTGGGAATATTACATAAATTAATTGATTTATCATTCATTTAAGTATATTTACATACATACCATCATCAGATTCTGGAGCTTCTCCTGAGATAATTGTGCCACAGTAGTTTGATGATTGAATACCAGGAAATCCTAAACCCTATGTAATGCAAATATGCTTCTTTTATTCTTGTACTTAGAAAATTAAAAATCTTATATGCAAAACGTCATACTGTTGTGATGCTTGCGGTATCATCGTCAGATTCAGGAGCTTCGCCTGTAACCACGACAGCTTTCAAATCCATGTTTTAATCTTGCTCCAGTACCTGTGTAAAAATACTGTTATACTTTTAATTATATGGAGTAAATAAGTTTATACGTTATTAAGATTTCACGTCACACACTAATCACTCTGATTAAAAACAAACAATTTTTAAAGTTACCAATTACGTGTGCATATAGTTTTTTTTAAAACCTGTAAATGTATATAATAAAGTAACAAAATAATTATAGGTTATGTTTGTGCCTCACTGTTTATTGCTCAAAGAAAGACGTTTTCCATGTGATATGTATACTGTAGCTCTGATAGTTCGGAACCCACCTTAAACAATAGGTCCTAGGCCAAATAACCTTAGCAGACGATGTCGAAAATGAATTAAAAAAAAGAAAGACGTTTTTAAATTCGCTTCAAAACAGTGCTAATATATTACAGGAATATTGACTATTAAAAGTTTCCATTACTATGAAGAAACATAATATAGTTAGTTAATTCGATATGATAACGAATCTATAACAAGTTAATTCGATGCTCTTTTTTTTTAAAGATTAAATTTTGTGAGTTATCCTAGAAACTGACATATCCAAGTGTAATAGAAACTATAGAAATAAGAATATTGTTCCGTGCATAAAGTTTTATACGTTTGCTACAAATGAAACGATGCAGAGATAATTGTTTCTTCTAAAAATACAAAGAAATAACACACTGGGAAAAATTATCCTTTATTACATACATCTTTTTATTATCAAATTACTTTTTTAAACATTCACCCACGCAAGATGTCTAATTCTTCTGGTGTAACATGCATTCTCAATTCCTTTTCTCGTATGACATCTTGAATTTGCGTCAGCAGCTGAGGTGCTACTTCAGCTGCATCTATGTATATGCTTCTTGCCCAGGGGCTCTGTGCAACACTTTCATGATATACTTCCTCTCCCTTCTTCTCACATAAATTATGTTCACGCAAAAGGAGCATATACAGTCTCCACAACAATGGGCAATGTTTGATTCTTGGTAATCTGTAAATAATAACCATTTATATTACATAGCTTAAGATAAATTATTTGCTCGTACTGAATAAAAATTGTACCTAGCAAGTGTTTTATGAAACGAGATTAATTTGTTCAATGCTGCATTCGTTGTTGCAGTATCATTGCTCTTACACAAGTAATAAACACGCCTACGCCCTGCTAAACACATGGCTATTGCTTTCCACAGGTGTGGTTTTTCAATAGCAGTGTTAAACTTCCATGTTGGCAATTCACTCTGTCAAGAAAACGTAATTAGTGTAACAAAAAGACTTTTTGTAAAAAGTATTTATTACCTCAATGGATGCTAGTACAGATAATGCATAAAAATTGTTTGGATACACATTCAACATATTCGTTAATGTGTTTTTTAAATTATAGGTATCTTGTGTATGTTCATGATGCAATTCCAAAATTGCTAATTGGCTTTCATACAATATTTCCTGTAATCGAGGTATTTGTGTACAGTTACGATTATATACAAATTAGTAAATCACTTTATATCTAAAGAAATTCATACCTGTATATATGGACATTCTTTGTAATGATCTATACACTGCATAAGTACTTGGTTTGCTTTACAAATATTGGAATCTCTGGTATATATGAAATATGCATAGCATATAATTGTATCACATTTTAAATTTGGTAAAAAGAATAGGTCCATTTCCTCCTCCGAAGGAACTTCTTGTAAATAACTTTTCACACAATTTTGGAGGTACTCCTCGACAGGAAGCAATTGTTCCAACTCACTTCCAGAAGCTATCTGTTCAATAACATTTAATATCCGTTGCTTATGATCTTCTTTGTACATTTCAGAGTCGAGCAAAGTTTCAATAATCGTCCTGTACAAGCTGACAAGTGCAGCCTTTTCTTCCAAATTCGAGATTAATGAAGGGCATGTTCCCTGTGATTGAATGGCTGTTTCTAAAATATTAACGCAACTATCGTATCTTCCCATTTCCCTCTCTATCAGAGCATATTCTCTATAGAAATGTAAGTTGTTTCTATTCTCTTCTTTCTTTAAAAATTCTTTCAGTATGTTCTTTAATTTTTTCCCTCTAAAAAAAGCAGTTAATTTATTAATTTAATGCCATGCAATTTTTCTAACTTACACATAAGTATATATTCCTGAATAACATGCAGAGTTTTGTCAATTGATGGTACTTAAATAGGTCGACCAAGTAGAGTATTTTGGAAGAGTGTTTCATGGTCAACGAGTTAAAAAATAGAAATTGCACCACCCTTACTTATTATCATATTTCAAAGACTCGTCTCTGTTTAAAAATACAAGTAGCCTTTCAAATCTTAGCCACCATACGTATATGCTTGTGCGCTGAGATGATGGTAAATTTTCAGCTATGACACGGAACACTTCGCGTATAAAATCCAGGTATGATTCTTGAGCCGGGTGGAACATTAGGTACTGCGGTCCTGAGGTCAGATGTCCTTCAAGTATGCCTCGTAATAATTCTCTTCTTTTTTTCTTGCCAGCCATTTGCGCTACTGAAGGATACACAAATGGAAGCAGAATTTCCGAAGTTTCAACACCCCATTCACATTCTGTTAGCTTTAGATCCTATCAAAATTAAAAAAAATTTGCGATGTGGTCATTTTTTACATGACGCATAAAGAAGTATGACAATTGTCAATAGGGCTACCTTTAGCATGTAATCTCTGCATGGTAGTAGAGGCACTTTCAAAGACAACAAACAGTATATGGATAGCTGAAAATTAGAGTTGCGAGATAGGATGGGATGTACGAAATCAGCGACATCTTCTGGTAGAACAAATCTTCGAGAGTCGCCAACTAATTCAAGTTCATCCCTGCTGACACTCATCCAATGACAATTTTCTCTCAGTGATTCAGTCCTCTGCCATAACTGATTTAATGGTAATCTTGAAAGCAATATCACTTCTTCCATTCCAACTAAAAATACAAGCTGCTATTCGTACACAATATTTTAATAAAAACGATTTTTATATATTAATATGTATATGTATACATATATATTCAACTTACTTAGTTTTTTTTCATCTATACTTCCTTGAAAGGACAAACTGTTTCTATCAAAACTTAGGTTTAAAGTCAGGTTTAAACGTATTGTCTCCCACATTTGTTCCCATAATCCAGCATGTCTTAAAAATATTAAATACCAGTGCAACATTTCTGCATTAAAATATAATACATGTTATTATCCTATGTAAGTAATATCTCAGCAATCTTCGCAATCAAAAGCTAGATGACATTGAACTAATATACTTACGTAAAAGTCGTTCATCATATATACGTGAATTTGTTCTTGATCTTTGCTTTAGTACACAAAAACATTTGGAATACAAGTCCATTACTCTAGGTACTGTGCACATTGCTACAGAGGCTTGCGTTACCATGATATAAGTTTGCCACAAGAACATATTACCCGAATCCTTATTAACCATTGACTCCAATTGTTTAGAGAATTCATCAGCTGGTGATAATTCGCTCATGAAATACAACTTTAATTCCAAAAGTTTGATGCAGTCCACATTTTGTTCTAAAGCTTTTTCGATTATTGACAATTTTTTTAATGTAGTTGCACGCTGATTATCCCTTACAGAATGAAACTTTTGGAAACTATTTAATGTGTCCTGAAAGGTGTACGTTCATTACACATATGTATAAAAAGTACAAAAGAAGTATAACATTGGTAAATAATATAATCATCAAATAAAAGTATTGTACTACCTGAAACTCTATGTACTTAAGCCACAAATCAATATTATTAGGTTCCTCCATTAATTTTTCATTAAACTCTCGGGTTTTAGTAGTCTGTTCTTCTAACATATTCTTATGCCATGTAGTGGTCATCTCCTCTTCTTCTGTTACTGTATTTTTTGTACTATTTCTTTTAATAATAGTGTCCTTTTTACGAGACTTCTCTGAGGCATCAATATTTCTTACATAGTATCTCTCATATATTTCTTTCTTAAGTTTTCTTTTGGAAGGGACAAAGCCAAGAGGTCTTGTCATAATATTATAAGTAGCTGTTACTCGGGAACAAAGTGTGTTCACTGTACTATTTCCTCTGTCCCTATATTTATCCTCATAGTATACATTTTTGACTTCTTTAGGATAATCTGCCTTTTCCTTGTGATAATGCTTTTTTTTATCACGTTTTCGCTTCTTTACATGTCTTGACTCCCTTCTTTGCACAGCTTTTGACTTTACAGGCAGAGGGCTGACAGCCCTGGATAAAACGTTGCCATCAACATCATCGTTTGGAAATTCATTGACTGAGGAGTCAGAGGAGAAATCTATCACCAGGTGTCTTGGTGGTATGTTGGCATGAAAACTCGAATTAGTAAGCCAATTTGGTAGTGTACTGTCTAAAGTTTAAGAAAGTATACATATGAGATATTTCTACAGGACAATGTAGTTATAAATAAATAAATGATGACGGCCGTTTATTTCTCAGACATACCTTCGGAAATATTGTCTGATTTACTGCAACTGGCTGATTCATGTTCATTATTTATGTAAGCTGGGAATAAAGACATGTTTTTTTAAATTTCGCAGGAACGCATATAAACATATCATACGTTTTTTCGAGGTTAGAAGTACTGTCAGAAAGTGCAATATGTCAACAAGTTACATAGGGACTTTTGCGGAATTTTTTCCTACGGAACATTGTTGTCTGACTGAATGTAGGAGTACTTCTCACATTGGTCGAAAGCAAGAAGCGGCAAATATCTTGAAATTCATTTGAAAATGGTTACCAATTACGATAATGATAGATAACATCGGCCTCAAGGATGCGCTTGTTATGACGAAGATTAGAGTAGTGCATAGCGCAGATGTAATCAAGCGACCGTATAGATAAGCGCGTAGAAATAGTACAATATTGCATTTAAGGTCGATTATGTAATTTCCGTTCTTTTTTTTTACGAAAAACTGGAGGAAGAACCCGGTGTGCATAGGTTATTACTTCTTTGGCGTTGTACTTTTACCTCTAAATGTTTCGTAAGGCGAACGTAGTTAAACGATTTCTTGGCGGTGTATACGCATCAACAGAAGCTAATGTACGGCCAAAACCATCGAGTCGGGTGAGTAAGAACTTACAACCAGTTCCTCCTACGCCTGATATAGTAATGTTGTAAGCTTTTCCTTTTCATGACATAGGTTAACACTCCTTCATAATGTTGATTAATACTTCGTCCATGACGTAGGTTAACAATCTGTTTTGCAAATAGGTATCTTTACCTTCGACATAAATGCTCGTTTAAGGTTTATAATGGATTTCTATGGATGTAGAAACAAGATCACAATCTATGTACCGAAACTCACTACTAAATATTCATTTTCCTTAGTTTTTTATCAATACTTCTTTATCCGTTTTATAGATACAACAGTTCAGAGATGCTCTAAGCAGAGATGGCAAACAGGATGTACTTACAGATTCATTTGGTCGGCATCACTCGTATTTACGGATTTCCATTACCGAACGTTGCAACTTACGCTGTAAGTTATAATTCTACATCATGATGAAAAAGATGTTTATAAAAAAAGTGCGGTCTCCCAATTATTGTTTATGGTAAATGTTACTTTTAATATAGGCATGTATTGCATGCCAGCTGAGGGTGTTAAGCTGACTAAGAAGGAAAATATATTAACAACGGATGAGATTATTAAATTGGCAGACTTGTTTGTGAAAGAAGGTGTACGTAAAATACGTCTGACCGGCGGTGAACCGACTGTCCGAAAAGATATTGTAGACATTGTTGGTAAATGTTTTAACTATTCCTATAAATGTTAATTTCTAAGGCTATATTCTGTAATAACTTCCATGTAAATAATAAATGTTATATATGTTAAATGATTATGTTGTAGCAAGGCTGAAAGAATTAGCAGGCTTGCAACAAGTTGCAATTACCACTAACGGTCTAACTTTAACCCGTCAATT
This sequence comes from Ampulex compressa, assembly GCA_038496175.1. NCBI lineage: Eukaryota > Metazoa > Arthropoda > Insecta > Hymenoptera > Ampulicidae > Ampulex > Ampulex compressa. Next base: position 192,015 of record JBCFXI010000160.1, read on the forward strand.
GCCATCACTCCAAAGAGCTGGTTTAGATGCAATTAATATCTCACTTGATACATTGAAGCAGGAGCGGTTTGAAATGTTTACTCGCAGGAAAGGTTGGGCTAAAGTTAGAGCCGCTATTGATTTGGCTATTCAACTTGGGTACAATCCTGTAAAGGTGGAGCATGGTGATATACACAATATTTAGGCATAAATATATGCAGAATATGATTAACGTAGATTTTAAATTGTAGATTAACTGTGTCATTATGAGGGGCTTTAATGACGATGAATTAATCAATTTTGTTGATTTAACTAAAGAACATCCGATTGATGTACGCTTCATTGAATATATGCCATTTCAAGGGAATGACTGGAAGGAAAATAAAATGATGTCGTTTACTGAAATGAAAGCTATAATTAGGACTGCTTATCCTAATTTCGGGGCTTTACCAAATGACGCTAATGATACATCCAAAGTATATCACATTGAGCATTTTATAGTAAACCACCAATTTTGAATAGTTTCATAATCAGAGATTTGATCAACAGGCGTACCGTGTTCCAGAATTCAGAGGGCAGGTTGGATTTATCACATCCATGAGTCAACATTTCTGTGATTCTTGTAATCGCCTGAGAATAACGGCAGATGGAAATTTAAAAGTTTGCTTGTTTGAAGGCAAAGGTGAAGTGTCTCTGAGAGATGCACTAAGGGAGGGAGCATCAGACACGTTTCTTAAAGACTTAATCAGTTCGGCAGTGTTGCGCAAAAAGAAACAACATGCAGGTATAGAACACCAGTAAAGATTTTCTTTTAGATTTTTAAGAAAATCGTTCATTACTCAAGCGATAACGTTTATATGTCATCTGTAATATCTATGTTTCAGGAATGTTCAATCTATCCCAGATGGAAAACAGACCGATGATTTTGATCGGTGGTTAATTGCTTGCAAAAACTCTGCAAGTTATATAATGTACTTTTTTCCACATAAATGCTTACAAACGTTATCGCTCGAGCAGACAACTATAAACAAGCTTCAAGTTTAATAGAATTGACCAGATCTATTTCTACATTGCAGTTGTTCATACAAAACTGTCAAATTCATGGTATGAAAACTTGACGAATAATATTATGGAAAAGTATCCTCTTCTTATGGGTTCAAAACGGGAGAGTTATGTCAATCTCAGAAGATATTCGTCTTTGTCGCACGTGGATAAGGATGGAAAGGCGAATATGGTGGATGTTGGGGCAAAAGAAGAATCGAAGCGTGTAGCAGTAGCTAGAGGAGTTGTGCAAGTTGACATGTCAATTTGCAGACTAATAGCCGAGAATAATGTGAAAAAGGGGGATGTGTTGTCAGTGGCACAGTTAGCAGGCATTATAGCCGCAAAGAAGACACCTGATTTGATACCTCTCTGTCATCCCCTATCATTGTCTTATGCCAAGGTGTCGCTACTGCTAAATGAGGAATTGTGTAGAGTAGAAATCATGGCGGAAGTTAGATGTACAGGCAAAACCGGCGTGGAAATGGAAGCTTTAACAGCTGTAAGCGTAGCAGCGCTCACAGTTTACGACATGTGTAAATACGCCGCTTCACCTACTGCAATGCGGATAACGGACATAGAATTAGTTTTGAAAACTGGTGGTACAAAGGGTAATTTCCATAGAGTCTAGGGAGAACTTTTTGTGAAATCCCATGTCTATTCACATTCGAAACACGTGTTATTGTTAGTGTCGAATAGCTTTGGATTTCAAAACTTTATTTTTATATGTTAATTTATAGTATATATATATAGAATTTGTAGATAATGGTGCTATTTTTTAAAACAATCTAATTCGTTATATGATAAGAAACTTTATATGTAAAATCAAGGAATAGAATTTGATCGAATTTTGTAATATTCATATAGTTGTGTTACAAAGAAACTACAAGTTTCTTATAAATGTTCACATTGTTCACAAATATTATATTTTTGTACCTTTTTACAAATTGAGTAGTTGAGAGTATTACGAAATGAATGCACAATGTAATCGTGAATATTTAAGTCATGTTTTCTACAAAATGTTCTAATTTTATGCAAATGCTTTTATTTCCATTTTTTTTTTTATGTACAAGTATGCAATATACATGAACGTGTGGAGAAGGGCATAATATGTTATCGAATTTTACATAGCTTTATTTGTTGTAAAAAGTGTATTATTGTTTTATTAATGCGTTATTAAACATTTGTTAAAACTTTTATGTATCCTATTAATATATTTTAAAAAATTGTGATTTCTTTGTGCATCGTTCATACGTTTTCATCCCATGCGCGGAAGATTCTAGCAAAAAAATCGGCTCAGCAAAAATTGTTTGGGCTTATGCTTTTTCAGCAGCATAAAAAGGTAAGGGTGAAAACCAGGTTATGCATAATAACGCTTTAACAATATGTTACGCGTAATAACTCTGCTACAAAAGTTTCTTCGTAAGGGATGTTTTTTTAATTTTAAAACGTACTTCGTTCTTTTCCCTCCTTCTTGGATTAGCAATAAGTTATATTAGATTCTATAATGTTATTTTCGCTCGTTCCTATGAACGATACAATTAAATATGTTAATGTGTATTATAACAATTACAATTATACATTTCTGTGCAGTTTGTGAACTGCGCGTGGGTTGATCATAGAGTCAATAAATCTAGATCAATTAGTTACTCTCAGCTGATACAGTCACGGTCATATTTCAAGTTTTCCATGTTCCTCTTCAGGGGTCGTGGAATAAATTATTGATTCCTTGTGTATAGAAGGAGTAATTAATATAGCGTATATAAACAATATGGCGGTATAGAAGAATATGTCGATACTGGGAAAAAACGGTGAATATCGGATCAATATTTAAATTTTTAATTACTGCAGACTTAGATGTGTAATTAGGTTGAAATTGCTATCGAGCTACGCAATTAAAACGATTGATTCTCTGAGAAATGTCGAACGAAAAGGTAGGTTATGTGTCAATGTAAACTTTAATGTAGTGTATTTTTGTGTATAACTGCACGTCAACATATTTTTTGTACATTAAGATGTAAGGACTTTAGAGTATTTTTTTTTCCACGAAAGTATATATTTTCCCCTTTAGTATGTGTACAAGAAAGAATTTATTCAAGAAGACAATTGTGATATCTTAAATAATTAATGTTCCTGTCTATAAGGTATTCCTTTTGGATATTAAATACCAAACGCAAAATATCCTTTGTTGTAGGTCATTTACCGATTAGACCAACCTCATGGTTCAGGAAGTGTATATATTGCATGGCGTCCTGGTAATAGTACACATTTAGCAACAACTGGCTGCGATTCTTCAGTTGCCATTTTTGACAGACAAGGCGACTTACAGGAGCGTATTCAAATTGCTGGATTATGCACTGGCTTTGGATGGGATTCAGATGGTGATTTGTTGGCAATTATATCCCAAGGTTCTTCGATTATAATCCTTTGGGATGCAACCACTGGGAAAAAATCTCAAATAGATGCAGGAGTAAGAGATGGTTTAACATGTATGATGTGGGCCAAAACAGATTGTTTATTGGCAGTTGGAACACAAAAAGGAAATTTGGTTCTTTATGATCACATAAATTCGAGGTATATCTGCTTAAAGAAATGTTGTTGGGTATAAATTTATAAAATATATTGTAAACTGTGTTTTGTAATAAACAGACGTATACCAATTCTGGGCAAACATAAGAGGAGGATATTATGTGGGGCATGGTCTATAGAAGGTCTTCTAGCATTGGCGGGCGAAGATAAAGTTTTAACAATCAGCACAAGTGACGGCGATACACGTAGAGAAATAGCTTTGCAGGGTGACCCATCTGATGTGCAATTTAGTGAAATGAAAATGGATCATCGAATAGGTGGAGAAAACACAGTATGACTGTTATAATCTGGAATACTGTAATCATAGTGTCTCTGTATCTATGTAGACCTTTTGTAACATTTTTTATGTCCGTTCAGGTATCCCTTATTGTCAGTAGAACAACGCTATTCTTATATAATATTTTAGATCCAGATAATCCAATTGAATTAACTTTTCTAAAACATTATGGTCCTATTGTAACTTATAAATGGTGAGTTAGTAAGGTAAAATATAATCTTGGAAAGTGTGTGTAATAAATGACCTTACCATACATTTTTAGGTATGGTGATGGTTACATTTTAGTAGGATTTGAAGCTGGTTACTTTATTGCTCTATCTACTCACATCAAGGAAGTTGGTCAAGAATTATTCCAATTAAAAAATCATAGAGATTGTCTGACAGATATTGCATTAAGCCAAATGGTTGGAAAGATTGCAACTTGTGGAGATAATACAGTGAAAGTACACTGTTTGCAAAATTTGGAGGAAACCGAAAAATTAATAACAATAAATGGAGAAACTGGTATTAGCAAGCTTGAGTGGTCTACAGATGGAACAATGTTAGCAGCTGTTACATACAGTGGTAACATTTTGATATATTTAATACAAATTCCAAAATTAACCAGTGTTTGTGGAAACAGAATAGCATTACTCACAAGTCTAACTGAAGTTGCTGTTCACGTGTACACACTGCATAAGGTACGTTTACTAATATGCAATGTGAGGATTTGAGAATTACCACATCATGTTTCAGGAGAAACAGAATCCTCATATAATCAACACAATAATAGAACCATCCGTACTAGCCGTAGGACCAACTTATGTTGCAGTTGGGTTAAACAATAGAGCTCTCTTGTGGGACTTGTCAATAAATCATTATGATTCCACAGTTCACCTTGAAAGGGATTACTTGGCTACTATAGATAGTATGCGGCTGAATGAGACTTACATATCTGTTCTATTTGATGGAAAGCTACAGTTGCATTCGGTATTGATCACAAGAATATTAAATTGATATTTTGTACTAATACAATTTTATTTTAGATAAAAGCAGAACAGTCATTAATAAATGATGGTAAAGATACAAAAATGTTCCCGGATATAACTTCTTCAGATGCCAGAATAACGTGCCATGCTTTGAGTTCAGACTTTCTGGTTTATGGGGATGATGTAAGTTTGTAACATTTTTATGGAATATTAATAATAAGTGATAAATATTTAATGCTTCTATGTGGATTGTATAGATGGGCCATATCGTTTATTTCTGCTTAGAAGTATTCAATCAATGTATGGAATTTACTCATAATAATGGTATAAAAGAGATATATTTAGATGCAAATGGAACACAAATGTGTTTCATTGATAATGAAGTCGTTGTTTATGTATATGATCCAGTGCATGAAACTGTACTCCAAGTGCCTGAATGCCCAGATGGCATAGCAGGCATCATTTGGGATCAAAACCTATTAGAACGCCATATATTTGCAGTTTATAATAAAACTGTTATTGTTACATACATATTTGTAAAATATTTTATCGAAGGTAAGCTTTAAAGTAGACATTAAATATTTGTGATGTATTATTTAAGGAAGGTACTTTAAAAATTACTCCTGAACAGGAATTAAAGTTGTGAACGTATGTACAACAAAATTACCATCAGAAACAGTGCCACTGTTAATGTATTCTGGAGAGGTCACATTAAGTTCAGCTGGTAATAAATTAGTACAGATTACTTTAACTTCTCATGAGGATATAGGCAACATAGTGGAACTTAAAAAAGCATCTGAAATTCTTGAAAATCAAATTATGTGCAGAAGGTAATAGACTCATAACTTTTACAGAATATGAGAATATATTAAAACTTTTTATGATACTACTAAGGTATACATTTTTCTAACCAGATATCAACGAGCATGGAGCATATGTGAAAAATTAAATAATAAAGACCTGTGGATAAAACTAGGACAATGTGCTGTGGCTAATTTAAATATTGAACTCGGTAAGAATTATTGCAAAACAGTATTGTAAAAACCTTACGCAGTGATTGTCTTGCTTTTGATTTACATATTTGAAATATAGCACTTCGCATCTATCGACATACGGAAGATGCTTCAATGGTATGGGCATTGGAAAATATGGAAAATGTAGATGAGCTAGCATTATTATGTGGCCATGCTTGTATATTACTCTCAGATTATAATCAAGCTGAGAAATTCTTCTTGCAATCGTCCGAACCGGTACAAGCCCTATACTTAAGGCGAGACCTTATGCAGTGGGAGCAGGCTCTAAGCTTGGCTCAAAAATTGAAGCTCGACGAAATTCCTTATATAGCGAAAGAATATGCGCAGCAATTAGAATTTACGTAAGATATATGCATTTTTATAACGTCAATTATGCACACGATATAGATCATGGAGATATTAATTGATCATTTCCCAACAGTGGCAATTATCCTAAAGCTTTAACGAATTACGAACGAGGGTTGGTTGATTCTAGTCATTCGCTGAATTCTGCAGCGCAAAATCTTCATCATCGGAACCAATGTCTTGCTGGTATTGCTAGAATGTCCATTCGGTGTGGAGACAGTAGAAAAGGTGTAAGTATAGCAATGGACAATGACAGTGCGAGATCATTGAGAAAAGAATGTGCAGAAATTTTAGAATCAATGAAGGTACGACTCCTATTATTATTTATTACATTATATTTGAGTTTGATATGAGGCTACACAATTGTTATATTTGACTTCAATCAGTTCTACCGTTATTTCAGCAATTTAACGAAGCTGCAATGCTTTATGAGAAAGCAGAATATTTTGATAAAGCAGCATCAGCATATATCAAATTGAAGAATTGGCATAAGGTGGGACAGCTTTTACCGCAAGTATCATCAGCCAAAATTAATATACAATATGCTAAAGCCAAAGAATCTGAAGGTAAATATGAAGAAGCTGCAAAAGCGTACGAGACAGCTAAAGATTACGACAACATAATCCGGATAAATTTGGATTATTTAAATAATCCTGGTAAATTAATATTTTTTTATGTATACCTTAATTGTATCAAAATTTTTTAATATTTTTGATGAATATCTAAAATAGATGGTCAGTATTTATAATGAAGTATCAGTATGTAATGTAAATATAACTTATACTAACCAGAGTATAAAATTATACTAATAATTTTCTACTTGATATTGATCAACTATTTGCGCTAATCAAAATATCATATACCAGCCACTTATTTTACAAAATACTTATCATTTGTTTAACATTTATTAAAAATACTGATTAAACAAAGAGAATGAATTAGATATTTAAAATTTGTACATTTGCTTATTTTATTACATTTAGCACGCAGTGTGGAGGTTGTACAACAAACCAAGAGCATTGAAGGTGCCAAAATGGTTGCCAGATATTTCCAAAAAATGAACGATTATAACTCTGCTATAAAATTTTTAATCTTGTCAAATTGCCATGATGAGGCTTTTCAACTTGCCAATCAGCATGGTAAGATGGAGTTATATGGAGAGATTTTAGTGAATACAATCGATGATGACAATGTGCGAAAGGAAGATTTCAAAAGTTTGGCCTTGCATTTTGAAACACAAAAGAATTGTCTTCTGGCTGGAAAATATTATTTTCATGCTAAAGAATATCAGAAGGTTGGTATGCATAATGCATTAATATAAAATAAAAATATTAAGGATCAAATAACGAAATCTTTCAGGCATTGCGACATTTGCTTAAGGCGGCACAGTTAACGAACGATGATGACCAGGCTTTATCATTGGCCATAGATACAGTTGCATCCTCCAGGGAAGATAAATTGGCGAATCAATTAATAGACTTCTTATTAGGAGGAGATGGTTTACCAAAGGTATTATCCATTTTCATATTTACAAAAATAATGAAAATTAATGATTTTTTGTTGTATAGGATCCGAAGTATTTGTTTCGATTATACATGGCTAGAAAGCAATACAAAGAAGCTGCCAAAACTGCAATCATAATCGCAAATGAGGAACAAATTAATGGTACATATTAATACATACCCTTTATTGAATGGTTAACATACATTAAATTTGTCTATAGGAAATTACAGAAGCGCACATGATGTTCTCTTTGGCATGTATCAAGAATTAAAGAAGAATAAAATTAATATTCCTTTAGAAATGCAGAATAATTTAAGGCTCTTGCATTCCTATATTCTTGTGCGCCTTCATGTGAAACGGAATGATCACCTGCGAGGTGCTAGGATGCTCATAAGAGTAGCGAATAATATATCAAAATTTCCATCCCGTGAGTATATGAGTATTTACATCGTAACTATAACAGCATTTAGTTTTGTATAAAGCCATGTTGACAATCTGTTTCAGATATCGTCCCAATTTTGACATCAACCGTGATAGAATGCCACAGAGCAGGATTGAAACATGCTGCATTTAATTTTGCTGCTATGTTAATGCGTCCTGAGTATAGAACGCAAGTTGACATAAAGTATAGTAAAAAAATCGAAGCGATTGTAAGGAAACCGCCACGGGCAAAGGACAGTGATGTTGAAGATGAGCCTCTAACGCCGTGTCCCTATTGCAAGAGTAAAGTTCCGGAGACTGAAATTACCTGTGATAAATGCAAAAATACCATTCCCTTCTGCATTGCTACAGTTAGATATTTTCACTATTACTTTTATACATATTTTGCCCTTTTTTACATTTTTCCTTGTTAAATTTTTAATCAAACATGTCTATACTAGGGGCGACATATTATTGAGGAAGATTTTACGGTGTGTCCACAATGTGATTTTCCTGCCATAAAAAGTGAATTTTTAAGGTACGATATTAATTGTATATGAATAATTAAGTTGAGTGTAAAGTAAAATATTTTGTTTATTGTAGAATCATCGAGTCTGAAGAAGCTTGTCCTATGTGTACAGAGAAACTAGATGTCAACACTATACCCGCGAGTATCAATATTCACCCTTATCTTGAGTTTCAAGAAAATACCTCAAAATTGAAAACTTAACCCTTTTTTTAAATTAGTATTTCTCTATCTTGAATCACTTTAATGTTATATAGTAGATTATTCACGGGGTGTATTGATAAAAATGAATTTACTATGCATCAGATATGCACGTGCAAATGTAATGCATAGACTTAATACAGCACAAATAATTGAGTGTGTCAAAGAAGTATTGTAAATGTTAAATCATTCAATAGTGTGATAATCTTTGTAACATAATCCGTCCAATGGAAGTATATGTTCAAGTACAACTATATGTAGCCTAATAGCGTACAAAAATGGCTTGTGATTATACATTTAAATTTTTAAATCATAAAAGAAGATGTAAAATTGATATTGAATTTCAATAAACTAGTCTTAATTAGTGTAGCAATCATAGTGAAATAGAAAGACAAAATAAAGGTAAAACCTCGTATTAATTTATGATTTAATATAGTAAGAAACTATAAATACAGTTTTTCTATGTCTCGATCGTTGCCACGATAAACATTAGTATTTATCGACACATCATTATTGAACAGCAAAAGTAATAGCTTCGTTTATCTTACCTAACCTAATGTCACATGTATCTATTTAACATACAGAAAAATACGTGTAAAGTGCATGACAGTGCAGCATGACATTTAAAAAAGTTGAATCAGATAGCACAATAAATTTTCTGGAACTTCTTTCATTATGTATATTATAATATTAAAGTATAATCTAACGATAAAAGTTTAATGACTATGAAAAATTCTAATTTACGGAAGATATTAACATCCAAGATTCTATAAATCAATCTTACAATCGACGAGAATAATGAGATGTCGTAATGTTTTTCATTAATTGAGAATATTATGCTAAAAAAGAATCATGTCATCGTATCAAAAAAATCGGCGTAGAGCGTGACTAAGCAATAAAGAAAAAAGTATGCAGTTACGTGAATTGGTCAAATAAACGGTCTTCTTCGTTACAACAGTGGAACGATCAAAATAATATTCTCGTTAAAAAGTTACATATTATGCGAAAAATATGCATAATTGCAGTTTTGAATTTATGATAGTTTTAACGGAGCTGGTCATATGTACGCCTGCGTTCACTTAGTTCAGGATTGTATACATATATTCGGTAAGGATACTCCTTACACTGCTTATAAGAAAACTTTTTCATTTTCTCATCGTTTTCCGCACAAAATCATAAAAAATGTTAGAAGCATTTTATATTGGAAAATATACGCTGAATATTTGTTCATCAAATTGCTAACTAATATGAATCTCTGTTAAAAATGTTTTATTCAAGACGTTTTATGAAATCATCGAATCTGTAGTATATGAATGGCGTCAAGAAATCGAGCGGTAATAAAAAAAATTCAAAACGCAGACGTGTCCAACATTCTTGATTATACTCGGTTGCACTTGATCGAGGCTCCATACTGACTAGTCACGCACATGTGATATGCAACTAGAGTGGTAGGGGAAGCGCCGAAGCACGTAATCATATCAGTGTAGTTCTAGTATAACTCGGGTCGGTGTACTGTAAGCAACGAATGGTGGAAACGGACGGTTAGGAGCGCAGGTCCATTTATCATATTCCTCGTTCCTCTGTAGAGGTCCACGTCTCGTTACGTGTTTACGAAAACTAGACTCGAGAATTGTGGTAAAGCACAATACGTGACGACTGTGAATAAAAAGCGTGACACTCCGTCTTCCTCCGCGCTCTCAAGCTGGTGGTCAAAATGGCGGAAAAGGATGACTTGCCGGGTTCCACCTCGTCCACTACCGGCCAAGAAAACCAGCAATTGATCTTCAGCTTCATAGCGGAAATCGTAAAGAGTCCGGTCAATGTGGTATTGGTGGGAGTGATCGCCCTTTTGGTGTACAAAATCGTCAAAAGTAAAACACACACCGAAGAGCCCGTCCAGGAAGTGAAAAAGTTGCCAAAGCTGCGCCGGGATTTTACACTACAAGAATTGAGGAAATACGACGGCACCGGGCCGGACGGACGGATATTAGTGGCTGTCAATGGCAGCGTATACGATTGCACCAGGGGTGCCCATTTTTATGGCCCTAGTGAGTGTCAAATCGGCTATTTTGCCTAGAGCCCGTAGTTTTACACGGCACTGTTATTTATCTTTCCCTTTTTTTTTCCACAATCACTTGTAATTATCAGTCACAATTACTATTACCAACGATGTGTCATATCGCCCTCTCTACCGGCATTTATATCGAGGCATGGCGTAAAAATATAGTCGTAAATGTCGGACGATTCTACAGATTGAAAGAGGTATACCGTACGGCATCCTGGGAAACGTAATTTTCCACAAGTTGCATACTGTTCGTTATCTCACCGTGCAATACTCTTGTATTTAATATCGTACGCGTAATGCTGTGTTTCGTAATCTATATCTTATCCATTGTTCAATAATGGATACATTATTTCGTCAGCTTTTAGATTTATTTTTAATTAGAACTATTCATATACATGTATAAATTTTAAGAATTTACATACTAAACGATATGAATACAAATCATACTATTTTTAGCAATATCACAGATTAAATTATATTTCTAAATAATATTTGCAATTTTGATATAATTGATGTTGAAAAATATATTTATCAATAAGATTAAACAGCACTGATGCAGTCTAGTTCAAAAGTATGTTTTATAATTATTGACAGTGTCCTTTAAGACAAAATTTGTGTTACCAATAGAATGAAGTACAAAGATCCTTGTGTAATCATAATTAATATTTGATAATATGCTAATGGTAATATTTGGTAATATTAACATATTAATAGTAATACATCTTGTTTTATAACACTTTTTAAATCATCTCACTTTATTACTTTATTGCAGATGCACCATATGCAGCATTTGGTGGAAGAGATGCTAGCAGAGGCCTAGCAGTATTTGCAGTTAATGTTGCAGAAGGGGAATACGATGATTTAAGCGATCTTGATACTACACATATGAGCTTCCTCAGAGAATGGGAAGAGCAGTTTAAAGGTAAAACAAATGATTTTTTATTTAGGCTTAACCTGAGAATAGACTGATGGTTAAAAAAAAGGTTTCCTTTTTTATAATAATGTTTTAGTAACAAAACCATTTACAAGCAATAAAGTAAATGTTATTTGATGCCTTTTATTTATGTATTATAGAGAGGTACGATTATGTTGGGAAATTGTTAAAACCTGGTGAAGTGCCTACAAATTATTCCGATGAGGAAGATGAAGGGAGTCAGCAAGAAAGTGAAACAAAATCAGACCACCAAGAACCAAAAGACAAGTTGGACCATCAGGAGAGTGATACAAAATCGAAGAGTGATTGACCGCTCCGAATTGCATTGGATCAAAAACAATTTCGGAATAATATTGTGCACACACTGTTATTACCGAAATTCATAAAAATGTTTGATCAAGAAAAGGCTGCTTAAATTTGCAGCTGAATATTTTATTATTTTTCAACAATATTCAAGTAAAAATGGACTGCTGTCTTTTATTTAAATCGGAAGTATATAAATATCTAACACCGATGTTGCATGTAAAAGTTTTATTTGAGCATTATCTTTATATTATTACGGATGCTCCTGCCTCAAAAAGTTTTTACACTCATTTAAACAATTTTCTACAGGTATCTGTTATGGATACTTAGCTGATGGCAAGTAAAATTTAATTATATTCCATTAAAAATAATTTTAAATTCAGAGTACCAGTTGTGTTTTGCTACATAGCATTGATTACATATATAGTGTGTAACATATGCATTCATATCTGTAAATTCTATCAGCATGATGTTATGTTTGACATGCATTTGAAGTTTACTATTGAATTTATCAGGCATTCTGTGTATTCATACAATACTACTCTGTAATCTATCTTGATATTAAAACATATTGCACTTTAGAATATATGTGCAAAACAGAAGGGTAAGACATTCGTGGAATAATGATTTGAATGTATATATTTATCAATATCATATTTTTCATGACCTCATACTGGTGATCAGAAATATTATAAGTGTTATACAGATATATTGGAAATGTGGAAGAAATTAAGTTTAATGTTATGCCAAATATGTAGCATGAAAGTCTCAGCATTAAATAGAATGAGAATACATTTCTTTCCGCATAGATAATGCATTGTAATTCAGCATGTATTTTGATGACATGTGTTATAAGCATTTTATTAGATTTTTTTACATGTACAAAAACGATGTGCTGTACAAAATTTTTGTTGTTACTTATACTGTGGTAGATATTTGGTAGAATTGTGGCTTTTTTTAAGTAACCAATTTTAATATCCTGCAATGTGCATTTAGCACTGTAAATAACCAATCTATTATTTCGTAATAACATAAAAATTATTTGATTCTTATTGAGATAACAGACTTGCCCAATTGATCAATATTGTGGTGAATTACACAATATCACACAGTGCATGCATTTCTCGTATATTTTTAATATCACGTGCAATTGAGAGTATTTTAGCAATAACATATGTGGGCATCATTTTATCATCATAAAAATATTTATTTTGTGTGTGTTAACACTTATTAAGTGCAATTTAATTAATTACTTCAGATTTTTTTTTAACCACCGTATTTAAGTTGTGTTATCAGGTAGAAAGAAACATTTAGTAGTTGAATAATAAAAGCATTGTTAACATAAACGGGTACAGAATTTTATAATAGATATTTGTAATCCTTTAACTCCCGGCGCACAACATATGTGCTACCAGAATGTACTTCCTTTTTCTAATTTTATATCTGATTTAATCTACATTTAAGCAAGAAGTCTAAGAGCATAGTATAACTTGTATATTACCGTTTTATGTCTGTTTCAAAAGTGCCTGGGAGCAGGGGGATTAACATGGCAAACGAAATAGTGCTATTGCTTTCATCTACTCTTGCTGTAATACTAAAAGTGCTCCTACTTCAATTAACTTTAACTTTTATTTTTATATACTATCCATTAATAACTAGTACCTAATTGATATCAACTATACAATCCCTTCCATTTGTAGAAGTCAAAGCCACTGTGATTTAGCTCATGGTCCTTTGCAAGATGTAATAGCTGTATAATTATCTACATCATTCCCTTGTAACAGAAATATTTATATGGTATTTTGTAAATATTTTCATATACAATCTACAAACTGTACTGGTCTTAAATGACACAGAACCATGGAGAACCAGTCGTAATATCATGCATGCATTTACTTTTTATATTTCAACTCACGTGCAGTAAACTCTCTTCATGTAAAGATCAGTTTACTGCATAAGACTAAGTCTGGAAAAAAAAAAAATTCTGTTGATATGTTAATTAAATTGTTATTTGTGATGATAAGATTAATGCATATTTATATATGCATCGAACTAACATTTATTAGACAATTTTGCTCACAGACAAATAGCTAATCGCCTAAGGAAACTGGGAAATTTTACTTGAATTACTTTACTGGGATATTTAATACTTATATGCATTGTATTAGATACTTCTAGTATAGTGGTGAAACATTTATGCTAAGAATGTTTTTAACCGATATACTATGAATGTACACTTGTATAACGTGTATCAAAACTATTACTTTGTACAAATAAACCATGTTGTAATCCTTTTGTTAGGTAAGCAAAATCCAGAAATTGATGTAAGCAAATGGTCACCAACAGCTTGCACTAGAGTGAAAAGATCTTCGATATGGTTACATGTAAACTATAAGAAGTATTGTTATTTGCGGTACATTATTATGAAAATAGGTGTGGGCAGTTTGTAAGGTTCAAATGTTACATTCTGTGTTGTTGAAAATAATTATGCCAAGTGGTAATATTACGTTTGTTACTATGCAAGTTTTGGTCCTTTCAAATAAGTCCCAATAATAGTTTGTACTTAAATTGTCTCATCATTTTTAAAGCAAATAAGTATTGTTGAGTTTGCGAACTTTATATCAAAGTTGTTTTGTGAATTTTCATGTTTGTATTTCTGATTTATATGTATATATCCTTTGGAGAATGAATACATACGTCAAATTTTGCTTGTGTAGGGATTTATGTACACGAACACACATCATTTGTATGAAAAACCTAAATTTTACAATAAAATGCAATTTTACCTTTTTATCAGGTATGAAGAATAGTTCCTAAACTAAGACAGGATTTTAACTGAATACTTGGTTGAATAATATTATAAACAAACCGAAACCAATATGATTTAACAGCACATAAGCTTTCCGTAAAAATAGCTATTTCACGATAGTACATTTTTATGGAAAAATTAGACAATACGAGTGTAAAAGGAAAGTACGGTGACAAAAGTGATACGTCTAAATGATTCCGAAGTATATGCTTAGACATAACCTCTTATTAGCAATTTAATGAAAATCGCTTTTGTCATGTTCTTGCCATTTCTTGCAATTTCTTGCATCCATGATGCAATGATTTGTTAAAGAACAAAGTATTGAAGTACGTGGAAACAACTTCGATGTTATAAGTGCCTAGTATATCGATCGGCGAAAAGATATTTTTATATTCGGAAATAGCCTTGTCCCCGCAAAGTAGGTACTCCATGCATTACTACATATGTTGCATAAAATTATATCAATCTCAAAATAATATCTGATTACATTTGCAAATGGAAATTTCTTTTTCTATCACTACTAACTGATTATGGGAAACAGTATCTTATAAAATACATTTCTAAAGTTATAAAAAGTAGGTCAACATTCACGATGCAACAATTAAACGGATCGCGGCAGAATCTGAAATAAAAGACCAACGTTCCTGTTAACTCATTTTTAATCATATAAAGAAAAAAAAATAGACGGCGATTGCAAAATAAACAGTGAATAAATTGACAACAAAGATAAAATTTAGACAGCTTCTATTCGTTGTACCTAATATTAGTTATCAGTTATGTGATGTTTAAAATAAAAAGTAATATACGTTAATATTATCATACATCTCGGTATGACTATAATTAATATTAATTTAATCAGGATTAGACATTTGGATAGATACACGCATAATATTTATATTCTCAGACAATATTTCAAGGAATCGATTTTTTTTGCTTTAAAACTGTATTATAAACATTTGGAACAATGCAAATATGTATGCATACCAATGTCACTAAGAAATATCACAGCGAATTGTTACACCTGTTCTGTGAAACTATCCGATATTTTTGTCAAAATAAGAGATACTACTTGATTAATTTAACGCATAGTAATTACCCTGCTACATCAACATGTAATTATTACATTGACGCTAAGTAATCAAAATTTATCTGCAATCTACTTCATTTGTGTCCTTCGACACGAAGCGTTTCCTGTTTTTTTTTAGCGGTACAACATCATTTTTTTTATACCGAACACATAGTCATTTATGTGCCGTCTTAACGAGCGCGTTTTCAGTTTGGACCTTAAAATGAATAAAAAGTAATCGCAATTAGAAATGGTGTATCCACAAGAGTCCCGTCCTATTTCATATTTCAGAATGCAACAAATTTTGCATTTATGTCGAAGCAGACAGCACCGGTTTATAACTCATATGAAAATAATTCATTACAATGTATAAAAATCAATCCAATGTAACATAATTGCGGTTACTATGCGAAATCGATTTTTATTTATGGCTAACCCGTATAAAATAAGTTGCACACTAGATTTTATGATTAATCGACAAACATCTTACTTGTCGCGAAATCCTTTTGCCAGTCTAAATGAATTGCCGTACCAATTCTTGGATATTACGTAATACATCACGTACATCGATTTTACATCATAATTGGAAGCAGTCGAAAAACGGCAAGGCAAATTGGCGATCAAGAAAGAGTTTCCACGATAATTCACTATCGAGAATATCCGTGTAGCCAGCATCGTGCAATTCTCTACCCCCCAAAATTTTAAACGATGGCTAATTACATAACACGAGTACATGGACTATCGAGGAATTTCCGCGGTAGTTTCTTTCCCCTTAGAATCAGTTATTTTCCTTAGTCGCGCGTTCGATCGCCCTGAGTTTCCGTTGTAGCTGTACGAGTGCATTTTATCTCTGTTATACATAAACGTGATTTTTGGAGGATTGAGGAAAATCCGATCTGTCCAGAGGCGGGCGGTAGTTAAGCCCAGATTATCCTAAAAGTTAACATTATCCTCTGTAGTCTTTCGACGACCGGTTGGCCAATGGTGCCGAGGAAAGTGCTATAGAAAAGTGTTGCTGCGAAAAGGCGCAGGACAGCGAGAATGTGCGGTAACGCTTCTCCTGACAAAGAGTCCGCTGTCACTGAGACGGGTGGATAGGTGGCTGCTACCACGCCGTCGACCAATTCCCGTCCCATTTCCAATACCTCCCCCTCCCCTTTTACGTTCACCTCTTTCTTTACCAGTCTCTCCGAGCATGATACTGTCGCGGGCCAGGCAGGGCAAAGCGAGAGAGAAAATGAAGGAAAGTTCACGCATAATGCGTACGTGTGTAGGGTCGCGTGCCGTTCGCACCTACTCACGAGTCAGATTCTCTTTTTCGAAAAGAAAACGTTCTGCGCAACGCACTCCCCTATACCCCTTCCCATTACCCCTCGTTTCTGGGTATCTTTTTTTTTACCTGTCGATCAAGAAATCCCCTCGTTATAAGATAACGCCTTTGCATTGTCGAGATCACGTCGCGGACGCATACGAATCAACATGCTTTTGTGATCTTTATGATGGAGAAAGGAACGCGGAGTATTTTTAATGCAAAAGAAATGCAGGTTTCGCAAGTAATAAGTAGATATTGTTAAGCTGTTGTTAAGCTTTAATGTGATTGTTATAAATCCATTTACTTGGCCGGTATAAATATGACAAAATTTTTTGATTCCTTTAATGATTGGAGTTTTGGTAACGGCGAAACTTTTCAATGTTGAAAGTCAGTGCGGGGGTCAGACGGAGGAAATGTCTACGGATACATTCATGGCAGTATTTTGAATGCGAGTAAACATTTAATTATGCGTTATGGATATATCCGCTTTATCAGTAGGAAAGACAGTCAGATATTACATTTTATTAGAAAATTAATGTTTTAATGGGAAAATGTAGTATATCATATAATACATCGTTATAAGGCTATACGAATTAAACATTAAAACATTAGAGCTATGGGAATAATGTATTTTACAGTTAAAATATACAAGTCAAAAACTACAACCTCTTCTTTGAAATGTCTAGAATAATGCAGGATGATTTGTCTGGATTTAGCAAACATTCTGTGTATGTATTCTTGATAAAATTGTAATTTTCAACATTCCAAAAAATATATTTTATTTGCAGAACGCTTGGCTTGTTAACTGCTTGACCAAACCACAAGGTGGTTTGTTGCAAGCTATTTTTAGAAAATATAAAAATTGCATGCCATGTAGGTTCATAATAAGATTCCACACACGAATTTACGAAGAATGGGTGTTAGACGATAAAAAGATATGTATAAAAATTACGTTAAACAATGTCTTCGAACATTGCGGGCAGCACAATGCGAATACGAGGCATTCATAGGCATTCTTTCAAAGACAAACCGCGCCGAAATTAACAATACGACGCCCAATCCAAAGACATATGCAAGTGCAAAAATTCAACCCCAATTCCGGTAGCCTTATCTCGAGGTAATAATTGTCGAACAATTTTTAATGTATTTCGCAAACACCAAGCAAGACCGGTCATCATCAAATGGCGGTACGGCAATGAACAAGAGTCTCTAGGCTGTGTGACCGGCGGCGTGACCATAGGCACGGCGTTCGTGGCCTCGCGGCGTATCTACCAATCAGGAGAGAGCGTTGCGTCACGTGAATCGTCGGGCCAATAAACGGGGCGGTCTAACGTCCCGGCAACCATACGGAGCCAGTCGGACATTTTCTGACAAGCGTAGAAAAACTTCTCGTCAACAGCAGCCGCCATTTTACGTTAGCCGATACTCGTGCGGTGCGGAACTCTCGCGATCGCTTTTCCCGAGCGAATTTCTGTGGCGCGCGGTGGCCGCCCCGGAGCCGATTTATTTGATCGTCCTCACCTCCTCACGTCCGTGATTGCTTCGAATGTGCGGGGAAAGCGGCCCGCGCCCGCGGTGATTGTTCGCGCGCCCCGTGTCGCAGTGTGCCAAGGCGAGAGAAGAGGAGAGGAAGATGGTGCCAGCGGGCCTCGAGAGCGATATCGTCGCTGCGAGCTAGCGCCGTGCGCGCAGCCAGTCCGCCACACTCGAGTGTTTGACGAGTCGTGTGCGATCAACTAAAACGAGTTCAATTCGAGTACTCGTCCATTCGTGCGTGCATTACGTTGTCGCGATTATTGTGATCAATCTTGATCGTTCTGATCCTACTGATCGTGAATACTAGTAGCCGTGGTAGCTAGGTCTCTCCCGTTCTCGCGCGAGTGCCCCGTGCGCCCGTGAAGCAATTTACTGTGTGTGTGGGCTTTAGCGCGGGGTTCGACGTACCCCCGACGATGCCCAATGGTTGATCGTGTAACGAAGCGTGCTCGGGGACGCTCCACGCGCCGCGATTTCCATTGTTATTGTCATGCCTGCGAATATGCTAGGGGCTTGGTGAGTTTTCGCGGCTTCACCGAGGAGGAGGCAACATCAGTGGTGTTCTAGTGGCGTAGTGCAGCGTATTGCCCGTGTTAGTACGCGTGTGCCCGTGCGTGCGTGCTTGCGTGCGTGCTGCTTGCGTGCGTGCGTGCCGACCCGACCCGCTGCCGCCACTGGTTACTTAGTACGGAGAGTAAACAGCCCGAGAGAAGAGATATTTAACCCCCGAGAACCATGGCCGACCACCTGGTGGACGGTCCGCCGAATAAGCGGCCAAAGCTCGGGGATCCTTTCCAGGGTCCCTCGGACTCCGCAGGTAAGCCTTGTTTTTGGCTTTGACATCCTTGTACTTTTTAGATTAGACAGGGTCTATCCGCGACTAACCCTCCACGGATAGGGTAGCACACGAGCGTCGCTTAGGTATACGGCAGTGTGACGCGTATGTTCCTCGTGATAGGGAGAAACACAGCCGGCAAATCGAAGGCATTCTGTCAACGCGTTGACGGATGCAACCTTTGAGCAAAATTATACGACTTGCGATACCTCTTGTCCACACCGTCTCCGTAATCGCGTTCGTATAGTCCTCCGGGAAACGGCTTTTTGAGACACGAAAAATCATTTTTTCTCCTTCACGCTGCTTACGTGGTTGCGTTAAAAATTTCATCCACGCGTGTGGTTGTAGCTGATCCTTCCCTTTATTCGTATCTAACTTCCACTTTTGACAGGGCCCTGTATTGAGCAGGCTTCACATTTTTTGAGTGTCAACGTTTTAGAAATTAGCTTGTTACCGGCTTAATGATTAACGGTAAAAATGTTTGCTATTCGTTTGTTAACCGTTTATAAACTAACCTAAACGATAGGACAATGTCTTATGAATTTCACGCGGATTTGTCGCGGATTGTTGCAGATATTTCTGTTTTAAAAATGTCGATTCCCTTTTTTCGCAAAAAAGCGGATTATACGTTTTCCCTGTTTCATATCAAGAAATAACTGCTGTATTTTAGAACTTTTATGAATAGCTGGAGCTCTTGTAAAAGATTCATACTTCAGAATATATGATACTTCAATTATAATGCTTAAAAGTATGTTTGTGTATAATCAAATGTCTCTTTGGTAATAACTTATTATTTCTTCTACTTTTTTCCTCCCAACCTTGCCATAAAAATGGAATACATAGTAACTAATGTTAGCAAATGTCATTTTAACGGTGTATCAATAATAAGATTACATGGTACTTCTAGAAAAATTGTAAATATAATAAACCAATTTTGCTCAGAGGTTATGTATATGTTCCATATTTAAACAGTGATTGTTTTTAATGAAACACTGTACTTCTGCCTTGCTGCATGTATTTTTTATTACATAAATTCTGTGTTGTTGGAATACAAAGTTTTGTATGTTTTATTAGATACCTTTAGACTTAGTCGTTGTTTTAGCACTGGTAGTGCATGCTGGATGCATGAAAAATTTTAATACTATAAAAGGGAATGTTTTGCTGGCATGATTAAGGCGCTAACCATTCTCCTTACCATTGTTTTTCTTTATACTTTATGCGTTACAAACTCACCTTAACCATTTCGAAACTCGATAATATTTCACATAATCCCACATTGCGAAAAGCAATCGTCAGATCACTTGGATACTCAAACTACAAACATAAAAAATCCATTGAAGTTAGGTTATTTAAAACAAACAGCAGACACAGCCTTATACGATACTATTATTGCAGAGTTCTAAAAAAAATGTTCATTTAAGCATTACTCTATAATCTTCAAATCCTGTTGTATTCATTGGTTAAATAACTCAGGAAATTCTTTAACGGACTAGAATGTATAGTGATTCATCTTATGTACTAAAGATATATTAGCTCAGGCTGCTTCTGCTGTTTAGAAGCTGCAATCCAGAAAAAAAAGAATAGGCAGTTTTTTCACAGTCTGAGATTAAAACTGTGATATATGTAGTGGGTATGGCGCCTCTAATGATGCACCATGCTTATACAAACTACGGGGGAGGTGGCAGTGGTAACATGCAACAAATGCAGGGCCCGCCACAACAGCTACATCTGCAACAGCATCAGCTGCAGCCACATTGGAACAACCATACCGTCCAGAAAAGAAGTAAATATTATTACAAAATTGAGCAAAAAGCTCAAAAATATTAAGTCCAGCACTGCAAAATTTGTTTGTCCGTCCACTCATTTCATTCATTAGTACCATACAATTGTAAAATCATTTAATCATATTTGACATATTCTGAGAACTGAGATACCTTGTATTAAAAAATCTATTGAAATTTATCTATAGCTTTCGGCATATTGTCACAATGGTTCTGCATTAAATCTGATCCAACAACAGTATTACAAGATAGAAAATAAAAAACGGACATTAGGATGAATTCTACTTTACAATAAGATTAGCCAAAAGTGCAGATGTTATTATGGCTTGAAACCTTGCATAAAATGATGTTTAGAGAAATGCTCCAGAGAAAGGCCTCTAGTTTTGTGAGATACAAACGGTTTGCAGAAAATCTTTGAGTGGTTTTACAGAGAAAAAGGTTTACAAGTAGTGATTATAATATAGACATGCGACACACATGCACCGAGCTCTACAGCTTTATATTATGATAGAAAAAATTAGACAAAGTTATATGAGCTCTCAGCAATAGGCAGCTTATAAAACACAAAACATAGGACATTAAACAGGCGTATACAATAGTTTTCCTACTATCTCTATATTATGATAAGAATTTGTATTACTATGTGTGGAAAGGTATAAGTTATTTTGGATAAATATATTTTTTCTGCAGGTTTTATGAACATTTGCTTAAGTAATATTGCAAAAAAAAGACAAATTTTTCAAATTGGATGTGAAAAATAAACATAATTGCTTGAGTAAATATTCTTTACAATGTCTATATTTTCTTCGCATGACTTTCTATTATAAAGTTTGCTGTTAGTAGCTTTGCTGCTTTTGTAGTTAAGCACGACTGTGATATAAATTTTATTCTGCTGTAGTGTAAGCTCCTTTAAGTTGCTCATGCAGTGTATGTCTCATGTCTTATTTCTGTATTTGTTTATATATATATATATATATACACACACACATGTATATATGTATGTATACATTTACACGGTACACCGGCATAAAGTCGATGGAGCATCCACGATACTTCCTGTGTTCCGGAAGCTGCGAATAACAACGCCAGCGTACATAAGGTGCAGCGGCTACTCGAAATTCGAGTTTCGCGCTGAATGTAAGAAAGAACCTCGTTACACGTAAGAAACATCCCGAAGTTATGCGCGCGTTTATTCGTGAACCGGGTAAACAATTGTTGCTCCCACCAACCTGTTCGCTGCCCGACGTCGCTCTGCTGAAGCCTGCTACCGGCGTCGTCTTTGCCCGGATTCACCTGCACATCCGTCATCTTCGTATCCCCCTCAGGCCGATGACTCTGCGCGTCGATCGGGCCTACGCTCCGTGCGGCTGTTGCCACCGACCTAACGTCACCCCGCGGTGAAGGATCCCTGTATCGCCGTTTGTGCGCCTCCGAAAAATTCACGGGGACAATTTTACGCAGCGATGGGAAAAGTAGAAAAAAAAAACCGAAGAACGTCGAAACGCGCGACACTTGCGACGTGTTTGAACTGACTAGCCCGACCGCCGGAGTTGCCGGGATTAGACGAAAGCCCCACGCCTGCACGTCGGAGTTCCCCGAGCGTGTACGAGCGCCGCGCTCACTATTCGCGCGCAGCATTTACGATCATTAGGTGGGGAGATGCGTGCGATTATTACGGTAGGAAGGCCTGCGTCGAGGGCAGCGCAAATGCGCGACGCAGCCCGCCAAATTTGACCACCTTCGGGGGATTGTTTACCGTCCCTTATTTTTCGTTTTCTCTTATTGGTACGCTATTTTTTACGTATTTGGGTACTCTCAGCTGTGAGTGATTATGCTGAGAAAACTCGAGACAGCACCAGGAAGTTTGCAGTTGTTTTGTGGAGTACTGAAAACTGCGTAGCCCGCTAAATATGAATCTTTTTATGCGAACGATTAGTACACTTACTTTTTTACCGTGTATCGTGGATGATCATGTTAGGGAAATATGCGAGAGTGTAAGGAAATTTAAAACTGTACAGAGAGCAATATAATCGCGCAACATTGTATGCCAAAATTGATTTTTCGATATTTCGGTATTCATTGTCACAAATGAACAGGGGGAGATTATAAATTAAATAATCACAAGGAAGTGCATAACTTCGTGAAACGCGACGCAACTATGTGGTACGGTATGTGCAGAACGTGAGCTTTGCATTATGCATGTTTGCTCGTTTGAATTCACTGCGTTGATCGCTGTGATCCTGATTCAGAGGAGGACCTGAGATTGCGAGTAAATGAGGAATGGCGCGGAGCATAGAGAGAATGTGTCAAATGTTCCAGTTTTTAGTTTTTCGATGAACGTGGTTGTTCTTGATTTAGAGTATTATCCACTATGCCGATTAAACAAATAAGTACTCCAAATTAGACATGGATTGGAAATCACGTGCAGCACTTGCTTCATTTAAGCTTCATGATACACATTTTTATTTTTTTTTTAGTTTCAGTGTTGGCTGCTATGCTGATCATATAAGAAATTATGATAATCAGGGATACTTTAAAATCCGAAAGCATAATAAAATGCTTTACTATTGTGTATTTTGGAATGTGTGGTCCACTCAACATATTCTTCGTTTCCTTTTTTTTTTAACTTTTGACTTACCTGTTATATAAATTAAGCGCAAAAATGTGGCAAAGCATTATGCAGAAATCAGCTCTTTATAACTGATAAATTTGTTCTTTCTAATATTTCACATTCTCTTTTCGAAATAGCAGAGTATATGGATTTCCAATTAGCGCGAATAGATTAGAAGAAGCATCAGTATACAACAGCACTCGCCAAATTTAAAACGACTCGGTAAAAAGTTGAAATTCGCTCGAGAAACGTAATATTGTCAATTCACCTCACTTACTGTCGATCCTTTTATGGAGAGTGGTAGGAAACCAATAATTTTTTCTCACTCCTCGTCACACGAGGGGCTCAATTTATTAAAGTAACAGTAAGAAGTAAATTATTGCCCGTTGTTTCATTCGGCTTTGTACAATATTGCTATTCGAAGATATTTATATGGCAAATATATTATTATCGTTATAAATAATAATTACATTATGAGGTTACGTTAAAACCGAATCAAATAACGACGTCTTGTGCGTGTGTGTATGTGTGTGTGGGATGTTAACGTTGTGATATCCTTGTATTTTACACGACGTACACGGGGCATTATCGTGGCGCTTCGTCTTTTCATTGTAGCGGTGTCATTGTCTCGGATCTCGCTACGTTAATCCACGAGTTATTGTATAGTGTACGTTTATGTAATCGCGCGATGACTTAGTAGGGGATGAACGGTGCGATGAAGCGCGACGAACGAACGTGTCCCATGCCGACGTTGAATCTGCCGGATGCGCACCGACGTTGTGGAGATTTTCTTCTCAAGCTCATTCGTCCTCCGCCGTCGCTCTGTCGCACAATCTACGTAGGAACGCTGAAAACGGCGGAGAAAAGTGAGTAAAATCCACGTAGACGTCGGTTACCAAGGAGCCAGAACAAACGGTTAGACGAGCCTCTTACGAGGAGTATTTACAGAGATCCTTAGCCGCGTACGAGCAAGGATTCGTCCTGACGTTTGGACCTGGCCCCCGATCGATAAGCGTATAAGCGGTACAGAATAGAATAAGCATCAAGAATGTTTCGTCTGTGAAACTTTAGTGCCTCATAGAGCGTCCGTGTTGTACGCTGAAACACAGTTTTGGTCCCAGGAAACATTAATATCCAGGCACTGCGTGAATGCTTGAAAGAGACCGGTGTACAAGTTGAAAAACTTATACTCAACGTGGACGACACGTGGACAATTATACATAAGCTGTAATATGAGCAAATTGATCACGCGCGGAAATTACGTTCGGTTTCCGCGAGTTAATGTCGCAGCATCGTAAACGCTTGACTTACAACGATGATCCGTGAATTGACAGAGAAAAAGTCAGTATATTATTAATCTAGGCATCGTTTTCTAACTTCGAGGGTGCAGGTTATTAAACGGAGACATCGGGCATCACGGAAAAGATGGGAAATGTTACTTCCCCACGTTTGTCAGACGACCTATTGTGAGGACTTTTAAGGCTATTCCCTCTTAACTTATAACGGTCTTGGAAGCGTCAAGAGGGGAGATTTACTAAAAAGCTGCATTAACGACTTTCTTTCTTTCCCTCGAGTCACGGATCTCGTGTATGAATGGGTCTTAAAGCCTTTGTACGTGTAGCTGTGCAAGAAGCAGGTTATCGATTTCAGCATCCCTGACGTGTTGCAACGTTGCGTCCTATAAATCGTGGGATCTGCGTGATGGAACAAAAGGAAGACGATGTCGTTAGTCTGCACTCTAGGAAGACGAACATGCCGGTAGAAACGAGAAGAGGAAAGCGGAAAGAAGAGTAGAAGAAGAAGAAGAAGAAGAAGCCTGGATGCCAGGAGATGTACTACAGGGAATACTCACGATGGATGACCTTTGTGACAATGTGTCCGGACAGCTTACAAGAGCACCATCATCTTCTTCAAGAATGCTGCGGAACACAAAACACGTGGAAGTGTCAAATGGTGCGGGATCAGGATGCGGAATCCGGATGATTTCGTGTCTGCCGTACCGCTGGGACTTGTTCGCTGGTATTACTACAAAACCATCTAAAGAGCTACGCTACGAAACACTTTAAACGAGGAGGGGAAGGGCTTATATTTACTTTCTACTGTCAACCTACTGGGTGGAGGTACATAGATACGGTGATTTCTACTGCCTTTTGCTTATTCCTTCCGGATACGTGCGCTACGTTACTGTGCCTCACCGATGCAGATCATCTACCACTCTTTCCTCGCTTATTTCGGGGAATGCAATCACGTTTTTTCTCCCGCGGCAATGGATCGATACTTACGGGCGTATGGGATGAAGCCGTCTTCGTCTTCTGCGTCCATACAGTCCTTCAGCACGATGTCGACTTCGCCGTCTGAAAGCTTCTCACCTGAAGCAAAATTGTTTTGTGAAGATCCGTAGCATCCATTTTAATTCACTACGTGCTATACCTTTGCTACTGTATTTTGAATCTCGAGAAATTAATTTTGCATTATTCTCATGGAAACGTTTATCCCCTTAGGTACATCACATGAATATGAATATGAATATTACTTTTACTACAATGTAGAATATGAAGTTTTCTTTGTAAGCGTGATGTATCGCTGTTTTTTTTTAGACGTGAATTTTAATGCGGTCGTTAATAAAGTATGACAATACCGAGGGATAATAACGTGTGGGACAATTCGGCGGAGAGCATCATTCCATTCTCCTGCTTGTCGTACAACTTCAAACATTCCAGGAAGTCCTCGTAGCACCCCTGCTCCTTGTCCTTTTTGCACTGGCTGAATATTGGCAGGAATTCGTCCAGCTTCATCAACTTCTCGCCCTTCTTCTTGGTACCACCCAATTTTTCTATCGTGGCGTTGGTCGGGTTCAAGTTCAGAGCTCGGAGAACATTTCCAAGGTCAATGGCGTCGATATTGTTGGAGCCATCGGCATCGTAGATGGAGAAGGCGAATTCTGCTCCTGTTCGTCGTAATAAAGTAAAGCGTCGTTAACATTCGTGAGTTAACGTTTACCTCCATTTAACGATCTCCGAAGAGCAGTTATGCGTCTAACATAAATTCAGCATCGAGTATGGAACTACATTTAAACCCTAGGAAAATCTGCAAGGCGATCATCCCGGGCATTTTCTTCTTCCAAAAGGAAGAAGACGCGTGGGTTGCCTCAAACCAGAAGTGCGTAACATGAAATCTGGGTTAATATCAGCTGAAGCGCGAGACGGCCCGCGTACCGGTTCAAAAATATTATTCTATTTTAAGGCGCAGCGAGCCCCCACCCGGCGGCCGATTCAGAATTTGCTGGTCGAAGTACTGGGTCAGATTACCCCCGCCGAGCCATATAAGAACACCGCGCTGCCTATTTTTGATGTCGCCTCTTCCTATCCGCGCTGTAACCTCCCTGCTTTGCCGACGAATAACAGTTACGCAATGATGTTATTATTGCATGACATTCGCGATGCAATTTTCCGGAAGGAAGACGATGTATCGCTGTTGCTTCATCGCAGCTTTGAGCGGAGGGATGCAAAAAAAAAAAACGAAACGAGATATGCATAAATTTAACATCTCTCAGATAGATTCTAACGGATAAACTTGAATAGTTCTACGTATAAATACGTATCGTGGGTATTTACTTCCTTGGCATTACTCGAAGTTCTCGATTCCGCGTTTTTCCTGATATAAGGGAGGCGGCTGACACGCTTTCGATATGTACAAAATTTTTCTAAAGACCGCTGTGGTGAGTACACCGAGTGTGAGCCCGATTACGTAGTATGAAGTAACGTTACCAGAAAAGTAGATGCCTCCCTTCCTTTTACTCACTTTCGACATCCCTGGCGTTGAGATCTGCCTATAAAAGAGAGAAAACAGCCTTAGGTAACCCGAGGACTTTATCAAACCTTTCTAGTCTATTTCCTTATCGTCGTTTTGTTGTCTCCGGGATAATGTATATTTCTGAATTTAATATAAAAGCGAAAAGGGTCGATGCAGAAATAAACAATCGGCCCCAAAAGTACAAAAGTGAAACGAAGCTGTTATCGATAGGCACTGAAGTTTTGGTCACGGAATAAAACACGGTAAAAGAATTGTAGGACTCACCATGGTGGTTTATCTGGTGCTACTGGATGTTAACCGAACGGAGTTTGAACCAGAAGTGGTACCGGGTCTTACCAAATTTATTCATTTTATTTCTACAGATGGCGCCCTGCTCGGGACACACGAGAATCAGCGGTGGGTCCAGGGCGAAGGCAGATCCGAACGGAGAGGGTATCGGCAACATTGCGATCCAAAAACAGTTCGAGAAGGTATCGTGGGCTAAGCTGTGCTTCCTGCTACGATAAATGGTTTTCGAAGATACCATTCTTATGTCAGGGTTGCCAGATCTGCGGTTGCTGCCAAAGGAGTCGAATAAAAATATACTTCAAACGTCCTTCGAAGAACCGACAGTTATCACGCTTGGTACCCACATCTTCGCGGTCGTCGATCACATCCGCGACCGATTTCGGATGTTCAATGAAACACGCTCAATGTTAAATCAAGTGCATTGTATTCTGGGCATAATTTTAAGTACGACGGACAATTTCCCAAAGATTCTCCGAGGTGTACATAGTTTAATTGGTATAACGCATAGCTCGTCTCGGCGCGTGCCGAATCGGTTTGCCAGCCGATGACTAAACCGGGAAGTTATTTTTACCCGCTCGACGGTAACGCGTTGCGCCCGTGAGAAGTACGCGCCCGAGGTGCGAATGCGCGAAATAACGACGAGTGGGAAAAGCGCATCTGCTGGCCACTTTTCTTCTCCGCGAGAATCCTCGAAGATCAGTGCCTACGGCGGCTGAACGTAGCGCGCAGAAATTTCCGTATTCTGCCGACCAGGTCGCGCCGTTTCTTCCTCCGCGACTTTGCCTCGCCGGAAATAGATTCCTCCTGCACATCGTTGGCCGCCGGGACGTTCACGGAGGACGGCAGAGCGATCTTTACGGTACGCGGAGGCAGACGCGCGATCTGCTCGATGCCGGCGCCGGGGACGCGCGCATTTTTTGTGGCTGACGTGGAATACAACGGAGATGACGTTTTTAGATCTAGGTGCTCCACATTCCGCGGCTGTCCGGCGCATTCCGTTTCGAAAGAGCCCTTGGGTACCTGCTGGTACGCATCTCCGACACCCTCGATAGTCCTTATGACCTTCTCCTCGCTTTCCTCCCACGTCTGTTTTTCAACAGTCGGGAGATCCTCGGTACACCTGAGGCTTAGCCTGCCCACTCTGGCCTCCAACTCTTCGATCATCCGGTGTATAACGCTCGTGGAGACTTTCATCGCCTCGTGCTCCTCTTCCTGTTCCTTTT
This sequence comes from Ampulex compressa, assembly GCA_038496175.1. Taxonomy (NCBI): domain Eukaryota; kingdom Metazoa; phylum Arthropoda; class Insecta; order Hymenoptera; family Ampulicidae; genus Ampulex; species Ampulex compressa. Next base: position 221,474 of record JBCFXI010000160.1, read on the forward strand.
GAACGCCTGTGAGGTTCGCGGATTCGGTCTGTGCCTTGTTAACTGCAGGGCGTAATATTTGGTGCACGTCGCCTTGACCTTGCGTGATGTGCGTTTCCGTAACGTTGGCCGTACATATCGTTGAAGCTCCACCGATGTTGCATGCGGCACGTTTCACCTATTTAATTAAAGAGCTTTTATCAAATTACAGCCGCTGGTTGTTTATCATAGGTATGAGTGATGCATGTGTTTCTTTAGTTATTTCGACACAGAGTGGTCATTGTTTAAGAGAGAACTGTGGTGAGGTTTTTATCACACGAGTTTTAATGTTTTCGAATAAATTCATTCGTAAGGAAGATCTTGTAAGTTATTATATTTGACCTATATTTATATCAAACTGGACATTCGTGGATAAATTATTTTGTAAAGAGTACTTCTTCTTCCAACATAGTTATTGCACGTGGTCTTGCAGTTACCGCGTCGCCAATTTGTACATCGCGTAAGTCATCTGCCATGCTTTCGACGAGTTGTTTTGTCCTCGATTGTTCGCGATCAACGGCAGAAACATTGATGGATTCTTTTTCACGATTTACCACCTGAAGCCTTCCTGGTAATATCGGTAAATCATGCAATCAACAGTTATATATTAAATATAATTATTCTTATGCTGGCCTTATGAACAATAAGCTTATTACAGTACGTGCATATATGTATATTCAACTGGTATGGTTTTTAAATAATAATCTGTGACAGTCGTAAGAAATATGCAGAAAGAGTTTTCGCAAATCGTAATTCTTTATCAATTTTTTATGTAATCAAAGAACGAACCAAAAGTTTACCATCTTGTGCGCCAGTGTCCAAAATATCGAAAGCCTCTAGCATTATCTTGTTGACCAAGCCTCTTGCAAATGCCTCAGCCATAATTTTGGGCATTTTCATTTCAGAGAGGATAACAGATTTGGTCTGTCATTGCTGGCAGCCGATCGTCACTTGTTATAAACACATGGCAAATAACGTATATTTCAAATTTATTAAGACTCGAGTGCTGGCAGCGCTTGTGAAATTTACTTCGTCGATACTTGTAAATTATGTAAACTAAAAATGTTTATTCCGAATTTTTATCAGTACTCCCCGTACTGGATATTTATCACGTGGGAGAAAGTAACGCACTTACGATTGTTGGACAGGCACGAAAAATAAATATGCCAAAATTCTCGTGGGATCTTTGCAATATGATACGAACGTAAGTTTTAAAGTACGTCGTAATTTGATATACCCGAATATTTCTCAATCGACGGTGTAAGATAATATCATTTTACAATAACCCGCGAGTCAGAGTGTTTATATTACACAAGCTTGTGATTTGAAATTGGCGCATTTTTTTTTTATATTCGCAATGCCGTATAATATTATTTTAACCTATAAGTTCTTAAAAAAGTATGTATAAAGACAAGGATATTTATTAAAAATTTTTATTAAACATACATACATAGATACATACATACACATATATATAAAATATTTAGAATGAACAAATACTAATGGAAAAATGCTACAAAGGACTTTTTGCATAACAATTTGCACCCGCTAATAATGGATCAGGGCGAATTCGTAAAACTTCCCATTGTTAAGCCTACTATGTCAAAGACTAAGGATGTTAATGAGGGACCAACAAAAACACTGAACATCATTGATGGGTATGACAGTAGACCAAAATACCCGTCTTTCGTGAGACACATCTCAGAGAGTTTGGAGGAACTCAGGCAACCGTTAAATATAAATCGATCTTTAGGCGTATACAAAGCTGATTTTAAACAGAAAATATTTGACATTAAAACATTAAAAGAAGATGACAAAAGTAATAAGCCTTTCCACCATTCATCCACCAAGACAATTGAGAAAGGTACAACCAACGAGTGTAAGGTGCCTCTTATCGAGTTAGGCGCAGTTTATAAAATACTTAATTCCGTAATACAATTTTGGCCGAAGACTTCGTCGTTCGTAGAGGCTCATTGCTGGGAGATCTTGAGCACGATACAATGCTTGATCGAGCAATATGACAGCAGAATGTTGAATGATATACTTTCTCATGATCCTTCGTTAACAAAATGTGGGCACTGTGGAGTAATAAGCTATACGAGACCTTCAACCGCTATCATTAATAAAATGAGTCTTTCACCAAAAAATGTTGACTTTCGAGCTGCTAGAAGTGCACCAAAAAGTACAAACCAAAGTAACAACTATACACGACAATATCTAGAAAGTAAGAGATGCAAATTTAATAAATACAAGGAAAACTCGAGCTGGATATTTTCTCGACTAACTGCAAATTTCCGAGAGGATTTCAAGCTGAAAGGAAATGTTAATGACCAGACATTTATAACAAAACAATCATCTTTGTATAACGAACATGAATCGATATTGGACTCAAATCAAAGTTATAAATACGCAAACGATGTACCTGAAAGATGTAAGAATATGGTTGTAGAAGACAATTGTAATAATAAAGCAGAAAATTTATGCAACGGGGATTTGAAATTTTATGCACAATTTAAAGTACAGCAATATAGAAAAGAAAAAAAAGATACATTGCAAATGAAGGAACAATCACGATCACCAAAAAACATATACAAAGGTACGAAAAATATTAAAAGTTGCGTACAAACAAGTATTGAGATAAAAAAGGAGGTTAAAAATATACTCCAGCATAATATCGAAAATGAACTCTGTCCTACTAAAAATCCAAATCCAGAAGCCGACATTACGGATGTCAAATTGATTAACGCAATGAAGAATTACAATAAAGATGGCGATCGATGTATTATCAATAATGGGACAAATGTGGACCACGAGAAGAAAAAAGGTAATATATCAGATTTTGCACCGAAAAATATGCAAGAATGGCCAATCCCTTCTTCCGACAATATTAATTCCATGATCGATACCATGAAATGTCTGACACATAGTCGTCTCATGTCTGCAAACGGCCAAGAGTTCAAAACCGTATTGCAATTAAATAAGCGATCATATCTGCAGCCCACTTGCGCCCAAAGCAAACATAGTTTCGTATTACACGACAGCCCAGTTCCTACCGAACAATTAAGTCTAGGATTTTGGTTGACAGGCGAACCAAGAATGTCCCCTGGAGTCTCGACCGCACTAAACTGGAAAGACAGTAAATCCGGAAAAACCAGCAAAAATAAAAAAAATGATTCGAAGCGCTCTTTAAGTTTTCTCCAGTCGGTCGAAAACGACTCCCTCGAGAATTGCGCCGAGGTTTCGAGCGAGGTAACGCACTCCGGTGAAAGTGACACCACCTGCTTCAGTTCCTCGTCGGCGGAAGACATGATACGCAAATGGGTGAAGCCATTGTGGAAAGGGGAGAAAAATGACGGCAACGAGGAGACGCTTAAGCCCCGGAGATCAGTTACGCCGAAACCTTCAGCGAACGTAGCTGACCATGTTAAAGGGCGGATAACCAAGACGATCCTGAGATATCCTAATTTCGAGTCGATATCCTGCAACGAGCTGCAAAGTCGACAGATCGATCATCCGATCGACGATTCTTCCAAGGATTGCACTCGAATCGAATTATCAGACGCAATCGCTGACGCAGAGCTTCAGAAGAGGGAAGACGATAGGATGGTTCGACAAGGACGACAATACGTCGATGGAAATCCATGTTTGGCGGATGCTCAATGCTGGAAATACGGTTATGATAGATCGATATCCGCCCTGATGTCGAACGAGTCTGACGATCGAGATATATCGTACTTCATCCCGGAGGATATAAAGAGGCGGATAAGGTACGAGGATTCAGCGCTGAACGACATTATTGGCGCCGATACTTATAACATCGACACAAAAATTCCGCCCGCGTACCGCAGAATTCTCGAAAATACCAACGAGATGGACTGGAAACACTTTCAACGATTGGTGGAGAAATTACACCCAGCACAGAAAGAGCTCTGGCGTGACATTTGCAAGATGATTAGCGAGGAAGCGGGCAGGGTAAAAGGTGGCGGCAGCACGGAAGTGTGTATAGAAGTCAGCCCCGTACACTGCGAGGGAAAGAGTGGAAGGTTAAAAGATCTGGACAATGAGATCGTGTTCGAGATGGACATGACGCTTGAGGACACAGCGAGTATTCTTGACGAGAAACTGGGTTCCACCGGTGGAGTGCAACTTGACACACATACAAGAACCGATCAGAATATCGGAGCCCAAAGTAATGGCTTATAACGCGTCAAAATAACTTTCCGCTTGTTAAACGCCATTTCGTGTATTTCACATCGGTGCATATATAGCCTTTCGCCATCCTCTGCCCCTAAATATCAAAACTTTCACTTTTTCCTCCCCTCTACCTAAAATATCGACCACCGCTCTCTGGCGATTTATTCTAATTTCTATAATACATCGCATTCGTCGGATAATCGTTTCCATAAATATCAAGACAATGAAACTTTCAGAATAGACCCTGGATAAACACGTGGTCGTTCCGTAAAGGGCAGCTGTAGAACAGTCGGGCATTTCATTGAACCTCCGTGGCTAGGTGGGTAAGTGGGGTGGTAGGGACCGTGCCACAGGAAGGGTGGGTCGCTCCTGGCAAAGTAGGGGTGGTCCAGCAAGCAGATTCCTGGGCTGATCGATGGAACGACCGGCGCATTGGATTTTCCGAGTGTAGCGCGCGCATTCCCATCCTTTCCACCGGTGTAACGTTCGTCGGTGTCTCTCAGTTGCCCACGATCGTGATGGCGTCGCGGTGCATCCACCCTCCGGTGCCGCGTTACCCTACCCAGAAAAGGATGCAAGTGTGTCACTAGGCCGAGAGGCACGTGATTCCACATCCGTAAGGTGCTACGCCCGATAATTACGACGGCGTCGTCCTTCCAGGAACGCGTTTAAAATGATATCCCGTGTATGTCCCGGGATAAAGAGTGTTCGTGCGTGATCGAGTATCCTTGGAGTATCGAGATCTTCGTTCTCGAGATCGATACAAACCGAATTCCCCTTGAGAGCAGGTACGAAAGAACTACTAGGTTTGGTTCGAAGCTAATAATGCCGTTTTCCTCGATTATCGGAAATAAACGAATCGTGACACTGTGATGAAGGGGAGATTTATCGAATTCCAGAATGCGCACATCCAGTTTCCCTTCGTGGAAGATACGGAAACTGGCGATTGTTCTTCCAGAGCAAGCGTAAGGAGTTTCTGCTCGGCGAGGTAAGGCACGTGGGTCTTAGCGAGCGTGTATGCGGTATGGTTATCTCTGTTCATGCGTATCGAGGAAAGGCGAGTTCTTGGGTGATCGGCTAACTGCGACTGGGGGCTTTCAGACGATCCATCGAGAACATGGACGCGCGACGGTCCGCGGAGGGAGGCCTGCAGGAGCAGGCCCTACCTATCCCCGTTCAAATGTTCCTTTGGCGACAACTGAGGTAGGGTGTACCTTGAGGAAACGGTTATGCGTCGGATGATACAGGCTAAATCTTATCTCGTTTCTCAGGCCATTCATTCGAGCGAAACTCGGGAAACTCCACGAGGCGTCGTGCACGGTAACGATTAAATCCTGTATGCTTATGAATATTCCTTGAGTCACGGTCGAGAGACAGAAAAATATGTGTATCGGGAAAACGTGAGGTTTCCGGTCGATGAGAGTGTGAGAATGTTGATTGCGTGATACTGTTGCATCGATGCGTGATGGACCACTAGATAATTTCCATTCAAGAGCGTGACACGATTCGAGACCCGATGTTCCCGACGTTGCTCCAGCGCTGTGATAGAAACAAAAACCGTCCAATCCGTAGACACGCTTATGCCCTATTACAAAACGGAGGAACGAAGCATCGTTCTGTCCAACGTCCGCTTTCGTGATCATCCTTGTTAAGTTTACTGTGCTTCTCGTTCGAAGTCTGCGCCACATGTCCTCCAATGTATGTCTATATTTGTACATGATACATATCAATGGCTTAGGCGGTAAATCGAACGTGTGCAATTCAAGAAAATCGAATCTGTCGTTGGTAATACTGACGTCCCAGCGATATCGACATCTCAACAAGTAATTAATTCCTCGCGTAACGTTCGCTAAAATTTCGAGAAATTCGATACTTTTCCTCACGGTTCTGTTATCCACGGTTTGCGTGGCTAATCGTAAGAACCGCAGCGGGTTTCAGGATTAAATAATAGCTGCAGGCCTACACGCGGCGATGATCCGACAGGGAGAAGCGAGCGGTGAAAAGTTACGTTCTTTTGTTTAAAGTGAGGAAAGAATGTGACCACTTTGTTTACACGTCGGGCTTTTAAAGAGAGCCTTCTCCACGCTCTTGTGGGCTGCATTGAATCCGTTTGTAATTACATCGCTCTAGAAACTACGTTAGCCGATGTGTAAGAAATTGATATCCATAAGCGGCACGGGCTTTCTTAGCGCTCGTTTCATGAGCAGTAACCTTGGATTCAATGCCGCGCAAAGTCCTGATCAATCTCATCCTGTTGCCTCTCCCTCCACACCCATGTTATCCAATACCTGCCCGACCTGCACTAACAAAATAACCTCCTCCACGCGGCCGCCTCCACGTGTCACCTGCAGTTCTGTCAACACGCGCCAGGCCATCATGTAAGTTGGCTAACCTGCCCGATGTCTGCCTGCATACCGGCTTGCCCTCCTGTTTTGCCAAATAACACAATTAGCCGTTATCTGACTCTTGTTGTTGTGTCGACCGTTTCCACCGTTGCTGATTTATACCACTATGAACATAGTGCATGAAATATGTATCTGTAAATTTTTGCAACCTGCTGTAAATTATCTGAATCTTTTCAGCGCCTCTTGTTCTTATTCGGTGTTCACCCTGTTTTACTAGCACTCAAGATGTAGCGTCGTTTTGTTTCCCAATTGACCGAAAATAAATCATAGCTAAAGTTGGATTTGGTATAAATTCCCTTGCGTTTAATATCAATGCTAATGAGACGGGATAGATGGTAACAATTTACGTTTGAATAGAGTACATAGAAGCCGCGCAAAGTTCCAGCGTATTGGATTCACTTCCTTGCAACACTTTGAAGTTGAAGTTGTGGTTTAACGTAGGTATGTGTGTACATGTAAGGCATCGTATATCAAACTACACCACTTTCGACCCCTGAGCAATATTTTAGTGACACTTGACGTTGTAATTCTTTAGAATGCGATATATAAGTAGTTAATATAATTATATATGCATTTTAATTAAATATCGGAGATGAATGTAAGCGACGGCAAATATTATTAATAAGTACACTTCCCTAGCCCCATTTTCTATCAAATGCAACAAGGTTTGATATTTAGCTTTGCATCATAGCTTGTCGTAAGAATTTACTTTCCTTCCGTTACGTTTTCTATCTCGTTAAAGGCGTTTTCAATTATTCTTATCTTCTACCTGTATGCCATTTCTCGCAATATTGAATAATCAAACGATTCCCAATCCACGCACAGGAGATGAAGGAGGCGTGTACGGTTAGTATATCTTCGGCATCTGTTTGCTGCATAATATGACAACATGCAATTTTTAAATACAACTTCTCCGCGTCTTATTCGTAGTCTTTGGAGAAAGTGCTGGTGCAAAATCTTCACAATGATCTCACGCCCTCTTTGAGCATGATATTGGGCTCTGTGCCACGATGGCGTTTGATTCAAACCGCCCTTCCTTATGTTCTCCACGCTACGGCCAACCTCTTGCACAACAGGTGAGTCTTCTTAGAGACCCCGTTTCCTTTCTAATGGCCGAGTCTGCCAAAAAATATCTCGCACCTTTAAGGAAGGATCTTCAGCCTCTCGGTGCTATGGAAACTACTCTGCTCTACATTCTCCATTGGATAATTTTGGATTCCGCGGAAGAGTGTTCCGAGAGTGAGCCAGATGTGGGAAATCCTTTTTACTATCTGTTCTCTATACCAACAATGACCGTAAGTTGAGGAAATGTCATACGCAGGCGGTCGCCACTGAAATGCATTATACGATGACACTGATGAGTTACTACAGTATATAATGATATTCAGTATGTTATTGCATGAATTCAAGTAGCTCATATAACACAGCTGTGAAAGTAAATACATACAAACACATCGTAAAGCGCATTATGTAAAGTGCTTAGAGGTCCTATAAAAAGATTGAGTGATAATATATGTAAGACTGAGAATAGACTGGGATCATTTCTTTTCAGCTGTTCGTCTATCTATTCGCACCTTTAAGCAACCATTTGAAAGATATCGATTTCAAAACTAATTTGCGATTGGAAAATGGTTTGAAGATATGGACGGCGATGTGCGAGTGTCGGCACCCAGATACTCCTTGCTTCACGACACATTGCCGGGTTAAACCACGTGCACTGTGGACGCGATCGTTCAAGATCAACAAGCATCACCCGTTATCCGAAGACGTATTCGTCGGGGGAAGTGAGTCTTGTCGCATTTGACCTTTTCTGTTTAATCTGAAATAAGCGTTAAATAAATTAGACGATTTACCATGTATCAAATATACACATCAAAATTTTATGTAAATATAGGAAACTGATTATTCATTTTCCTCAATTTTTATACTAAACTTTTGTGCGCAAACCGCGAGTTTTTCTAATTTAACTATCGCTGTATTTATAGATATCGAGAGTCCGCCTAGCCAGTCCGTGAGTGCTTTCTCGGATCAGAGCAGCGATAAACCAGTTCCAGCAAAAGCGGCTGACGAAGACGTAAGACATTAAAATTTCAGTGTCGCAGTCGATCGGGAGTAGTTTCTGAAAGCAATTTAACGAATCCCAATATTATCAGAGTACCTGGGTGTCCTCGCCGAAGGAGACGGTATTTCCGGAGACGATTCCAGAAGAAAGTTCGGGCGCAGAAGACGAGCATGTAGTGAGTACCAATGTCGCGATGAAAGTAACGATCGACGATCCGTCATCGGAGCTATTGACAAATTCCATTTCGTAAGGTCATATTCAGGCTGCCCTCTTTGAGTGAATCGGACAGAATGATCGATGGGGTGAAAGAAGTCTCCACAATATACGCAGTAAGTCGATTGGTATTATTTTGAATAATCTAGAAAGAGGCAAATGGTGTTTCCACTTTCACAGGGTGGGGCCAGCATATTTCACGTTTCCTCCCTGAGAATAAACGAAGTGACAGCGATATCAGGGTTGGATACGTGCCGACAGCATCATATGAAGTCTACGAGATCGAGGTTGGTGTTATTAGCTTAAGAAGTGTGTTGGGAAGTACATCGAATTTCGATGTAACGATAAAACGTTTATTAGTGGTGCAGAGAAGGAAAAGGAGGAGAAGGTTCACAAAGCGGAAAAGGAGGCTCAGGAAAGCGCGAAAGCGCGAACGGCTACGTGTACACAATGTCAAGGACCAGCTGGCGATACAGCAACCTCCGGACAGACTGCCAGTCGTTGCGTGTCTGTCGATACCGACATCAGGGCGGCGACTTTTTTGGATGTAGCTGTTATGAGGTGTCTCTTCGTACCTCAATGGCAGGAAGAAGGTGTACACTGGGCCTTGCAATTCTTGTATCATCGGTCAGTCTTGCTAGTTTTATTATCCTTTAACCCTCTAATTCCCAACCTTTCCGAAGATGGACCATGTTTAATCGCATATAACGCTACATTCAAATGCTGTATTTTTTTTGCCATAACTGCCCAGATTTGTCTCAAGGCGAGCATACCTTTAGCAAGTGACGGTATATCGATAGTCAATATTTGAATACAGATTTATTATCAGCGGTCTTCGATTATACGAGGAAAATTTTTGCGCGGCGATACAAAATTTGAGGGTTAACCTGCGATACACCTGACGGGGCTTCCTAAAAATGTATCATAACCCTTTCCGCTATCGTCATTTTACTGATCGTAGAATTAATGGAAAATAGATTTACGTTATCGATATCTGCTCACGTTCGCTGCAGGTTACGCATGATCAACGAGGAAAGTTCTGTACAGCAGATACCGCGTTGTCGCAGTAATTCCTTGCCGATACCCAAAATCGAGGTATCTATTTATCAGAGTCCCGAGAGCAAGAAGAAAGACGTAGCAAAAGACTTTATGGAAGTGCCTGAGGTTCGAGACGTCTCCTTGCTGACGGGTACGTGGCTATACCGGTTTTTAGCCTCCCCGAACGTTTCGCACCCTTCTACCGTATAGACCTGGCCACGTTTCTAGAATATCCTTATGCGATCCACAAAGGTCACAATGGGGATTCAACGCATACAAGGCGAGCAAGCGAAAAGACGAAGAAGCGTATGAAAATGGCCGACCTTAAGGCCTTCGTGGAGACAAAGCTGCTCTCGAAATCTGAGAAAGCACTTGAGAAGATCGGCCAGGATGAACCAAAGATGTTATTTGAACAGGTCAATATTCACTTGATGTAGTCTATCATAGCCTTTCTTTCACCTGCGTTTACTCTTCTAAAGCCATGATTGATTATATAATTAAGTAACTCTACTTGAGATCGCAATAAAACTTTATATAGAAAATTTTAAGAGCGCGGTATGGCAAATAAATAATCAAAAGAAAATTGAATATTTTATGTTCTTGTTAATTGGTTTATGTATAAAATATTGTTGAATACACTTCTTTCATTCTGTGCAGGAATGTCATCGAAGTCTGGACACCGGGGATGATCACTTGACAAGGCCCACCTCAACGTTGTCGAAGATCTTCGAAGCCAAGGACGTCGATCATATAAAGCATCCTACTAATCTAATCAAAGGAAAAAGCATGCCCAGTCTAAGGTACGCGCTACGGTCGGTGAATGGAATACGAAAAAATTGGATTATTCTATTTCATAGAACTTTTTCTCTTTAACTTTTGACTCTTTTCGTTCGTTTGTACATACACGCGTTTCTTCGCGTGGTTTGGCTTTCGCTCGGCATTTTTCGCCTTCAGCATCTTTGTCTCATCCTTTTATCATTATCGATTTTTCTTACGCAAATGTCACGGTTATGTTTAGTTGATTGGCGCAGATTAGAATCCACATGAGAAATAATTTAACTCGCGTGTATGTGCGTACGTACGTATCTTCGTAGACTAGAGTAAGGTATTAAAGAATTAAAGTTGAAAATGTCCTAGCGATAAAGGACGTAGCTGTGCTTAAGCTGTATGCAATAAGAGACAAGCGTTTCGTTAGAGCGATAATTTTATCTCGACGTAGACAACAATCAGTGTTGGGTATCATTGAAAATTATACTTTCCTGAATCTGCCAATTTATTTCTTTATTTAACACTTCTTTCTCCATTCATGTGGTTAAAGGAAAAATATATATATTGGGCGAGTGCAAAAGTGCGTGCGGAGTTTGCGAGTAAAAGTCACACAGAGATTAGGCAAACAAAAATCTTTATTCAGTCAATGATATATTCTCCATCGTTTCCTATAATCTTTTCCCAACCTTCTGGCAGCATACGGATGCCTCGATCATAAAAACTGCGCGGTTTAGATTCGAAAAACGAAGAGACGCCGTTTTTTAAGGCCTCCAAAGAGTCGAAGTTTTTTCCATTTAAATAATTTTGCAATGACCGGAACAAGTGATAGTCAGATGGTACGATATCAGGAGAATACGGTGGATGTGTTAGGAATCCCATTTCAGGCTCTTCAGTTTGCGCAGCGTCTTTTTCGAAACGTGTTGTCTGGCGTTGTCGTAATGAAAGACGACTCCCTTGCGATTTGACAAAATCGAACGTTTCTTTTTAACTTCTCGATTCAGATTGATTAATTGGCGACGGTACTTGTCCGAATCAATCGTTTCGCTAGCGGGGAGAAGCTCGAAATAGATCATGCCCTTGCAATCCCACCAAACAGAGAGCATCACCTTCATCGGGTGCAAACTAGCCTTTGGCATTGCGTTACCATGCTCACCTGACTCTTTCCATGTCCGTTTGCGCTGAACATTGTTGTAGAGGACCCATTTCTCATCGCCCGTCACTAATCGATCTAAAAACGACTCCTTATTGAGCCGCCCGAGTAAAGGAATGGCTGCAGAAATGCGCTTGATTTTCTTCTCCTCGGTCAGCAAATGGGGCACCCATATATCGAGCTTCAAATCGAATCCCATCTTTTTTAAACGCCAAAAAGCGGTTGATCGGTCAACGTTTAGTGCTGTAGCAACTTCTTCTGTTGAAATTCGTGGATTATTGAGCACTAAAGTACGCAAAACATCGTCATCAATGTCAGAAGATCGGCCAGAGTGTGGCTCGTCTTCAAGGTTAAATTCTCCGCGCTGAAATTTAGCAAACCATTTTTTCATAGTTCGTTTAGCTGGTGCTTGATCCTGATAAACATCCTGAATGTTTTTTTTACGGCTGCGGCAGCGTTTATTCCCCTCCGAAACTCGTAAAGCATAATATGCCGTAAATACACCTTATCGATACTCATTTTTAAAGTGATATTTCTCGAAGCAGTTTGTATGAAAACAAATGATTTTTTTTTTAATGAAAGCCGACGACGTCACCTTTCCAACGATATATAATATGTAGATGGAAGTATTAATGACAACACTTTACGACGCTTATAACTGCATCTACTGAAACTCCGCACGAACTTTTGCACTCACCCAATATTATAAATATATATAGTGAAGAATACGTAGAATTTAGTTTTCTTAAAAAACATAAGTTTTCTATTCACACTTCACCTGATAACGCGAATAGTCGTGCAATATAAATTTGTATAACTCGTAACTAATAGGCTTTAAAGTGTACGATTTTCTCAATCTTCGTCTAAATAGAAATATATTGCAAGTGAAAAGTCTGCCATCGTGCAACCTTGATAACGAAATGTATACTTTACCCAACGCTGACGTACATATTTTTATAACTTATACTTGGACGTCTAACCCAGCGCTTACATATCGATAAGCCTTTCGTAAAACTTATGCGTAATGTCTTTCTCTGTGTGTGTCTCTTTTCTCTCTCTCGTTCGCCCTTTCACCCCCGAACTCGTGCTCAGCTGCTTGATTAACGAGCTGACCGCGGGAGGGTAAGTCATCAACGTCACTAGGAGGAAGTTCCGTACTGCAGCTCGGTTCACACGCTTCTTTTACGAGCTTCCTGCTTCCGGTAGGGCGCACAATTACCCTAAAAACACACACCACGCACCAGTGGCATCGGCACGTCTTCGAAAACCCTGGATAGTATAATGCCGTATTGGCATTTCGCTTTCGTTTCAACTCCGCAAGGCGTTACAAGCTTTTATTTGCGTATTTTAGTTATGCGTTATAGATTTACCTGTCGTCAAGAACTTGATTTCGGCGGATAGGAATTCTACAGTAAAATACTTTACGTTGACATTACTATTCCTTTAGTTACACCATAAGTGCACATTCCAAACACGAAGATTTAGTGATAATATAGCCTCGATCGCGCAACGAATGGACTCCTGGAATTGCAACGACACTTTCACCCCTGCTATCGACATGGCTTTATACATAATTCATGATATAACGCGCCGAATATTCGCCTGCCGTTAATCGCTATAGACAAATCCTAATTCGTTTCAAGCATAACTTTCATCACCCATCCATTCCAATGAAATCTTTATCACCACCTCGCTTTAACAGTTTTTGCTGTGCCAATATCCCGCAGTAATGCCACTGTCAAATAGTCATAAAGTTATAAACATCATAGGTTGAAAACCTTTTGTACTTTTATATACGTATATATTTTATACTTTGCACTTTCATGCATGTAATTGAATTATACTAAATTTTAAAGATGTTGCTCCAAATGTGACAAATGCACCTTTCTCAAAAAAAAAAAAAAACAATTCGGGAGCCTCGATAGCAATTTTTTTGTTTGGTCTTCTCAAAGTATGAAGCTTTTGCAAGCATTCTCAAAGACTAAACATTTTGAAAGAGTGGATCGTTAAATATAAGTTATAATATGCAATAAACAAGTTTATAACTTAATTTGTTGAATTTTTTATATTAAAAATGATCGTTTAGATTACAGATGCCTCCTACGTAAAAATTTGATTTTTAAATGTATTTTAACGAGAAGGTTCACTTAACGATGACTATACAATTTAAATATCAAAGAAACGATTCCTGCATTAAAGTTGCATTGCAAAGAGTCAAATAATTATAAGAAGTCCGATAACTGCACTTGACAAGTTTGGAGCAACGCGAGTCAAGAAGTATCGAACACCCGAGCATGTTGCAAAGAGTAACGAGTAAAAAGCAAGTAGATCAGGATTGTAGAGATCAGACCGTAGTGCTTGTTTAGCGCTCACTTTGGCAAGTGGCATGGGGAGAGTTGGGACGGCTCTGTCGAGTCGGGCTTCTGATCCAATCCTAACTCGTAGGTACATCGGCGATACTCGTATCGAGAGGAAACAAAGTCGGTTTTACAGTCAGTCCTACACCGCCCCGAACCCTATCATCACCGTCACGGAACACACGCCCACTCCGTCTCCAGATTATATGAAACGCCAGGTAAGAAGCATGCAGCTACTTTTTTCACCGTCGATTTTCCTAACGAATATCATGGTTGTTTTTTTCATCGTTTTCCAAATACGGATACTGTTGCTCTAGCACGGTGATTGGCAGACTCATTAATCAAAAGAGCCAAGTGTCAGCAATGGAATAATATTTTTTTTTGGTAGCTATGTTTACAAGAAATCTGTTGTAGAAAAAAAGTAGAAACTAATAATATATGATAGATAGGATTAGATACGCTCTATGTACTGGAGTGCCTCTTCCTTCCACTATAATGTGAAATTTGTAAATTCATAACGTTTGAAAAGATGATATCTGCGGAGGTCCTTGCGTGTTTTTTCTCTCTACAAAGTCACGTAACGAAGTGACAGACCAGGAGCGCGTTTTATAAAACTTACCGTTTCTGTATTACGAGTTTTTTGTTCAAATGTACTATATAAATTTTAAATAAAGAACTTGCAATGCAGGAGCTGTAAGTTTTATGAAATGGGCCCATAGTTTTTTAAATATTGGGTTATTATTTACAATCGAAAAGTGTACCCAATGTACCAACTCTGAGTAATCCTCTTTTTCGGTTTAAACACTCGATAAAAAAGATGAAATATTTATTACAATTAACAATTGTATGTCCTGTTTATTGATATAAAGTATTTTTTATTATTAACATCTTACATTGGACATAGTCATTATTCGTGATAGAGCCACGTATAAGTGGCCAAAGACCCGCATGCGGCACGCGAGCTACGTTTTACCGATCTAGCATCATAATCTTCCTACAATTTGCTATATCTACATTTTCGCGACCTCTTAAACGAATACTTTGTAAGTTCGACAAAATAGCCACGATTAATTCTTATTTGATTTACCTGTACCACTTTCATAGGCTTCGATAGACAGTCAGTTGGATGCCATAAGCATCCATGGTGGCCGCCTGGATTCCGAGAGAAAACCCAGCTTAACGAGGTCTCAAACAGACTCCAATATCACCTACACGAGCGACGAAATACCCGAAGCACCTGGATCCGCCTGCTACACAACGAAAGAGGGCGACATAGATTATCAAGTGGTTCTAAAGGTAATGCATTTTTTTACAAACTTCTAAGATGTGGGAAATATAAAACATAAGGCGATGACCTACAAAAGCAATTAGGGAAATAAACTAGATTTTTCGTAACATAAATGTATTTCTTCTAAGGCGACTTAAACTCAACTCTTTTTTCCGACTCTTCAAATTAGACCTTCCAAATTCAACTGTGCTCACAGTGCCCTGGACAGTGGCCCAGTCACGCATTTGTCCATGCATAGACATACACACCCACACACACACACATACTTCCATACGTCGAGGACTTAGGAGACTTAAAGTTCTTATGCACCTTGTATATATTTTCCGTTCGATTCTAAGACCGCATTACTCTTAAGATTATTATTATTATTATTATACTTATTATACTATTAAGTATTTGATCAGCTCTTATTTTCTAGGCCGTACACTCGGTCGCCCTGCGCGATAACGTTTGCTGCACGCTGCGAGTGTGCGAGAACATCCTCAATCTCGTGGAACTCCTGATGGACATGGGAGTGATGAAGCATTGCCTCCGAGAGGAATCCATGGGCAGTGCTCGAGGTATCTGTACATCGATTAATCTCTTCAATCGTCGTCGTTGTGCGTTGCACCGCGAGATTATACAAGTAGTCAATGAACTCTCGTGCATTTTGGAGGATCAGGCACGGCGGTTGACAAGTCGGACACCGGAAAGAAGAAGGACTCCCCAGTGAGCGAGCACGAACAGAGACAGCAGTCGGTCGAGAAAACGAAGCCTACCACTCACAATCTTCTGATGAACTGCGTCATTAGGGTTCTGAAGCACCTGGGCTGTCCTCACGGGTGCTCCGAGGGTGTGCGCGGCCCGCAAGCGGACTTCTGCCGTTCGCAGGCTCAAACCATTTTGAGCAAGTTACACCGAGCCAGCTCGCGGCAATTCTCGCGTTTTTTAAGGTCGATGATACAGGAACAACCCACGCCCGATATCATGGACTTCTTTCACGCTTACGTGGGATTCTGCATAGATCCAAGTTCGTTGTTATCACCACTTAGTGAGTAAACCGAATAATAAGTTCACGCAGCAGCTTGTGTCGCTTGGCAATGGCCTGATAGTGGCGTAACAGTTTTGCTAATAGAGAGATCATTCGTAACCCGTAACCCGCCTTTTTAACCGCAGTAGTAGCCATGGTTTTCTAAGATGCTTTGGCACGCTTTACCGCGGCATCGGTAATGTCACCTTACAAGAACCTGCGACAAACTTGCTTTCGCCCCTCCCAGAAGCCGGTTAATTAAACACATTGGTCGAATCGTATATCAATTTCGTTTTAGCACATCAATTTTTTCCTATAGACCGTAATTACTTACAACACCACGTCTAATATTACATAAATCCATTCGTAGATGTGATTAATACGTTGAACGCCATGACACTCAAATATGGATGTCGGCTGTGTTTTCGTGAAGGTTCTCAAACTACCGCTCTCGGCTTGAACATCTCGGAATGTAAGCCTATTGTTTCGTGGCTGAAGATAAGCACGTTTAGAACGAAATGTTTGGGGACATGTATTCGGTTGAAAATTTTTCTTCGGGAACGAAAGCCTCTGAGCAAGCATGTAGTTCTGAAATTATTTCTTCCTTTTCAAACATTTCTTCTGTAGTGACAAATAGTTAAAATTTCTTTGTGATAACATTTTTATCATCATTGTTTAGAATGTCGAAAAAAGGAATGGAGAGGTTATTTCTTAGTGAATCATATGACAGTACAGAAGAAATCTGTTACGAGATCTATAAAAATTCAAAGAGTAGCGACGAAGGAGAGCTGAGATTTTTTAGAAAGAGAAAAATAAATGTAATTACATCGTCAAATTCCGATTCGAATACGGATGACTGCAGTGATAATGAATGCAATATACATAATATTGAAAATATTCTACAAGAATTGATTATCCAGATAAGAAGGCAATGTTATTACGGAAGAAAGTGCCATTCAGTTTACCGAATAGAACGAATTTAACTGTCGGTAACAATCATTTTCTTCAACGAATAAGCGTCACCGAAATTAAGCTCACCAGAAGTTTCACTACCTATAGAAACGAATATCTACTCAGGTAAAAATGAATCAGAACGCGGAAAAACCTCCAACTGGCGGTAACCCATAATCATATCGTGCTGCTTACATTTCGAGTCTCGCTCGAGATAGCGGTAGGCCAGCTCAGAAATCCGTGTTCCCACGAGCTTAGCAGTCAACGTGTTAAGTTTTATCGGAACGAATGTCACACTGCGGTAGTCTGACAAGCCGGTGCTGCTCTTAGTACTTATTCTGGCAATATACGCTTTGTCGCATTATCGAATAAGTCCTGGTGCCCGACAACGATCTTTGGTCAGACTGTTTCTCTGTTTTTCACGATCGCAATGCAGATCAAAAGCGTGGCTCCAGCAAGTCGCCGGACGTGGGCTCCCACGGGGGCTACGGTGCAAGTTTTGGTGTCGGCTCGATGCAAACTGGACTCAGCGGAGCCATGGTCGGCACTTCTTCCGTGGGTGCAACCGCTGGGGCGGTGGCCAGTGCAGTTACGAGCGCCGTGGCCGCCTCTTACAGCGCGGGCAGTCACAGTTCTCGCGGTATCGAGGGCCAAATACTCGGCTGCGTTTTCAAGCAGCTCGTCTCGCGGTTCGTTAAGTCCATCAAGGAACTGAAGTCCCAGGAGAACATAGGCCTGTACTGCGACATCCGGCAGTTTATGACGTACGTGAAGGAAGCGCATGGTAGTATATTTAAGCGAGTAGCGCTCAGCGGGATACTGGACTCCGCGGATCGACCGAATAAACGGTGCAACAGCAACGTCCAGACAACTCGCGTGATAAGGTGAGGATCTTGCAACGCGATGAACACGATACTGATAGTCGATCGTACTTAGCGTCTTTTGCATTATTCATATAGGCACATACATCAGTCGGATCTGGAGGAGCACGCGGATATAGGGGGTGATACGTGTTACACCGTGGACGACAGAGGTACGAGGAAGTTTCTCTTCAAGAAAAGGAGCACCTCATCCACGTGTGCGGTGAGTGTAATTGGTCTCTTGATGATTTACATTCTGGCAGAAATATAACGTCGATTATTGGGCCAGTGTGTGGAATAAACGTTTTATTGAGAAATTGTGTTTACGCAGAGTTTGCTTGAAACCGAGATGAGCGAGGAAAATGCGAAAATCAGCCAAAGTCCGTTGGGTAATTTGCGCAAGAAGCATCACGTTCTCACACCTAGGCAGAGCGAACGTAATTTAGGAATTGGAGAATCTACTTTAGGATCGGGTAAAATCCGAAAATCGACGCGCTTCCAGATTGGCGGAATTGGTAAGTCGGTACCGAATAAACCGGAAATTAACCAAATCGTCATTTTTCAATTATTCATTAAGATGATAGATTAAAGGATTTTGGCGATGCTCTGGTAATGATTAAAACACGTTATCTCGTTATATGTCAAATTGCAGTTAACTGGTTTCGGAAGGATTACGGTAGGACTGATTCTACCGATAGCCACGAAAGCAGCGAGTCTCCAACGGACGGAAGCTTTGTCAGACAACCCAGTTTTCATTACGGTCATCATCGAAGTGCCTCTCGAAGTGGCCGTGGGTAAGCGAGCAGTCTATATGAAAACTTTACATTCTAAAAGTCTCGAGAATGTGCTCTATAAAAGCTACGGTGGTGTAGTGGATAGAGGCTCGGACTCCCACGCGAGAGATCTTTGTTCGAATCCCGCCCATCACCTCTGGCTTTCCATGCGATATGCATGCTGTAGCTCTGATGGTTCGGAACCTACCTTCAACAGTATTATTATTAAATTTAATCAATTATTTAAACTATTAAATTTAATGAATCAATTAAAAAAAAAGAAAAATATGGTCTATGTCCGGAAACGTGACTGTCAAATCCTGATCGATGCCCTTGAAATATTTGTCAGTGTGGGACTGACCTTGCAAAAGGCTAAACGACGAATGGAGGATCAACTTAATAAAATTGGGTTTGGGAAGAGCAAGAAGAAAGAGAGTCTCGAAGAAGTGCCTAGAAGCTGTAAGCACTTCGTATACATTTCTCAATACGTGGGATCATTGTTACTTACACGCGGGTATATTCAATCAGATTTTAGCAGAAGAAACTCAATGGAGCTTGGCGAGGCTTCCAGAGAGTCCGAATTCGTCGTACTGAAAGAAAGGAGACTGGTGCCTTGCAAAGCCGTATTCGATGGAATGTTGAGATTCTCATTTCTATTGGAGACCTGTCAGCCGGGTTCGGTTCCTGATCACTATTTAATGGCGGCTATCCTGGACCTTGTAACCATACTTTATTTGTTTTTTTTTTTTACTTATTTTATACCCATTTTCTGAGGAATATTGTAGGATCGTTTAAAATATTGCAAATTTATCATGTCCAGCCCTATGCACCGGTAGTCGCACGTGCCTGCTTAATACTCGAGTGCGCTCACTTGGTGCACCAGTGCAACAAAGGTCATTGGCCAACCTGGATGAAACTAAATTTTCCCATGTTTCGACCCTCGGTGCCATTGAACAATCGGAACGCATCATCGGCGTTGAGCAGAATTCACGTGTTGCAACGCACCGCAGGGAAATTGTTTTATCAATGGGCTGAGGTATTTATCAAATCTCTTTACTTTTAATAACAAATATTAAAGTGATTATAGCGAGCATTTTTATTCGTACACTTATACCAGCGCTCCTTCTGATTTTCTGGAAGTAAAGATCCGTCGACGAGTTCGACATTTGCTTGTAGAAGATCATTTTTTGGCCACGGTTGCGTGGCTCGAATAATTAAAGGGGGAATGATATATTAATTAACAATTGGGGATAATTAAGAAAGTAAGGTGGTGAGCGTAGAAAAAAGAAGGGATCTTCGGATAATCTCTTTCCTCTTTTCGCGATATTTGCGATTTCTTATGAACATCGTTACCGACAGGCCATCGGTACTCGGTTAGAAGAGCTATTGATAGAGGAAAAACAAAACGCCGACCAAATGACAGCGATGGTCTCCGACGAAGTCAAGCAGAGGGACTTGATTATAGAGGACGAAGAGGAAGACTTCCTTGACGAAGGTAAGAAAAACGTACAAACAACCTGTCGCATAAAATAAGTTATTATGAACCGTTATCTACGTTGGAATGCACGCCAAATATAAGCTATCCGTGAATCTTGATTAATCCTAGCCAGCATAAACAGCTATGGCTCGCAGTGCCCGGTTGCCTTGCGACTGGTCGCTTGCATCCTACTCCTAGAAGTAACCGCGTTTTTGAGAGAGACCTATCAGACATTGCCAAAGTTCAGTAAGCTTCTCACGAAGGAACGACCCCCGCCTTGGGAGAGGATGTACAGCAGGGAAGCGAATCGACGATGGAGCATGGCGCTCTCCTCCATGGGTCACTCTCAAACCTCAGCCCAGAGTCTTCAATCCATCGTTGGCGATCGAGAAGTTGCACGTGTGTACGATGCGTTATTATATGAAATTCTCACAGCAATGATTATCGCTCAAAAGAGAAAATTTCCCTTTCGATGCATAGCGGAGCGTAAGATCAGCTTCGTGCTTTACGAGCCGGATAACGAATCCGAGGGTAGCAGCAAATCAACCGTGACCATACAAGGGGAGGAGTTTCAGAACATCGAGAAGGAGAAATCGAAACGCGTCCAGCCACCGCAAGGTCGGCCGTTTCTCCTTCGCCGCGGGACCGCGGAAAATGCGACGGGTTCCTTCAAGAAGAGGAGCTTGAAGCTCCGACGTGGCACGAAAGAAGGCAAGGACACAGAGTGCGAGGCCTGTAAGTACTAAACGAGTTTACCACTAACGCGCGAAAAGTTACTACTTTGTATTTGCCATAATACATTCTGGACCGAGCGCTAAAACTTTCGTAAGTTCAGTACTTCCTTAATATTTCTTTGCTCTGTATAATACTTTTCCACGACACTTAATTACACGTTTTTCTTTTTTATAAGCTATCCTTTAAAACATCCTTCCGATGATAATTATAAAAAAGAAACAAAACTGTGAGTATACCGATTAATTTGTAGTTCGTTAATGATAGCGTTAATTTTAACAACGTGCTTGTTTTACATCCACGAGAGTTGGTTCGTAACGGACGCTAGTCGGGTAAAAGAAACACGCAGGTTCAATGATCGTTATCCCCGATTTGCCTGACCCCAACAAAAGTTACGGCACCTCCTGCATGGCGGGTACACACTTTTGTAACCAAACCAACGCGTAGTTAAGTATAGCGGTTGATCAATAGACACGGTGAAACGAGCAGATTCGATCCAGTCAAAGAGGAAAGTGAGCTCGTTGTCCGACAGAAGCGACACGTCCGAGCCTGGATTCGCAGGTGAGATCAGCGGCGAGGAGTCCCCGGGTATTCTCATCGACGAGCAGCCACCGGAGAGTCCCAGCGACAGCAACGAAACCGACGATATCAATAAAAATTTCCCCTGGCTGAAGGTATTGGCGCAGGTAGCCAACTCCTTCAACTTTTACTGCTCTCATCAGAACTTCTGTCACCCCCATTGCCATCGCCGCCAAATGCGCGCCAGTGGCCGGCTTATCAAGTCGGTGAGAAAGATCTACGGAGAAGAATTCGGGATTTTAAATGGCACGGGCATGTTTGACCTCGATGCCGATAAGAAAGATGCCAGTAAAAAGGAGAAGCGCGGTCGCAAAGTATCGGAACAAACCAGCACCCAAGTGTCCCCGGTTCGGAGGAAAGACAGCGTAGGAAGAAAATACAAGTAATTAGTGATAATTTCCTTGCATAACTTTACAAATTTCCCGAGGCGAAAGGCCGAGCTAGGTTGCATTTTTTGCTGCAGTGTGTTTCGCACATCTTGGAAATGAATACCATCTGTAACGCTGATAAAGAAAGAACGCGTATCGTTGGAAATGTATCTACTTTCCATATATAGATATCAACGATTAATTCTGACATTTTTTTTAGTAGTACTCGACACGTTTACACTTAAAACGCTTTATTCATACTTGCGCACGGAGCAAGGTGTACTATAAGTTTGACAGTTTTCTTGGATAACGACATTCAGATATCTATCCTGTGTTTCTTCTTGACAGTTCTTTACCTTTGCGTAGAATCGAGAAGAACATGGATGGTTCCCAGTCTGGTAAATTGACTCAGAGGGATTCTTCAAAGGATCTTGCGGAACAAGATTCCGAACGTGGTAAAGAGTCCTCGAGGAAAGTACCGGAAAATGCCGAGGCCGAAACCGACAAGGAACCACCGGCCATATTAAAATACATAAACACACAAGTAAAAAGCGCCTTCCACGCTCCTCTGGCGACTTTGGTGAAAGGAGCTGTGGTAATGACGGAGGATCTCTTCGTCGATGTTTTGCCCGTGGCTTGGGAGCTTCTCTTGGAATCCAATCAAGAAGTCGCTGCTTCTGCGGCGTCTCTGTTCATAGTATCGGCCGTAAGGGCGCCAAATCAGGCCAGCGAATTGATGCACCACGGCCTCCAGCACAGCAGCTCGACCGTTCGCATAAACGCGATCCTCAGGTTTCAAGTCCTCTGGAAGCTGCGATTCCAAGTGTGGCCGCGGATGGAAGAATCGGCGCACCTGACCTTCAAAGTGCCACCACCGGGGATAGAATTCACTCTGCCATCGCCAAAAATCGGCATCGAGTCGTTGCCCGTCGTCGACCCACCCTGGATGCCACAGGTGAAAACCAAGGTCGAGGAAGTGACCATCAACCAGGAACGTCATGTTAGTAGTGAATCAATTTTAGTATATCGTCCTTCGTTTCTCATCTCTTCATTTTTATAGTCAAGATTATGAGGATTAATGGGGGTGTTTGAGTTCGAGTATTTTTTCGCCAGCGACTTGTGTTGATAAGCGAAGACACTTTACTGATATTACTATGATACAGTTCTAGTCTATACTCTAGCTTTTTACTTTGTTCCTAATTCTGACTTTGACTCTTTTCTCTTTACTCTGCTCTGTAACTTTCTGATCTACTCTCTACGATTCTCTGTAACTAATCGTTGCTTTTCTCTAATATTTTTACATGCACGCTCTCTTATTCGTACATATTCGCACACCCATTGGCGACGTGCAGTCTTCAAACCATGCGTCGCTCAAAACTAAATCACGCACTCCGTCTCAATCACTCTTCCTTCACCTTCTTAAAGTCCAAACACTCTTTCTTCGGTCGCACGCACTTGTACTTTTTAAAATATTTATCCTTTCTCATACCAGACTATTTTCACATTCGCACAAGATATGTCCTTGCAATTTACTCGAGCGTGAATGAAAACTCATTACCTTTTGCATTTTGTGCAGAGGTCTCTCGTAACCGCAACAAAAACTCGTAAGAAGCAGCAGACGGAGCTCATTAAAAAGGCTCTGCAGGCGCAAGATGACAAAAAGAGAGAGGAAAGGGAAAACTTCTTGATCACCACGATACCTATCACGGTGCAGGCTGCATACGAGCCGAGCCCGGTTGGGGACGATCACGATGAAGGTAGTAGAGTTCCCGCAGGGTTATTCTCAGGATATTTGTGACATAATTTAAACGATCGTTTATTCTTTATCTTACAGGGAACGTAGGCGATGAAGACGGCGGTGAAACCATCCCAAGGAACACTTCGCATCACGGACAGTCAGCCCTTTCCTTATTCCCCTCCTCCTTATGCTCTGCCATCGTGCAGATTATCAATTTACTCGACGATGCGGCAGTTTCGGATGATGGAAATGCCGTATACGAGGTTGCATATCAGGTACGCCGATTAAATGCCCAGTTGGAGACCTTGAGGTGTCCAGAATACTAATTCGCCGTCCGTTTATCCTGAATTCTCTCACTCAGGTAATCTGGAGCTGTTTGGTGGAGGACAGTGCCCTGTTTCTTCGTTACGTCTTGGAACGACTCACAAGAGACAAGCAGGAACTGATGTTCAAGGTTCTGCGGCATCTGATCAGATTCGTTCCAAAGTTGCCGCAGCAGGCAGCATTTGCTCTGTACAATTACATAATCGGGTACGTCATGTTCTACGTACGATCCCCACACGAGGAAGGGCAGAAGTTGATTGGCACGGCGCTCTCGATATTGTGGATGGTAAGCGTACTGCAAATTACGATATAATGCATAACGATGTCTATATCATGTATTATACTACATGTATTATATGACTAGTACACTGTTCCTTTGGAGGAAAACTTTTTTTGTCCATTTTAACACAAGATATTGTCAGTATTAAACGGTTCTTTGCACACATTTAGCCGATTCTCCATCTGGTCTTTTAGAGTTAAGGTTCAGTCGACGTAAATCGACATTCGTGTGTGGAAATGAAATATTTTTCGTCATCGTTGCGTGGTCCAATAAATAAATTAAGGAAATGATAAATTAATTGAATTATAATACCAGGAGAAAATTATTAAAAAATAAGGTGCTGAGAAACCGAGTAAAGGAAAAAGCGTAGCGAAAAATCGGATCATTGCGTAACTGGACCGGGACTCGAACCCGGGACTTTTGGTTTGCTGGACGATTACTCTACCTCCGAAATTCCCTGACCTTCTGGTCAAATTATTTTTTAAACACCTTATTAGGTAGTGTATTTTTCTTATTTGAAATGTGCATCATAGTAACAGCAGGTAAATGAGAGAGACTTTTGGATGCGTAGATGAAGTCATTTTTTACTTGCATTGAGCAATTTGGTGACAGTGTTAGCGATTATTGGGTGAAAATCAGTCTTGATTCTGTTGAAAAAAGAACTATTGGATCACCCATGATGAACGACAATTGGTGATGATGTAATGATTCAACTTTGTTCCTCAACTCTCACTTGCTCGCATATTGTAATATAATTCATATTATAATATACGAGCAAGTAAAAATTAGGCAGTTAATATGCTATCACTACACTTACTTATTACATTAATTTCGAATTCAACTCTGTACCAATAATATGTACCTTTTATTAGGTGGTGCACAGCGTTCACGGAATAATGTTCAAGGATCTCAAACAGATTCTGCGAAAAGAACAATGCGACGCTTCGATTTTACTAACGGCAAACGTTCCCTCGGCAAAGAGGATTGTCGTTCATGGACCTCAAGATCCAGATGCGGGTGGAATACCCTCGCAATTTCCAGTGCAAGAAGACACGCAATTCTGTCAGATACTTCGAGAGTCTCTCGACTTCTTCGGCATTGAGGAGTCGAAGCATCGAGAGTACTTCCTCGTAGATTACAAAACACGTTCGTTACTTTAGTATCACCTTGCGTCCTACGCAAATCAGTCAAGACTCCGTCAACAAAATTAATGTTAAATCATAATATCGTAGATCAGATACGCAACCCATCCTCTTACGTCAGGGATTATTACTTCTTCAAAGGAAGATCACAATTCTCGGAGATCGAACTGGTGCACATGAAGCCGGAGGATGCGTTTAGTGCTCTGCAGCGTCAGGAATTAATTCACAAATTCGTTGAGATCGGAAAGGTTTTGCTAACGTGGGCGATATTGAAGAACGTGGACATGGTGGTGCAAAGGGTCGTTTTCCTTCACGAGGAATTGATGAAACTGCCATCATTTCCGAGGCGAGCTTTGGAGGCGGATCTCGATTTATATAAAGGGGGCGAGATTGGCAGGGTAATGCTTTATTGAATTTAAAACAAATTTTCATAAGAGCTACGGTGGTGTAGTGGATAGAAGCTCGTATTTCGGATGAAAGATACTCGAATAAAATTGCCCGTTATCTGTTATTATAGATAATTAGATAAAATAAAATCTTTTATTTTCATGATAATACTAACTTATATATACTTATATATTTCAATGATTTTCTGTTTAATAGTTGTATAATATATCATAATCCATATATTGACACACTTAAAATAAGAAGTAGTTTAATATTTTTTAAAAGTATTATGTCGTTCAAAACAGTCGCCTTTGTGTAGCGGAACATTGCAAAATTTACAAACAAGACATGTATTACTTCTTTTTTTTTCTTTTTTGAACTGCACAAACCCTGCATTGTGCGCGAGAAAAAACCGATTAATAGGCTATTCGTCGGTAAAGAGTTAAATTGTAGATTCTAGGACCAAATGACCGTAGCAGTTGGTACCAAAAGTGAATATAAAAAAAACGTCTTTCTTCAAAGCAATTTTTAAAATCATATTTTATATAAAAAAATTCTCTTCTTCGCAGGAACTCCTTGGCTTGGACGTAATGCACAAATTCATGTGGGTCCGATTAATTGCCAGAATGTTCGAGGCTATGGCCGGCAATTTCGCTTATTCCGGAGATATCCATCTCTTTTTAAACGTTTTAAACGGCGCGGTAATACTTCACAGCGAAGATTCCTGTATTCTCAGATACGTCGTGGCGACTTACATAAACGCAGCACACAATTTCAAGAACATCTTCTCGACGAACGGATATCTCTTGATCATGCCGACCCTATTACAACTCTATTCAACGCACCAGACTAATAAGTTAGTCACTACAACCGTCGAGTATGCCGTTAAGCAATTTTACCTCATGAATCGGAAGCCATTTATTCTGCAGATGTTTGGGAGTGTTTCCACGATATTAGATACGGATGAGACAAGCATTCATGGCGAAGCGCACAAGGTCTCCATACACATATGCAGCTTCATAAATACTTAATTGTCATATTTGCTGCACATCGGAAACCATTATTACTATGATAATTATGATTAAATCTTTTCACAGGTCCCGTCGACTTGTCTATTTAACTTATTGCTAAGCTTAGAAACTCCATCGCCGGACCCTCTTAACATTGGCGAGTTGGTTAAGGAGGAAAAACCTTTAAAAGCTATAGACTTCTGTTATCACGATGAAAATGAAATGGTCAATGTACTGGATTGCATATCGTTGTGCGTAATGGTAATAGCTTACGCACCTGACTCTATCAGGGGCCAACAGATGTTGGTAAGGAGTATATCTCGATCGAAGGAACGTTCAAACACGGTTCACGTATTTTTATTCGCACATTCTTTTCAAATAGATCATACTAGAAGCCATACTGCCGTGTTACGTGCAGCAAATACAATTGTCAACGTACAACAAGGAGGGGAAAACGGAGAAGGAGATAATAAACCAATTAGCCATAGCCGTAAAGACCTTGGTCAATAACTCTGAAGCATTGACAAAGTATTTTCGTTGGTTTTTATCCTTTTTCACCTATCACCGTAAATATTATTGCGCATAAGTTAATAAATGATGTTGATCAGGTATTACAATGGCCCTCAAAAATCGAGTCCAGAGCACAAGGGGTCCAGCCAGAGGAACTACGGAAAGGGACCGTATTCCCCGGGGTTCGATTTTGAGGACGATACGCATACCACGAAGTACATAGAACATTCGAAAGTGAAAAGCTTCTATGATCGTGATAACGAAGATGCCGAGAGCTGCCATAAGAACGAATTTCGCCGCCCACGCGATACTCTGCTGAACATGGTTGGCGACTTTGTGGCACGGTGTACCTCGCGTTTAGTCGAACTGAACAAAAAATCTCAAGATGGAAAAACGATAGAATTACTAGACTCAAAGTGTCACATCGTATGTGTCTTACTAATACTTATTTGAGAACAATAGATGACTATTCTCTGACATCGCGATTCAGGACGAATGTGTTTGAATTGTAGCGATTAGCCGACATCGCTCATAGCCTGTTAAAAATTTCTCCTTACGATGCCAGCACAATGGGATGTCGTGGCCTGAAGAGATATATGAACGACATATTGCCGTCTACCGAATGGTCAAACGACGACATGAGACCTGCTTTAATGATTATCCTAAGAAGGCTGGACAAGACCTTCAGCAAGATACACAAAAAGGCCTCTATCAGGCGGAACACGGATTGGGCCGCCGCTAGTGATTTGCTAAAGGGAATCTACGAAACTTTATCGAGATGCCCTTATATTGCTCACTTTCAGTACTTAAAGACACTGTTAACCACATGTCAGGTATTTTTCGTTGAATTTTCATTTAATAACTTGTAGATATGTAATTGGTGTATAAAAAATCAAAAGTGTGCACGATCGGCGTTTATGTACACTTTTTAATTTGATTTTTTTTTTATGAGGTCCTTGGTTACATAGCTCCTGATCTGTTTTCTGTGCTTAGCCACGTATTACTCTACGTTTATTTACAGTCCCTCATTATTGGCGATACTCCACCGGAGGATGTGACCTCGGCATCGTCGTACGCCTTGATGAGTAAAATACCTCCGCAGCATTTTTGCTCGACCGTCTTGCGGCTAATAGCTTTGCACGTAATATCACTTGGCGAGGGATATTCGCTGGAGAACGTGTGCGGCGGCCACGCCATGTTCGCCACTCAAACACGAACTGAGAATATGCTTCTCAATTTGCTGATACCGCTATTCTTACGAGTAGGAACCGGGCGAAAAGGTAAGACAATGTGTATAGATAATATAAAACGTGACACTGCAGAATAGAGGAAGCTGATAGAATAGCGTTTTTAACACTTTGACTGCTACGTCAGTCACTGGTGACTGATTCTCAACTGCTCGTTCAGGTCGCGCCAATTACCAGTGACTGGCAGTACAAAGTACGATATGAAACTAAAAAAATTACGTTCTTTTAATAAATTGTAAGAAATTCCAGTATTATTAATGTACTTAAATATCTCTTACCAGAAAATTTTAATGGATTTTATCGAAACACTGTAAACAAAAAGACAGTTATCCTTCCTTGAATGAATGTCCGTAAGAATTTTGGTCTAAATATAATTATTTTCTACGATAATAAGAAACAATGGCCCTAATATGTTCACACATCTGCATCGAGTAAGTTTAAATTTTAGAAGTGCGGTTGGCATTGCTGAGGCACAATACCAGTGCATTTCTAAGCAGCGCGCGTGGCCTGACGGAGATTTCCTTGTAAATCCGCGTGGCAGTCAACGTGTTAATGGAACAAGCCTTTGCAAAGTAAGCATTTGTATGGTTTCAGATGTACCCAAATTGCGACAGTCGGACATCAGTTTTGCTCTGACAGCGGTTCTAAATACGCTCTGGCCACCAAGTGCAAGGACAGTCCCGCTTACTGCTCAAAATTTAAAAACCACCACCGACGTGAGGACAGGAAGTTTAACCTTTGCGGCTAGAGACTCGAAGACCTTGACTAAAACATCACTAACGTTATACCAAGTGGCCTTCTTAGGTAAAACTAAAACTCTAAAACTCTTCCAATCAAAACGTTTGAAATGAAACTCGACTGTAACTCTTTCAATCCAAACACGATGATTTTTTAGAAGTAGATATAAA
Source organism: Ampulex compressa (assembly GCA_038496175.1). Taxonomy (NCBI): domain Eukaryota; kingdom Metazoa; phylum Arthropoda; class Insecta; order Hymenoptera; family Ampulicidae; genus Ampulex; species Ampulex compressa. The sequence continues at coordinate 251,262 of JBCFXI010000160.1, forward strand.
TAAAAACGTGTAATTTCAGCTCTCAAGATAATGACTATATGTTTCGAGACCGAGTTGAAGACAGAGTGGCCGAAAATCCTGCGGACAATGCGCTTGTTAAATAAGCGTAACGAGGCCTCCATATATCTTTGGAATTTCATAGAGTTCGTGGTGACGCATCGGACCGCTCTTTATATCCAGATGCTTCCGTTTATCGTTCACAAGATCGGCCAGGCGCCGATCTCCGAACACGAGAGAAACATGCACAGTGTAATTCGCGAGAAGATCAACGGCAACAGTACGACCGTGCCAAAGTCTCGTGGGACATTGCTGGCCGACCTTATCCACGAGTTGAAGGACTTGAAGGAGGAGATCGAGGATCGACGCTTCGGTTGGTGTCCGATACTTGTCGCCTTCAGGACTTTTCTCAAACTCTTCTCCACGTTCGCTTTATTTTCACGCATAGACGAGATGCAGCCGGAGCCAAAGAGAAGCGTGGTCGACATGCATCCCGCGAACGAAGGGCAACCACGTACTCAGAGACCATCCTTGTTGATCGACTTGCTGTCTGGCGATCTGGGATCTAGAGCTCATATTAATCGCACGCCAGCGGAAACTCCGGTGTCGCATTCGACGGCTCCCCAATCTGCCACGCACTCTACACATCAGTCCAACTCGAGTAGCACGGTGAAATCGACACAGCCAAGTCAAACTTCCGCTCCGCTGGCCAGTGGCTACGTACCTCGCGGTAGGTTCGATCGGCAATCTTTACTCGACATTGATACTTCAAAAAAATTGAATTCAACGATTCTTATCCGCCCACTTATCTGGTATACACTCGTTTTTTCGTTAACATGATGATGTATCACATGATGTATCATTAATATAGATACTTTTAAGTATATTGGCTAAATGGTCTTAGCGAGCAGTTGTTGAAATAACGTACAACATTTAAGTAATATACTTATTTAATAATGAGCAAGAAGATAGTCACGAGGAATATGTCGTACAGATATTTTTATACAGTACAATATAATATAGCACGTTATAGACGTCAATGATACGCACTATAACAAAGATCTTTCTATTACATTTATATAAAATTAAAAAGTTGTACACAATTATTTAATACATTTCCAGCGTTTCCAGCGATTGGCAAGACCAATTTGCAAACGTAGTAGTTTTGAAACCATGCGTTAATGTCGTTAGCATATGATATTCTCGAAGACGATAAATAAAGAATTGGTGATAGTTACTTTAAATGTAATATGACACGTTATATTGGCAGGATCAGTTTCTAGTACGAGCGCCGGTTCATCGACGCTACGCGAAGGCAGCGATATCGGCGTAGCGGAGTCGCACGTGGAGCAGCAGCCACCGACAGGTATTTGATAACATTTGAGAAGTCGTTAGAAAAAGATCCCGAACATTCGATACGGTCGGTGCGATTGCAAGCCTCTTGCAAATGATTCGATGTAACGACGTCATTGATATATACCACAGTTGGATCGAGCCATTGTCTATAGGGCACTGCGACGAGTCTCTCCATCGTTTAAACGACACCCCCTTTTGTGCCTTAAAGTTTCTTTTACGTCTCGCAAGTGGCGGCGCATCGTTTCACTTCATTCCCATACAGTGAGGCTTGCAACGAGACGGGTGCGACTTTGCGGGATAAGTTAGTTTAAGAGTATACGTATTATCACATACATTAAAGTGCGTAATTAATTCGACGTTAAAAATCGTTCGGGCCTCTCTGTTCGGTCGTATTATTGACGCATTGATCATTGCATTGCTTCCATTGCTAGCTAGGGAACGGAGGTAAGCGGACCGATTCTAACAATAAATTCTAATACGATCTATGACATAGATCTTGCTGGTGTGTACCCTCTTTCACGCTTACTCACTATCACGTAATTTGATCATATATCGCTCACTCTTTCTCCTTCTTTGTGACCCGTTCAATCATACCTCTTGTTGCAGCATTTTCTTCGTTATCGTGGATGGTGATTCAAGGTGCACCAACTTTGATCTCAGTACCCTTGGATTTCATTCTTGCGCTTGTCGTTCGTTTGGCGGCGTTAACTTTGCGGACAGAAAACGATAATCTTCCTTGAAGTTTGAAAGGTCAACGATGATTGTCGTTTCGTATTCGTAACTGGGCTTCAAAGTGGTGAATCTCGTTTCATATTATTTTCCTTTAAATTACTGTATTCCAACTATTATTTCTACCTTCATAATCTGTACGCAATCGTAATGAACTTAATAGATAGCAGTATTTAGACAATGGTAATGTCCAACAGTTGGTACCCTGTTTCTCATTGCGTAGACACTATCCACTACTACGTAGTTGCTTCGACTTCCTTTTCCTATTCTTCTTGCCACAACGCACGATAATTCTTTTTATACAGAAATTAAATTACACGTACTTCTTGTGTGTCAGCACTTAAATTTACACCTCTCTCTATCGGTGCTTTCCATTTCAACATTATGCCTTGCAAAATTTGCGACGTGAAAGTATATCCAAAGTCTGATCGATTTGATATGTACACACATTCTTTCCTTCCCGTTATTGCCATATAAAATGTGCTACTGCGTGTTTGAACCAACTCCATGCAGACCTCATAAAGTACACGCTTCTCTTCAATATTGTCATCATCGAAGCAACCCCGTAATACTTTCTCGAAATGTCCACGTAACTACGTCGTGCATATATTGTTTGGTGGTACATCGATTAGTTCATGTTTGCGTATCCGACTTTATACATTAATAATTAATTCTAGACCTTCCGTCTTTATCGAGATCAGTTCAAGTTGTTCAACGTGCCGAGGCGAACTCCTTCAAAGAATGCGATAAAAACGAGAACAACGTACTTTGTCTGTGTCACGTTTACATTGATGTAATCTATGTTATTCAAATATTGGGAAAAGCCGCATATTATTTCAATGTATGATCATAACGATGTATCGACGTGATTATAATACCGACATATGGTCTGTTCGATATGTCGCCTTCCCTTCATTCTAGACGTTCAATGTGGCATGTTTCAGATAGATCCCAACCATCTTCTACTAGCGATGAACGTAAACATGTTAAGCCTCACCCTATAATACCTCATCAAAAGGCGCCAAAACTGCGCTTTGTCTCTTCCATAGAGTTTAGGCACTCATCAGGTAAATCTCGCGTTCCTGCTTTAATCGATGCATTGAATACTTTAGGCGGATCATATGAGTTATTAGCAACATGACCATTGTAAATACATAATTTCACAGTGTACAAAAATAACATGCAATTTTTGGATCATTATTTAACATCGCACGATCGTCGTTGAAAAGATTTTTGCAATGTATAGCGTTATTTGCTATGAAGAAATCATTATATTTTTGTGCGGTTAAAGCTCACTTTGCTATTACGCATTGACCGTTTACTCGATATTAATACTTGTACGTAACAGGAATTTAAAATATTGAAAATCAAAGATACAACATGCGATACGTCCAGCAAAAGTTGGCGTCGTGCAAAAGTAGAATCTTTGTATATATTATTTCCTGTGTATCATTACCTATTTTCTTCATTATCATTTCCATACTATTTTCATATACATATCAAGAGACTTGACTCTTTTTCGCAACAATTGACGAAGATGGCATAACATAACGCACCAAAAATGATCGTGTACACATTGTTTGGTCGACTTCCCGTCGTTTTCATCCGCACTATCTTGATTTACACGTTTATCATAGATCTTTGTCCATCAGTCTCTCGTATGTTTCTTCCCGGTGTTCCTTAAATATATACTACGTATACGTGCTAATATGTGCTTATACTTTAATGTACTTTAAATCATAAGATCTTATATGAAGAAATACCAGAAGGTAAAATGTCCTACTTTACATATAATAAGTCTCATAACGATTAACCTACTTTGCAATGAAGAAAACAGGACATTTTATTTTCTGGTTTCTACTCGTAACATATTTATTAGCATGACTGTACATCATTTTACGGATCATTCGTTTTTCTGGACTTAAATCGTAAATATAAACCCTTAATCGTGGCGTATATAATCAATTCAATAATCTACGTTCAAAAATTAGTATCATACAAACTTGCATTATCAGGGGCGCATAAATAATATGTACTCTTAGTACAAAAGCGTATGTCAGATCAAGAAATATCAAAAAGGAACGTTAACAATTATGAAGAAAATTCAAGTATGTAGCACACACAATACAGTGATCGAACATCTATAATTTAAAAGTATGTTTCTCAAGTTCCTTCTATGGACTGCACCAAGTTAAACGCGATGGTGTGTCTCTGACAGAATCGCATGAGTAGATATAGATCGTAGTAGAATAAAGCAACAAACCATGATCAGACGATCATTACCTGCCATTTCAATAGGGGAGACCGTGACGAGTCAACTCAGCCCGAGCAGTCCAAACGAGGACAGTTCAGGAGAATCTCGTCCAGACAGACCTCGATTACAACGCTCTATGGGTCAAAGCAAGAAGACCTTCCGACTGAGAAGGAGTCGAAAGACTCACGTTGAGGTGTACACCAATTACTAATTATATCTATATAGGTGTTCCTATATTTTAATGAACGCGCCGGGTAGTCATGGAAATGAGAATATGAATGTAATTAGTAATCTTTTACATCGGGCAGATAATAATAATATAAACATTATTATTATAAATGTTAAATTAATTCGCTACTGATCTGTGGAAACAGTTAATTTGCTGTGAATAATTTTTCGTATACAAACGAAAATAAAATAAATGATCTTCATCGTTCCAAGATTTTAACATACATACTCGGTCATCGAAAACTTACACGAAAGCAAACCGTTGTAATAGCGATTTTGCATACCGCTGATATTCTAGAACCACTACTAATTTCGATAACTATATCATCAAATTTGATTTTCAAGCAAACAATGTTTTACATTGTCGCAAATCTTAAAATAAAATACCAAAATACAATATGATTCAAAATTGAGCTTCATGAGCAAGAGATAATTCAAAAAAGTACCGAGTACAAATTTTTCCATGCTTTTCAGGTAACCCAGACAAAATCAGAACAAGGCGAGGTAGTAGCTACGTCAGTTCCCGCGTCCCAAGCGGTCGCCCAACCCGCGGTCCAAACTCCAATGATGGAGGCTTCTGTATTCAACATTCCTTCAGATTCTTCCTCGATACGTTCGAGGAGAAGTCTCTCCGTCCGTTATTCCGACGGTGACAGGAGCAACAACTTGCCGATTGATCAGCAACAGGCGCATGGAGGGGTACACCAGCATCATCATCATCATCATCACCATCATCACCTCCACCCGCAAACGTCGGACGTTTCCTGGGACGAAGACACCTCGAGCACATCGGGCTATCGAGAGTCGTACAGTATGCAACTGGTCTCCTTGGACAGCGGCAACAACAACCGAATAGTCCAGGCGCCGCCATTGGCGTCACCGGATCTCAATGACATGCCATCGACTAGCAGCACGACGACAAATTACATAGCCTTCGACGGTAGTTCTCCGGATTGTTCGATAAATGGCAGCGGTGGAGAAAAAACCGCCTTGCTAACATCGAGTCAGAGAACAACGTCTCAGCACTCCTTGCTGATGGTCTTTCCAAATCAGGACGAAGACACGCTGATATAAAGCAAGAACAAAGGAAACGGAGTTGATCTAGGTATAAATTCAGCCTGAGTCCAGATTGATCGTGTTGTAAAAATTCCCTATAGGATTAAAAAAATACTTGAAAATCTAGCTTGACATTCATTGAGTTAATGTGATCCGTTGATCGGACGAACCAATTAAAGATAACCGAGGAAAAGCCTAAACCTTATGGCCGTCAAACTTTGTAATATTTGAAACGTTTTAGAGGAAGTACGGCCATAGGCTTAATGGGCCTAAAACATTTGTATGCGGCAGTGTATCCAAGACGATGTAATATGTTTGAAATAAAGTTGCTTGCGAGCATCGAAGACAACAGTCGTTTAATGTCAAACATTTACACATGTTTTTCTGGTGCGAAAGGATATTGGTTCGTGGGATAGTTACGATTTCACGCGTATAAACGCGGGTATGAAATCATGCGTGTCGCGGAAGATCGACACTAATATCTGCTAATATATAAGAAACTGCCGCGAACAAAGCTGTCCCCATGTCCAATGCTTTTGGATCTTCCACCAGCATGGTGTCCGCGTTGCTGTGATGATAATAAAAGTATTTTTCGTTCTGAGTCCAGAGGCTAGCGCCTGGCACGCCGGCCTTGATCCAGTCGGCGATATCGGGGCCCTCGTGTGGAATTCGGACCTTCATCTCCCCCATTGGTGACAAAAGACTGTAAAAAATGAAAAGTCAATCATCATACTACCCGTAAATCACCTGATATTATTTAAATATATGTCAGTATGGATAATACGTGTCTTCGACCTCAACAAAATATATTTTCCAAATTATTGTTCTATGTTGGGCGCTAATGGACTAAATACCAGTGATGGAAAATTGTACTGACCCCATAATTTTTTCGAGAATGCATTGCACTTTTGTGGTCCCGGTCATCGCCATACCCAGTGGTCTGAAGGTGCCCATGTCCGATTCCATTACAAATTGTAGCAGGCCTTCCTCTGCTTTGTGAGCCTTGATATAATGTTGAGCGCCAATGATGCCCATTTCCTCGGCCGTCCACATGATCATTCTAAAAATTACGTGCTTGGATACCTTTACACGAAAATTGTACATACACACAATGTTGATAGTATTCATACTGCTCTTAGTCGTAATCTTCAATCGTTATTAGATTTTCATTAACACTATTTTTACCAAGAGGTGTCAAAAGACACCTTTATAATTTTTACTTGAAATTATTTTCTAAGTTCAACCATTTCTCCACGATTAATTTTTTTAATTTTTTGCACAACAGTTGCAATTAATTCAGAGATATCATTTTCCTCCGGCTCATCCTGGATATAAAAATGGAATGGTATATAAATATGGTACACCTATTTCTACCATGAGGTATCCTTTGACACCTCAAGGATTTCATAACAGTGTTTAATTCTAAACCATTTCACATATAAATATCAGCAAGAAAATACAGAAGTTGCAGTATAACTGATATTCACCTGTTTTTCGCTATGTTGCATTTTGCGACAAGTTCTAAAAAAATTGAATAACGCGTTTTATTCTCCAATTCTAGTAGTGAGTTCAATAAACGTGCATTTTGTTTCCATTCGTGAAAAATTTGAAAGACACAATGCAAACACAACCTAATCTAAATTAAAAATTTGAAAAACACTATTCAACTTAATCAAACCCTATTTATTTTTCAATTTCTAATTGGAAATGAAAAAGATGTCCCGAATTTTAAGAAAGGAGTTATTGCAAAAAATAGATAACATAAGCGGAGAATGCTCTGAAATTGATGAATGCTCACAATCTGAAAGTGAAGATGAGTTGAATGATTCTTTCGAAAGTGACCACGAACGACTTGGATAGCGATTATGAAAATTACTCGTCACGCACTAATGAACAAGAAGATAATTTGAATGCAAGTAGAGGACGAAAGAGAATGAACTGGTTGGCGGATTCTGAAGACGATAGTGAAGGAAGCAATGAATAGCAAAATATTGAAATTGTTATTAATGAAACAGTTTGGAAAAAAATCGAAATAAGTTCCTCTCCTGACAAACCATCTCTTCATACCATTTCCAAAGATGTATCTGATCTAATTGGACACGTCAAACGAAACATTATAATGGGCAAAGTGAGCATCTATACTATTATACTGCTAATACTGTTTGACAATAATATTATGAAATATATTATGAAATGTACGGATATGGAAGCATAAAGCGTTCTAGGAAAAGCATGGAGTTTACCTCGAGATAAATTAGAGGTATTTATAGGTATTTTACATATACGGCGCATGCGAACAAAAAAATGTTAACGCATCGTTTCTTTGGAATAAAAAATGGGTGTCCTTCATTTTTTACAATGTCATGAACCAATATTGCTTTATGGAAATATTACGATTTTTACATTTTGATAACAAAAACGAGCACAGCCAATGTTTGGGGAAGAATCAATTTGTTTTGGTATCGAAAATGTGGAACACATTTATTGAAAACAGTCTGATGACTGTTTGAACAGTTGATGACTGAAAAACATGTCTGATCATTATCTATATTTAACTGATAATTTAAAATCCCGACAATTTTGGCGATTATTTGTATTCAAATACAAAGGTATCAAGACATTCATCTTGGTCGAATTAGATATGCACAAAATCATGATAGAATAAGTGTTAAATGCCCCTATTTCTAAAAATAGTTTAAGGCAACAAATAAGGATAATACCAAATACCAATAATACCAAAACCAAAGGTAGACTGACCTTATCGTTCTGCGTGGCCGATAATTAAGATGTTTCAGCACTTGCAACGCATTCCACGAAATGAAAGCACCACCTCCGTCGTCCATCGCACCCTCACCTACGTCCCAACTATCTATGTGGCCAGATACGACGACCACCTTTGCCGGATGCGTAGTGCCAACTATTTCAGCTACGACATTGTGCGATTCCACATCCGGAAATCTCTTAGTCCCCATCTTCAGATTTATCTGGATTACTTGACCTGCATAAAGAAATCCCTTGAAAATATTCATCGCGCGTTCGTCGATCGCAGTTTCATTCAATCGCAGACTACCTTCATTTTGCAGCCTTCTGAAAAAAGCGGCATCTTCCGCCGTGATACACGCTGCCGGAATTTTTGTCACATTATCCCGGTATTCTTGCATTCCTGTGTGCGGTGTGTAAAGTGAATAGGGAGTTACGGAATTGATTAGAGCTGCTACACCGCCAAAGGCCGCTGCTCGTGATGCACCATCAGATCTATACACGACGGTTTCCGGGTAGGAGATATACTTTTGATCGTAAATAACGATCTTTCCCGGTACCTACAATATTTGAAATATGTTTGAGACAAAATTGCTATTATCCCAAACCAGGGATTGGAAAACGCGGCACTTTGGCCACTTGAACTTCTATGACGAATAATGACTATGTGCCATATAATATTTTAATAATAAAAAATATTTTGTAGCAATAAACAGGATGATTATTAATTGTAATTAATTGTAAAAGTATCTATTTTTTTTTATTCAGTGCTTAAAGTTAAAAGCCGATTATTCAGAGTTGGTATATTGGGTACACTTTTCGATTGTCAACAATAAGAACGTAATATTTAAAAAACTATGCGCCTGTTTCATAAAACTTAACACAGTTCTTGTATTACAAGTTCTTTATTTCAAATTTTTGTAAGATATCTGATAAAAACACTTGTAATACAGAAGTCGTAAGTTTTATGAAACGGGCCTTTGGTACCCTTCTATCACTTTGTTACGTGACTCTGTAGAGAAGAAACGGCGCAAGGACCTCCACAGAAATCATCTTTTCAAACGTTATGAAATTAAAAATTTGACATTATAATGGAGGAAAAAGGCAATCCAGTACATGGAGCTAATCCTATTTATCATATATTATTAGTATATAACTTTTTTTACAACAGATTTCTTATCAATTTGGCTCTCAAACAGAAAAAAAATTCAGACAAAAAAATTCTTTTTTAGCGAACAACCGACCTCCAAATGCATGTATTATCGTTATTTAATGTCTTGTAGTTGTCTTCAATGTATAACATATTACCTCATTACGCCTTTTTTCAAGCTCTTCAAAACTGTTTACGACTATAGCGTACGCCGTTATGCCTTCTGGAGGAGTACCGACGCTGTAACCCAAGCCAAGTATCGCGATGTTCTTTTTTCTTGGTAAAAGAAGAGTAGCGGATTCGGTGCCTCTAAAAAATGTTAAGTTTGTTGCAAAATCGTTACAATCATTTCATCATTTTTTTTAATATGTTTATTTTCTATTCAAATGTTGTACTTGGGTTTTTTATGTCGCGATATACATGAGGCAATATTCGTTTCAATCATTCGCGTCATATCTCAATAAATCGTCAAATTAATAGATGAATACTATACATTAATAAACGAAGGTCAATGAATGCAGTTTATTTGGCCCAGAAGCAAACAAGTACTTTTATTATTAAATGCAACATTTCGACTCTTTTGTAGAGTCTCAATGTATGTATGTACGTATCAATGATAAGGATAATTATCGATTGATAAGGACTCCAAAAGAGAGTCAAAACGTTGTTTTTATTAATAAAAATACTTGTTTATTCCTGGATTGAATAAACATCACTCACTGACCTTCACTACAAGAGAAGCAATAAAGTCCCTTAAGCCTGCGTTAATAGATTAATACAAATTACAGATATAGATATAAAGAACACATTTAACCAACCATATAAAAAGTTTGTTTGCGTAACATATACGTATATTAATCTAGTAGCCAACGACGTTTGCTCTTTATTGCAGGCGGATATTTTACAATGTAGATAAATGTATTAAAAATAGTACGCAACGTTAATCGCGGCAATAAAATACCCTGAGAGCCTGTTACTATATCCGTGTTAGTCTATAACTTTCAGAATTTCAAATAAATTTAAAAAACACGTATGTGGTAAACTTTGATTCATTCATAAAACATAAGTTATAGCTATAAAAAGTAATGACGGAAAGGCTTTGCAAGAGTTTTATTGAATAGGTAAAAATAGGTATCTACCTTTCCCAGTGAGGCACCATTACAGGTTCTCCATGGACATTTTCCAATCCAAATGAGCGCGATTTATTTAATACGTAGTGGATTGAATCCTGAAGAACTTTAGTACCTGAAAACCTCGGTCCAAAAGTATCCACAAAAGTGGCTAATTCTTGCCACGTTCTTCCTTGGTAACTACCGTGCACAGTTTCGTTTATTATACTTTCAACCAGTGGCGCGTAGCGATCTATCTCATTTTTTAATTGTTCATCCAAGTGACAGACATTTCGCTGATGCGTTCTGGCTTCTCTTATACCCAACGATGATCCAATAACGGTCAACAAAAAGACCACGATCATTTTTTCCGGAAACCGCATGTTGTTGACAGCTCTTGGCGCCGCTGTTGTAATTTACCTGACACGACAAAGTGTACCTTGTAAAATGTATTTAGAAACGTAGAGTCACGAAAGACATTGGGTATAGGTGTTAATCTACGTCCTGTTAAACACTCGTCCGATCAACGCTTACTTTTTTTCTCGCGCATAATTTCATATATGCACAAAATTGAATTGCGGCCCTTTTCACACATAAATTTGCACATCTAATGTGGATATTAATCTGACCTTGCAACAAATACACCGTGGTGATTTTCCTTTTGAAGTTGCACTTTACTCGTTACAATTTTACTTTACAATTCGCTCCTGAAGTTGCTTTTCTTCATTCCGTCCTGTATAACGGAGAACGGTACTTCCAGCACCGCGACGCTCGACCTACTGATAACACCGGGGAATGGTCATCTACTTTTAGATCGTGCCGCGAACATATATGATTATACTCTCGTTACGCCGGCCCAGGGAGGGGGCAGGGGGATTACCGTATTGGAAGGGCAAAAAAGCTAATAGCACATCGGCCGTAGGTAGGTTGATATTTAATCGATTCTAGCCATATTTTATGGATATCGAATTTTAATCCTTTTTGATATAATCATCAAATACGATTAATTCATATTTGATTAATTAGTCTAAAAAAGGTGTACTAGCTTGTTCAATAAGTTCGCAGAAAGGAAATAAAAAAAAAAGGAATTTATATTTGTAAAAGTGACTCTAATAATGAAAGAATTTAAACTAGAAGGTAAACCAACAAGTTAAAGACCTTAAACCAAAAAGACTTTAGAACTTAAAAAACGCACCAAATGTTGCTGACAAAGTCGTATTTGAATGTGTCTTTGTTGCATTGTCAGCGAATACGGCACCCACTCTGCGCACAGCTTTTTGAAACCGAAAACTTCATTTAAAATATTGCAAAAAAATATTGAAATTTTGGCTTATAAAAGCTGAAATATTGAAATACTAAAATGACGTTGAAATTTTAGTTCTACCATTGACGAATAGGCGGCGCTTCATGAGCTCATTGAACAACCTAGTACATACTTTCGGTCGTTTAACGATCGATTCGATGTGATATATTAAATTCGGCATTGTACGTATCTACAGCTGGTAACGCGAGTGTAGATCGCTTTGATGTTCCACGCTTTGCCGCACGTCTAGTGATTTATGTCTGACCACTGCTTGCTGACACTTTTTCCAAACTAGGGCGAAAACATTGATATAACGTGAGGATAAGTAAAACAAAGTGGGTCGTGACACGACTTTAGTTTAGACCTCGATTAAGTGTGTTGTACAAATTTTATACAGGATTAAGACTGGTGCACGAGTAAAATATATTTGGAATCAGATTTAAGTTGTAATGTGAGGTCAGAAACGATTACGAATTGAAACAACGTTTTTGCAAAAAAGTAAAAAAACAACGGTATTTTGATTAACCGCGATAATGACAATAGACGACTGAGGACAACGGCGATGATATTTCAACTCTTTTTCGACTGAAGACTTTTTCTTCGTAGTCCATTTAGAATTCAGCCATCCTTAGATCCGAAGGACGTGTGACAAACAAACACTAACGCGCATACATACATTGTGCAGCAGCGCCGCGACTCAGTGACATCAAAGCACGTCTAATGGTGCACTTCTGACTTTGTATTTATCAAAAACCTAACATTGTACTTGGCTATCGTGATGCTGTGTCATTTCTTCCTCGAAACACTTTATTCACTAGTGATACCGAAATTAACTTCTACTCAAGACTTCATGAAATCTCCGTCTTTGTTCAGTGTTAAACATTTTGGTCATCCTTTCGCCTAATTGGCATACGATGATACATCGAATTCCTTTAGAAGCAGAGTTCATCTTACGACGCACATTCAAAATTCACATTTGTACATTGTAAGAAAACATGTTTTACGATTGAACAGCGTCTTAAAGCAAATCCATAACAAATACACTTTAAATTTCCTGAGTGATTTCAGTATCGTTAACACATTCTGCTAACGACATGAATATCTTATCGACGCCGACGATATTTCTACGTTTGAGAAATATACTGTGGCCTTTTTTTTGTTTCGAATAGAACATATTAGGCGTGAAGTAAATTAAAGTGGGCAAAAAATGTACCTAAATTAAATTCTGACATTTATCGTGGGTTTATTAATCAGAAATTTTTGTTTTACGAATAATTTAAGAATGCTTTCTTCGACGAATACTGGATAATTATAATTAATTCAATAAAGTAGATCTCGGTGTCAAAATTAGGAGTGAATTTGAAATGAATGTGATTTCATTCAATTGGTAAAATGTATAGACATGAAGGTTCTATTGTCAGATAATTAAGGAAAAATAAATATGATTAGAATGTTAATGTACAGATAAGAATTTAAAAAATGTACATACATTTATAAATTACAATTAAACAGCCACACTTGGAAAGGTCATTAGAGTGTTTGCGCGCAACTACAATTTTCTGGTTGCCCTTATGCTGTTTAAATTTTTTTCGAATTTACTAAATTTAAATTTTAAATGAAAAATCACGAAGAATGTATACACGGCAATGAGAAACCAACATTCCAATCTGGAAACTTACAGCAACAAGAAAATGTTCTTTCAATTTTACAATAAAAAAGTAAATATATATAATAAAATAATATTAGGGAAAATGTTAATGCCTGTAAAACGTAGATCAAGATATTTACGCACACAGCGACCTCGAGATTCATTGTGTCAAACATAAAGTTACGAACATTTATAAAACTAAATCTAATAAATAGGAAAGGTAAAAAAATTAAGTTTTACCGGATTAACCCTCGTTGTTCGCTTAAGTCAGTCCTGTTCGTCTGCCAATGAAAACGGTGTTTCGAGGCTTGGAGCTGTCAGGGCTCACAACTATATTAAGTGGTTCCAACAAAGGACATCTATGTTCGTTGAGGAATACTCCATTCACCAGTAACACAAAGCTTCTTGCCTGTGATCAATTTTCGACCGTTTCTTGGTTGAGGAACTGGCGGTTCCTGCTTGACTTATTTGACTATTAAAGACAAAGCGCTCGTCGCAGGAGCTTTGGAAGTAGAGCGTCGCCTTTCGGTGGCTACTCATGACTCCCTGCTACTTATTACCACAGCCGAACATATAGAATAGACACTGACGAGGTACTAGTATAAAGTGAACCAAACATCTTATGGACTTTAGCATTTCATGTTCTGAAATACCGATCGCGCAAAAAATCAGACGTTTTGGTATGCCCTCTACAATTTAGAACGGTGATTTTAGGAATTAAACCGAGTCCGACAGCTAAAGTACTTACGTGAAGTTGACGAAAGCAGAAGTTTGCGGTACTATGCGCATTTTTACATACGTATATATGTACACATCTATATCTGTATGAACATACAAGTTTTATATTCTGTCGATGACAGTTACTTTTTTCTACAGGATACATTCTACTATGTATCAACCAAAACCTTATCTTCAAACTTATATTCTCAGTTACAATATAATGAAAACGTTAAAAACTTCTAAGGCCTTCTATCCAAATCTATTGCAACGTGATTTTATTAGAACGGCTTTTATTTTTTTTTTGTTTTATTTATTTTGTCATGAAGTAAGATTGGATTGTTTAATTATCATGCTTAACTATCAAGCATCGACGATTTGATCCAAATTTAAAAAAACTTAATGTAGACATATATTTTTGAATTACTGAGATTTTGTACAAGGTACAAATGTATCCTCATATAGAATGATAAATAGAGAGCGAGTTAGAGTCATAGGTTTCTCAAATTAAATTCACCCTTTTGCAAATCAAGTACTTTTACATATATATA